>JAOTAY010000005.1:17054076-17075754 GCA_025629805.1 Erythroxylum baracoense
ACTTTCTCACTCCATTCACGGCATCATCATCATCATGAAGGTAAGAGTTTAGGTTAGGGTTTTGAAAGAGCCAAAGAAGAGCAAGTATGGTGTAGGAAAAGTGGAAAAATGGAGAAGGAAATCAAATCTCAAAGAAAGGAGCACAACTTCGGATGGAGAGAAACAAATGCTCTTTCAAAGAAAACCCTTAACATTTAATACTAAGAAGGAAGATGAGGAGTGTCGTGAATGACACAACCAAAATACTAATTATTAATGAATAACATAAGTGACCATGTAGGCAAGTGACATGTGTCACTTGCCACATGTCACAATCTCCTTTGCTCACTTAATTTCTTCCCAATTCAATTTCAATTTCTCTCCAATTTTCCAATGGCTCAATTCAAAAATTCTTAATTTCATAAGCCTAAGTTTCCAGTGCCATTGGACAGTCAATTTCACTACCGGTAAACCCCTATTCTGTCACTTGACAATTTTTCGGGTCCGGAAACGACTCCGAAAAATTCCCGAAAAATTCATATAATTCTCTAAAAATTAGAAAACCCCAAAAACCCTCTCCAATTCAAATTTTCACACACAAAGCCTATTTTTCAAAATTCCCATTTATTCACAATTATACCGGAAAAATGTCATGAATGCATATACAAATATTTTTCATGTGCAAAAATCACCATTTACAAATGCATGAGCATAAGATGTATTTTTCATATTTTCTCCGATTGATCTCTCGTGTACCCGTTTCCATGATCCAACCTGTTATATGGAAACGGGATGTTACACACACTCTAAATCATCATATCATATTAATCAAATTAGCATACAATTAGATTCGAATTATCCTAAAACTAATCTTTATAAGTTAATATCACTAATAATCACATTGATAATCTTTTTGAAATTAAAAGAATAATTTTCACATTCTTAACAAGAATTCACTTAATGCATTCAAAGTGTATAGGGTGAAAAAAATGTAAGAACTCTCAAATCAATGCATAGAAGGATTCTTAACCATAAGCTTGCAATAAAATCATATCTCCACCACTTATAAATAAACTATAAAAAAATAAAAGGTCTTATTATAAGGTTTTAATAGGTCTTAGGTAGGGTATGATAAGGATAATAAAAAGGGCAATAAAATTGAAGGAAATTTAAATGAAACAATTTTACAAGAAACTTGTTTCTTCACAATATCGATCGCTCACATTTTAAGTCCATTATAACCATAACTTTAACATTTTTTATCATGCTCGCAACACACACATTTTTTCAATTATTAAGTATCATCAATTAAAGAAATATTAGACCATTTCAATTTTTAGGTTATAGTTAATCAAATAAATGTAAATAACCTTCAAGGTTTAAAATAATAAAAAGACTTCAAGAAAAATAAGGTAACAACTAATAATAGGGTTATAATCAATAAAAAAGGCTAGGTCTCAAAATTTGATACGCCTAAAGGATAAAATATGGTGGGGTAATTCCCAAGAAACTAGGCTAAACAATTGTTCAATTTAAGTGCCCTTATCATTTCAATGCTTCTAATTTAATAAATGTGGTCTTAATATGAATAATGAAAACAAGTTCTAGAATCATCCAACTATGCATGATAACACACATCAAACCATAAAATAGATTAAATAATGATGTATTTGCTCTTAAGCTTAAAAGCTTACGGAAAGGTCTTATGTGTATACATAGAAAGCAATTTTCATTCAAATTAACTATTTCACTGACTACTAAAAATATAACTTAGAAAAGCAAGTTTACACTAACTTTTATTCTTTTGTATACTAATTCAATTCAATAATCAATAATGTCTAAAGTATTTGGGCAAACTTTAACTAATTCGGGATATCAATTAATAGTAGTAAAAAAATATAAACTTAGGAAACCCCTACCTCACACTTAAAACTATACATTTTCCCTATTATACACAATATAAGCATAGATAAATAAAAGTTAAGAAGGTCAAATTTTGGTGCTTCCCTAAGTAATAGAATTTCATAGTTCTAAATTTGATGAATGATCCATTTGATATTATATGCAATCATCATTATAAAATATAAATAAAAAGGGATAAAAAGATAAAAGAAAATAAAATAAAAATAATGAAAATAACTAAGAAACATGGAAATAAAAATGACATAAATGAAAATAACATTGTATTAATGTTTAGACAAAATAAAATAACAAAGGGAAGAAAATAAGAAAAATCCACAAATAATAAAAAAAGAAAAGAGAACGCCAAAAGTTAAGCATCCCTCAATCATGTTGTGACTCTGGTGTATCTATCAATATAGGGTCCTCGAGTCGTATATCTTCAAAAAAAAGAGGGGCTGAAGATGATATACCCACTCTAGATGGTGGAGATTGAAAAGTCATCCCCTAATGGCTTGCCATCTACATCAATAAGTCCCCTATCCATCTATTATAGGCCTCCAGCTACCCTATCCATTCAACAATCTTCACAAGTTGTACTCAGATAGTACATTGAGTATCTGTGAATTGCCCCATGTATTTTTCTAGCCGACCTATCTTCAATTGGTTAGGGTGTGTTGTCCATACCCTAGGTACTTTTGTATTATCGTCCTTATGTGAGACCCCTCCTATCTGGGATGGTAGTGAGTGTAGCTGCAGTGGCTACTCAGCTATGTGTGGCTCCTCCCTAGCTCCTCCTAATACGGTTGGCTCGTCTAGTACTCTAATCAGGTGGTAGATGTCACCTATATGTCCCCACCATCTGCTTACCATATATATGTGCTTCATTACCTTGAGATTTAGCACTATTATGGTACCCACCAATCGTATCATTGGTTTGAAATAGTTTAGCACTAATCAGTTTGAAATACTCTCGTACTACTAACTAGTCAAGAATCAAAATAGACTGATTAACTGATTAATTAATTAAATAAAACATAATAAAACCTAAACAATGTATTGGCTAATGAAACTAAAGGAAGTAAGTAATTAAATAGATAATTGACTTATAATTTGTGCTTAGGTAAGTACTTTCTTTAATATAGTCTTTGAAATCATGATTTTATAAACTTAAAAGGTCTTAAAATATAAAATTACATCCTTTTAAACAATAATTACTTATTCCTGAGTTAATTAACCCTACATCTCTACTGAGTTAAAAGCTTTAAGAATTGATTTGTGTTTTTCAAACTTTTATGAAAGATTTCCCTTAACAATAGATAAATTATTTAGGTATATCTCTAGCACCCCATTTAACTCCTAATATATAACTCGTGGTCTACTCACAAACATTTTCTCTTAAATCATCCATAAGTGAAATAATATAAGATCTAGTCATCAATTTAACTAACTCTGCAATAACAAAATTCAAAGAAGTTTTTGCAAATATAAATCTCGTTTTATAAATCAAATCAAATGAATGTATACAAAGACAATAATTAGGTTTTTTCATATCTAAATATATAAAAACACTTAACCATAAATCAACAATAGATAAGATAAATTATATAATAAAAAAGAAATTATAAATGAATGTTTTTATATTTTGGAAAGCTTAATCTATTAGGATTAAAAAGGAATCAGATCAGCTATAAAAGACCTTGGATCAAAAAAATTGTAATGGGCCTGGACACATAAATATGAGACCATCTGCAGACTACAACAAGCCAATATCCAAGACTACTCAATTTTATCTTACACCTGATAGTACAGAAGAAATTCCTTCTCAACAGACTATTAGCTATAAATAACAAATTTTGTTATGCCAGTTGTATAATTAGTTCAAATGAACAGTCTAGAATCACACAAAAATCCTGTATAAATTATTCTCATAACAAATGAAATAAGCAAGCAAAGCTTTACACATCATATTAATCCTTTATTCTATTCGCTTCATGGTATCAGAGCCCTTTTATTGAACAACGTCAAAATGGCTCAAGAATCATCATCTTCCTCTATCTAAACTTGTTCTAGACAGTCACAGCTCACCACACCTCTGTTAGATTTCCCAGCTTTAGTAAAAACCTTGAATTTCAATTTGCCAATTAAGTTAGATCGAACTAACTTCATAAATTAGAGAGCACAGGTGATAGTCGCAATTCGAGCTCTTGAATTAGAGGACTATATTTCTTCTGAAGTATCTCCACCTCTACAGGTTATCATAGAACCCGCTTCATCTTCAACAGCAGCCCCTCAGATTTTTGTGAATCTTGATTATCGTCTATGGCACAGATCAGACTAGTTATTCCTTTGTTGGCTACTTTCAACAATGGGGGAGGAAGTGGTTGGTCACGTAAATCAGTCTTCAACTTCTCTTGAATGTTGGAATATATTAGAAAATCTGTATGCACAAACATCAATGGTTCGGGTCTTACAATTAAAACAACAACCGTCAACAATTCAAAAAGGCTCTCAAACAATTTCAGACTATATTCAGAAAATAAAAACAATTGGGGATTCTCTTATAGTAGCAGGACATGCTATACCAGATCATGAACTCATACAAAGCACCTTAAATGGATTAGGCCATGACTATGACCCAGTAGTGGTACTTTTAACACACACCATGAAGAACTAAACCCTGCAGGAGGTACAATATAGTCTCATGATGCATGAAACCAGACTTGAGCAATTAAATGTAGTATCTCAAACTGTTAATATCCCTCCCCCATCAGCAAATCTGGCCTCATTTAATAGAAATCAGACCCAAACTCGCAATCAAGGAGCTCGTCATGCTCCTAGAAGAAGAGAGGGTCATGGTAGAGGAGGATGATGGAATGGTGCAAATCATCTCTACTGCCAACTGTGTCAAAAACTCGGTCATGATGCTCTTCGCTGTTACAAGCGTTTTGACCAGACCTGGAATGGAAATTAGCAATGGAAGTAACCAAATTCATCTTCACAGCATCATACTCAAAACACTAGACACAACTATAATCACACTGGCCAAGATGGGCAACATCACACACACAGTTGTTCACCTCAGACTTTTCTAGCTCATCAAACATATGCCTGTTCTGAATAACCTAGTGCCTCTACCTAGTATGTAGACTCTAGAGCTACCAATCATGTCATTGCTGATCTTAATAATTTGTCCATTAGCTCAGACTATACTGATAATGATCATCTTACAGTAGGTAATGGAAACTCTCTCCCTATTGGCCACATTGGTTCATCCTATATTCAATTTCAAGACAAAAGACATACACCACTGTCTTTACATCAAATGCTACATGTTCCAAGTATCACCAAAAATTTGATAAGCATTTTTAAAATCACAAATGATAACAAGATAATTGTGGAATTTTATGACAAAATGTGTTTGTTTAAGGACAAGGATACAGGGAAAATTCTTCTCAAGGGAATGCTTCGAGATGGCCTTTACAGTCTTGATGTCCCACCTCAAACCCGAATTCTCACTCACTCAAAGAACTCTACACTGTCATCATCAAATCAGTGTACTTCTAGCTTAGTTTCTCATCCTAAAACTTTTACTACTCAGCTTTCTAAAAATGATGCAAATGTTTGGCACGCTAAACTTGGCCACCCATCACCTAGTGTACTTAAGCATGTTTCTGATTCAATGAAAATTTACAATAATGTCATTGACTTGAAATTCTGTGATTCATGCAAACAAGGCAAGCTTCATAAGCTACCATTTCAAAATCATGATATCTCTGCTAAACATCCTTTGGATATTGTCTATTCAGACATTTGGGGCCCCTCTCTTTTCCAACCAACTGAGGGCCATAGATATTATCTAATATTTGTCAATGCGTGTACTAGATTCACATGGTTTTATCCACTAAAACTCAAATCAGAGGCTCTTGCAATTTTTATTCAATTAAAAACCTTCATTGAGCTTCAACTAAACAGAAAAATTAAAGCCCTACATGTAGACATGGTTAGGGAATATAAAGTATTCTTGCCCTTTTTTGCTAAACATGGGATACAACCTCGCTTCAGCTGTCCATATACACACCAACAAAATGGTGTTTCTGAAAGGAAACATCGTCACATCACTGAAACCGGCCTCATATTATTAGCCCATGCCCACCTACCTTTACAGTTTTGGCTTAAGACTTTCACCACTGCCACTTTTCTTATAAACAATCTCCCATCCCTAAAATTACAAAACCTATCTCCATTTGAACTTATATACAACAAAAAGTCAAACTACAACTATTTCAAAACTTTTGACTGCACTTGCTTTCCCTACCTTCGTTTTTATTCCTCTCACAAATTTAATTTCCACACCTCCAAATGCATTTTCCTAGGTTACAGTCCTGTCCATAAAGGTTACAAGTGTCTCAACAATAAAAGCAAAATTTATATTTCTCGACATGTTGAGTTCAATGAACTCGAGTTTCTACCCTATACTTTTTCCCTCCCAAACTTCTACACGTGTCCTACATCTACCAGCTTGTCTCTGTCTGTTTTACATCCTGTAGTCTCACTATAATAATTTGTCCATCCTTCAAGGCCATCTCCAGGCATCTCCCCTGTAACAAAATCAACTCCTCTGTCTTCCAACTCCCCAGCTCAAAATCAGGTAATCTCTACATCTCTTGTTCCTCCTCTTGTTATTTCACATTCTTTAATACATTTATCAGCCACCTCCAATCCCCACACCACTGTTTCATCAAACTCTCCACCCACTACTGTCCAACTTGACCCTCCTACCATACCACTTACTCCTGCTCTTCCAAAAATCACATATACACATCCTATGCAAACTAGAGCCAAAAGTGGCATTTACAAACCCAAAGTCTACTCTGCCTCCTTACATTCTTGCCCCTCTCCAGAACCAGAAATTATTTCCCATGCTCTTAGCAATCCAGTCTGGTTTAGAACCATGTGTGACGAAATATCTACTCTACAGAAATACCAAACCTAGAACCTTGTGCCTTATGATCCTAACATGCACATCCTAGGTACCAAATTGGTTTTTCGCACAAAGTATCATGCTGATGGCACTGTGGCAAAGCATAAGGCCTGCCTTGTGGCAAAAGGTTTTTCCCAAACCCCTGGAATTGATTTTTTAGAAACTTTCTCCCCAATGGTAAAAGCCTGTACAATTAAGGTTATCTTATCTCTTACTGCCTCCTACAATTGGGGTATTCAACAAGTAGATATCAACAACGCTTTTCTCAATGGTGAACTTTATGAGATCGTATACATTAGTCAGCCTTCAAGTTTCGAAAATCAGCATCTACCTAATCATGTTTGCAGGCTTTCCAAGGCTCTTTATGACCTCAAACAGGCTCCAAGGGGCTGGTATCAAAAACTAAGGACTGCTCTTCTCTAGTGGGGTTTCAGAAATTCAAAGGCTGATACATTTATGTTCTATTTCCATACAAAGGGGACAATACTCATCCTTTTGGTCTACGTGGATGATATTCTAATAATAGGCAACAATTCGTCCGCAATTCAGTCAATCATTAACAAGCTCAATTCACAATTTTCACGCAAAACATTAGGTAATTTACATTTTTTCTAGGCTTTGAGGTTTACAGAAATACAACAGGGCTATACCTATCACAAAGTGGGCATATCAGAGACTTACTTACTCAGGCTAATATGAACCTTTGCAAACCCTGCTCCACTCTAGCTTCCACAGTGGTCAAGCTCTCTCTCCATGATGGTCAACCTTTTGAGAATCCATCCCTATATCGCAGCTTGGTTAGTGCTCTGTAGTACCTATGCAACACCAAACTAGACATTACCTTTATGGTCAATAAGCTAAGTCAATTTCTTTCAAATCCTCTCACTCCACACTGGATAGCCTTAAAACGAGTGTTACCTTACCTGAAGGGAACCTCAGATCTAGGGTTGTTGTTTTGTTCTTCGTCCTCTCCCCTCGATCTTCAGGCGTTTAGCAACTTTGATTGGGCCAGCTCTCCTAATGACCGGAAGTCCACAAGCAGTGGTTGTGTCTTCTTAAGGGGCAACCTAGTCTTCTGGAGCTCTAAGAAGTAGCCTATAGTGGTCCGTTCCAGCACTGATGCCGAATACAGGGCTCTCTCTCAGCTCTCCACTAAAGTGCTATGGTTAACCTCTCTTTTCTTAGAAATTGGGTTAACCCTCGATGAACACCTATTCTATGGTGTGACAACAATGGTGCACGATCTCTCTCCCAAAACCCAGTCTTTCACTCTCGAACTAAGAATATAGAGATTGACGTACACTTTGTGAGGGAAAAAATAGCAGAAGGGCTTCTAAAGGTAAGATATGTGAACACTGTTGAGCAGATCGCCGACCTGCTCTCAAAACCACTCACTGCAGCTCGATTTCAAGACTTAACTTTCAAACTCAACCTAGTATCAAATCCTAGATATCATTTGAGTGGGGGTGTAAAGGAATCAGATCAGCTACAAAAGACCTTGGACCAAGAAAATTGTAATGGGCCTGGACACATAAATACGAGAACATCTGCAGACTACAACAAGCCAATATCCAAGACCACCAAATTTTATCTTACACCTGATAGTACAAAAGAAATTCCTTCTCAATAGACTACTAGCTGTAAATAACAAATTTTGTTATGCCAGTTGTATAATTAGTTCAAATGAACAGTCTAGAATCACACAAAAATCCTGTATAAATTGTTCTCATAGCAAATGAAATAAGTAAGCAAAGCTTTACACATCATATTCATCCTTTATTCTATTCGCTTCAAGGATGATCTCCAGTCTTGTTTCTCTATTAAAAATGACTTGAAAATTGACCTTCCAAAGGTCGGTCTACCTCCTAAAGCCAAACTCTAAATTTTAAAATAAGAAATGAACGATAAAGGTCTAAAATAAGTAACTTTAAATTAGGGTTTTCATGCTTTAAATATGTTTTGTTTGCATGAAGCATGGTCGAGGACACATGTCCTAGACATGAATCTTTTATATCTTCCTGAGGAGGGACATAAGCTTTGCACGCACATGTCATACACCATGAATCTTTACGTATTTTTTTGGGTATGGCCATGGGCATGTTTTAGGTCATTTTAATCTTCAACAATTCTCATCACCACATGATCTCCCTCGAGCACACGATCATATGTTAGATTGTGTTCCATTAAGAATTGTACTTTTTTCGTGTTTTCTAGTTGAAATTTTCTCTCATTCTCAATAAAGCTCATCTTAAGGCAAAATATTCACAATTACATAAAAACGTAATATAAAGTGAGTAAACCAATATTTTTTGAGCATAAAAATATGCATATCAAATACATAAATGTCAACTACAGCCAAAAAATACTATAATCACAATTAATAAAATCACATGGAAACCAAAGCATATATACAAATAATTCTACACTAGACTAGTCTATAAAGAACAAATTTTTATCTAGTACCATGACAAACTCACGAACCAACAAAGTTTAATTATCCTTTACTCTTGTCTTTAACTAGTAGGTCAATTTCCACATATTAAAGACTCCAGAGGGCATATCTAAATGCATGATTAAGAAAATTTATTAGAAAGAAAAAAATTAAACAAGAGGCTAACAATGTCTGTATGCCTGTTTATGAATGAGTTGTTAAGCCAATAAGTTAAAACAACAACTGCCTTTCTATCTGGACATCTAATATAAAATAACTAAAATCATACAATTCTGTTTCTGTATTTTTGAGTTCTATTCGGGAATAAGTAATGGAAGAAAAAAAATCATTAAGAACAAATTTAAATGAGCAAGAGAAATCGAAATTTGGGCTAAGAAGTTGGTTTCAAACTCCATAAGCAAGCTTAATAATTATTAGATTACTCATTTAACCATCATAATAATAAATAAAAAACTGTCCTTTAATTTTTTCATCAATTAAAAAAAGATTACGTCACAAGTGATAACAATTAACAATCCTCGTAGATTTGCTACAGCAGCAGCCAACCACAAGCTAGTACTTTTAACTTTCAGAATTCCTGAATCCATGTAACTATACATCATAAGTGGTCATTTCAAGGTAAATGTTTACATCATATTATTTAGTCAAAAAAAAGTTTTAAAAAAAGGAATCCAAACGGGAAATTTATCTATTAACTGATTATATGTGCATTATCTTATGCCCTCCAGCTTTTAAGAAATGCAGTCAAATCCCTCCATACGAAAGAGCTACACACCAACGACACCCCTTGCATGAAAATTAGTTTGATAATTACCGAAAATTAAGTGTTCGTTAGCATCACATTGAAAACTACTGAAAACAATCAACTCAAGGCCTTTCAATGCACTAAAGATCTTGTATCCCTATAAGTTGTACATAGTACGTATCGTGCTACCCTTATCTTGAAGGCTCAAAACTTCCTCTAGCTTCTTTGCAATTGTGACGAGTAGTTTTAATCGCTCAAGGGAAGAATTTCCAAAGTTTTGGTGCACTTCCTGCAACTCCCTCGCTTCAGTCTTAATTTCCTCTACCCTATTAATCCACCATGTGTAACTGTTGAAGCTTTGTGATCCAAAGTTCTTGACCGCACACACAACATCTTCTCTCAAACTGAGAAGATACTCTAATTCCTTGAGTAAGCGCCTCAAGTTTTGTTTGATTTCTTCTTCCTCGGAAACCTTGGTCCTAAAATATGTGAAAGTCTCGCTTCCAACCTGGTACCAGAATGCTAGTCCAGCAGCAGTTATCATTCCAATAACTGAAACTGTAAATTGATCCATGGTGATTCCTGAAAAGCTACCCCAAGAAAAAAGAAAAGGAAAACAAGATTCGGTTTCAAGAGACAGAGATATCACATATTAAGACACCAAATTTTCTATTTAGATGTTCCAAAGATCATATATTCATCAATCAACAATTATGTTCGTAATTCTATGGACATAGGTATTGGAAATTTATCTACTTCAAATTGCTTGTAATGTTTCACAGTAAATATTAATCTTGGAGATTTCTTTTTTATCTTTTCATTTTTTTTAAAAATGCAAGAAGATATAAACATATATAATAAGGTAAAAGAAAGAAATATTTTTGCAAAAAGATTTTAGAAAATATGTTAGGAAATTGTAAAGTTTTTATAAACCATGTGACGTAAAAGAGCTGAAGGTCTACAAAATAAATAAAAGAGGAAAAATTAGTCAACCACAAGTCTTAATTTGGTGAGATAAAAGAAGAAAATTGAATTGACAGCAAAGACAAATATTAAAATTTAGATTATGTTAAGATTCCTTATTAAATAAGAAGTAGTTATAAGAAAAATATATGATTCTAGTTTAGGTATGTTGACATATTTTGTTTAAAATTTAAACTTATAAAATTTTTATTAGAATAAAATTTAAATTTGTTAAGAACCTTTTCCCATTAGAATAATGGTTCTAAGAACTTCTCTATAAATATGTGTATATTTAGCCCTTCTATAATAAAATATCCTCAATTTTTCTACAAACTTCAGTTTTCAACTAGAATGTGTGATACTTTCTTCTAAAAGTGATTCTTAGACCCTAGGAATAATTCTTAGTTTCCTACCTTCCAATGTTTGTTCCTCACTACATTCCAACATATCTAACAAAAAGTTTCAGCCAAATTAAACCCTAAAATCTCAGCTACACCTAATTTGAAGTTTTACTATTCCGAACTAAAATTTAGACCTAAAACTTGATATTCCAGTAGCCTACTAGTTAATACTTATTCTATATGCCCTTAATCAATTTGGTATCAAAGCTTTGGTTCAAAATGGTGACACGTAATGGAAGGGTGTATAGAAGAATAGTCAACAACCAAGAGCGAGATGAAATCCTTTTAATAATTATGGAAAGATTAGACATTAATGACCCTCAATCTCAAGGTGTTCTAAGAACTAGTCTAGAAAACAACACAGACAATAAAGTACATTGGATGTTATTGGTGGAGAAAATGAAATCCAAGATGAAGAGGCTGAAACTAATCAACATGAGTGGTGTTAAGAAATCAATGCCTACTGAAAGATCCAAGACAAAGAAACCAACTCGCAGCATATGAAGAACACATGCGAGACTTTAGAGGCCATGAAAGAGTTGAAACACACAACATACTCGAAGATATTACTAAGAAATTTCATATTGAAGCCCTTGATTTTGTAGAAAACATGGATCTACACCTGTTCTTAGACAACAATAAAGGAAGATTTTTTTGATTGGTATCACATGTTAGAAGATCGAAAAGTTCAATTCGCAAAGATGAAGCTAGTTGGACACACTAAAATCTGGTAGAGATCAATAGAGAATAGACTTCGAAAAATAGGTCAGACATCAATTATTGATTAGGAAGAGATGAAGCCGAAGTTATAGGAAAATGATTACTATTTTACTATCAAGAAAATCTCTAAGATCAACTCACAACCCTTAGATAAGAGATTATGTTCGTAACTGAGTATACAAAAATACTTGATGAACTTTCTATCCGATGTGAAGGAACAGAGCCAGAACGATAACTTATATCTCATTACAAAAATGGCTTAAGGGTAAAAATTTGTCAGTAGCTAATAATGCAAAGGACTTACATCCTTGAAGATGCATATCACTTGGCTTTAAAAGCAGAATAATACTTAGGACAACAACTAATTAAAAAGTTTTAAAGTCAAGTCAGGGAGTTTGACATGAAGAGAGCTACAACGGCGTAAAATTCTAGGAAAACACCTAATACATCAAAACTTGCACCACATAATAACTACAAAACTTCTAAATGAGCAGAAGCTAAAGGCAAAGTCATATCTAAGACTGAGATGAAAGGAAGCGGGAGTGACAAGAAGTGCTTTCGAAGCAATAGGAGATATTACTTTGCTTCTCAATGTACAAGTAGAGGTTTGCATATGATGGAAGAAGAAGATGAGGAAAATTTTGATGAATATGTGTGTAAACACAAAGATGGAGAGGAGTTGGAAGGAGATTCTAGTGATGAACTAACTAGTCCTACAAATCTTAAAGTAGTGAGGTGCATACTTATAACTCCTAAGGCGGAAGAACAAGAAGAATGGCTTTGTACTGCTATTTTCTTTACTCAAGTTAGATGTAGAGATAAAGTGTGCAAAATTCTCATTACTGGAGGGAGTAGCATGAATGTGGTATCAAAGAACATACTGAAGTGATTAAGTTTACTAAAAGAGAAATATTCACATCCCTACAAGGTTGCTTAGGTGGATGATAGTACTATACTGATTGATTGAAGGTGCTTGGTGTCTTTCAAATTAGGAATATGTGAAGACTCTATTTGGTATGATGTTATTCCTGTGAAAGTATCTCACATTACTTGGTCGATCGTGGCTTTATGATCGAGATGTGCAAAGTCATCTATCAATTTATATTCTATAGAAAAAGTTAATTTTGAAGCCTATAAAGGTGGACAAGGTAGAAAAAACAAAGAAAAAGTTATAAGACAACCATAAGTGCTAAGAAAAAGCCTCTCAATTTCCCTAAAGAGAGAATTTGAAGTTGTTAGCAAGGAGAAGGGGATTGTGTTTGCAATGGTAGTAAGGTAAATAACAAAAACAATACCTAAAACACCCCTTACCCTACCAAAAGAAGTGGGTGAATTGCTAGCTGATTTTTAAGACTTTACACCGAATGATATACAAGGTGCATCACCTCCTTTACCAGCTATTCAACATGCTATTGCCTTGGTATTTTGATCTATTCTACCAAATCTTCCAACCTATCACTTAAATCCTATTGAGAAAAAAAAGTTGAAGAGACAAGCAGAGGAGTTGTCGAAAAAAGGATTTATTCAAAAAGGACTTAGTTTGTGTGCAGTTCCAGCACTATTGACTCCTAGAAAAGATAAAAATTGGTTAAGATCATAATAAGGTATAGATGTCCAATCTCTCGCTTTGATGACATGTTAGACATATTGACTGAAGCTACTATCTTTACCAAGATAGACTTACCAAGTAGGTACCATCAAATTAGAATTAGACTTAGAGATAAATGAAAAATAGCTTTCAAGAGTAAAGAGTGACCTTATGAATGATTTGTGATACCGTTTAAACTCTCTAATATACCTAACACTTTGAATCAAATATTTCAACCATTTATTGGCAGATTTTTGTCGTATATTTTGATGATATATTAATATATAGCAAGACTAAAGAAGATCACCTCTTACATCTACAACAAATCTTGAAAGTTTGAGATAAGAAAAACTTTATATTAACTTAAAGAAGTGTTCATTCATGCTATCAAGTTTTGTATTTTTTAGTTTTATTGTATCCTACCGTGGAGCTAAGATGGTTCCCAAGAAGGTTAATGTCATTGTTTATTAGCCTATTCCAAAGGATGTACATGAGACACGAAGTTTCCATGATCTATCAATATTTTAGAGGCAATTTATTTATAATTTCATCACCATAATTGCACCCATTAGTGATTATATGAAGAAATGATAGTTTACTTGGTCAAAGACAGTAACTAAATCTTTTGAAGAAATCAAGAAAAAGCCAACTAAATCTCCTGTTTTGCAACTTCCAAATTTTTCTAAGGTATTTGAAGTTACTTGTAATACATCCCATCTTAGGAATTGGAGGCATACTTAATCAAGAGGGACTCCCAATTACTTACCATAGTGAGAAGTTAAGTGAAGAGAAACAACGATTTTCGATCTATGATAAGGAATTTTATGCAATAGTACATGCTCTTTACAATTGGCGTTACTATCTCTCATATAAGGAGTTTATTTTATATTCAAATCATGATTCTCTTAAACACTTCAAGTCCCAAAAGAACTTGAAAAAAAGGCACGCCTTATGGAGTGAATGTTTTTAGCAATATAACTTTGTTATTAAATATCGAACAGGAGTTGAGAAAAAGGTAGAAGATGTATTGAGTAGAAAGGCCATTTGCTTAACACTTTGATGGTAAAAGTTATGGAGTTTGACAAAATAAAAATAAATATGTTTCAAATCGAGATTTGGAATAATTTATTCAGAAATTCCAGCTGAACATAGAAGCCATCACTTTTTGAAAGAAATCGGCTTTCCCTAACCAATACTTCTATAAAGAAGTATGTGATTTAGGAATCATAGGAAGGAGACGCAGCAGGACACTTTGGGAGACATAAAATCATGGAAATGGTTGAATATTGTTTTTATTGGCCCTCTTTAAAGCATGAAGTGTTTTAGGTTATACAACAATGTCGAACATGTCAATTAGCTAAAGGAAAGAAACAAAATTCTAGATTACACACACCACTATGATGCCTCATGAACCATGATAGGACATAAGTATGGATTTTATCTAGAAAATTCCTAAAACTATAAGAGGTTATGGTTTTATTTTTGCGATGGTGGATAGATTTTCTAAGATAAGTCATTTCATTCTAAGTTCCAAGACTTATGAAACTGTCCACATTGCTGAACTCTTATTCAAATAAGTTGTACGTCTCCATGGATTACCTTTAACCATCATCTCTAATCGTGACATGAAGTTTATAATTTATTTGAACACTAAAGTTTAATTTTCAAGTTCTTTCAATCCCCAAATTGATGGAAAAATGGAGATGGTGAATAGAAGCTTGGAAGACTTGTTAATATGTTTAGTTAGAGACAATGCGACAATTATGACCTAATTCTTCTTATAGCAGAATTTGCATATAATTCTATAAATAGGTCTCCTAGCAAGAACTCTTTTGAGATAGTCTCCAGAGTTCAACCAAGGAAACCTATTGATTTAGTTCCTTTACCACAAACCATACGAGTTAGTGTTGAAGCTAAAGGTTTTTCACAACATCGGAGAGACATCTTTGATGAGGTACGAAGAAAGATAACATCCAACAACTTGTCTTGTAAAGAACATGATAATTAACATTGTCAATATATGAAATTCAATGAAGGAGATTTGGAGATGGTTAGGATTCATCCCGAGCTTTTTCTAAAAGGGAAATATAAGAAACTTTATTTACATAGTGTTGGACCTTATAAGACCATCAAGAAAATAAGTGTTAATATTTTTGTTTTAAAATTACTGAGTGACATGGAATTAGTCATATTTTTAATGTCGCGAACTTAACAATTTATCATGGATACGATGATATGCAATCTCCTACTGCAGTTGTGAGAATTTCAATCGTTCCTCATCTTGAAGAGGAGATATGAGATGTTATTAATGAACAAATCATAACATAAGAGATGGAGAATATTGACAATTTCTTGTCAAGTGAAAAGGAAGACTGATTTTTGACAATACTTAGATTTTAGAATCTGAAATTGAAAAGTTGAAGCTAGATTTATATGATCAATGTTTGTCACATTCTACGTCGATGATGACTTCAGAGAAGTCAGAGAGAATTGTAGTAAAAGAGCCTAAGGTACATAAAAGAAAAGAAGAACGAAAAAAATAGTCAACCACATGCCTTCATTTTGTGGCAGGAAGGATGACAATTGAGTTGACAACAAAGAAAAAGGCTGAAATTTAGGCTACGTTGAGATTCTTTATTAAATAAGAAGTGATTATAAGTTAAATATATTATTCTAGTTTAGATATATTATCCAAAAGAAGTGACAATTAAGATTTATAAGACTTCCCGCTCGGAAGAACTAGCTTTTCAACTGAAAGGAGGTGGAAGCTCTACTAAGACGGAGATGGAAAGGAGGGCACTTAGTTCGGCGTTAGGTAGTTAGGAGCGAAGGTAGTACGAGGCAGAGCCAAGACTAAGCGAGGATGGAACCATCAATATTAAATATATTATTCTAGTTTAGATATATTATCCCATTTGTTAAAAACTTAAACTTAATATGTGTATGTATATACATGTATACTCAACCCTTTAATTATAAGATATCACGAAATTTTTTTACGAACTTCAGTTTTCAACTAGAATATGTGATGTTTTCTTTGAAAAGTGATTCTTAAACCCAAAGAGTGATTCCTAGTTTCCTATCCTCCACTATTCATGTTCCTCATTAAATTCTAAAAAACCTAACCTAAAACTCCAACCATATTAAATCATAAAATCTTAGTCTAAAATTTTCAGCAAACCTTAAAATCCTGGCTATACCTATTCTAAATTTAGCATTGCAAACTCAAATCCATACTTGAAACTTCATATTCTAACAGCCTAATATCAGTCATGTTTTTTAATTTTGTAATTTTTAGCTACTAATTAATACTTCTTCTATTTATCCTATATCACCATGCTTTGGATAGGAATTAGTATTTTAAAAAACTTTAAAGAGTTCTTACTTTGTGATGGATTTTGAATTGTATAATACTAATTTCATGCACCATTGCATTCTTAATTAATTTTAGAAAAATAGTAAATATTGTCCATACCCACTTTCCTCTCCCCAAAAGTTACTATAACTCAAAAAATCAAAGAAATAAATTATTTTATTTAGTTCACAAGATTAATAGACACTAGGAACCAATTCCTTTTTGATCTGATACACGCATAATTTAAATTTATCACCTTCTTATGGAATGTTTGACACCAAGGTAAATGGAAATATGACAATTCTAAAAATTGGGTTTTAATAAATTAAGATATGTTTCAAATATTTTTCAAGTACGAATTCCATATTTGATTTATATTAACTCTTTAAATATGCAGAATCTCCTCTCCACTCTCTGCCACGCAATCATGCCACTTTGCATTTGGTATTTTGAATTGTATAAAAATAATTTCATGCACTATCATATTCCTAATTAATTTTTAAAAAATAGTAAATACTGTCCATACTCACTTTCCTCTCCCTAAAAGTCACTATAACCTAAAAAATCAAAGAAATAAATTATTTTATTGAGTTCAGACGATTAAAAGATACCAGGAACCAATTCTTTTTTATCTTATACACACGCAATTTAAATTTATCACCTTCTTATGGAATATTTGACACCAAGATAAATAGAAATATGAAAATTGGGTTTTAATAAATTAAAATATGGTTCAAATATTTTCAAGTACGAATATTCCATAGTTGATTTATACTAGCTCTTTAAATATTCAAAAGCTGGACTCAATTCTTTGCCAAACAATCATATCACTCTACCTTTGGTTTTTCTGCATATTTACGTACTGTATTTATATGTATGAATTATTTTACAATGTTTTATATTTTAAAAAGAAAAAGACAAGTGACCATCATGATTAATATAGACTAAAATACTTTTGTATATTATGAAGATTATTTGTTGATGTGTATACTATACCATAAAAACTATTAAATTGATAGTCAGTCATGCCGTTGCTCATTTTTTGGAAAAGCTAATTGAAGGCTATCACAGCAGCGCTAGAGATGTTTTGAGAATATGTTAGTTTATTATTTTAATCCCACTAATTGTATCTATGCGCACCTCCAATGTGTATATATATATAAGAAAATGCATCGCCAATACACAGGATCTTATTATGGCAGCTAGATGGTCCATTTTTATTGTTCTCTCTACATTTTGGTAAGTCAAATTTAAATTGTTGCTGGAATTTAATTGGGAAATGCTTTTCTTTTTCCTGAATTCACTTCTTCGATATGTAATCATTTGACAATAATAGATAAAAAGACGTGATGTTTCTTACGGATTCAGCCGGTGACCCGTCATTTGATTCAACACAAACCGATCCAATCTGGAAACAGTTTTGAAATTTAAACTCATAAAGAAACAAAAAAAAGGAACTGCAATAAAAAAAAATATAATAGACTGTTAGAGTTTAAGAATTGTAAAAGGGGAAATTTATAAAAAAGAATAACTGTGGGATCTATAGAATCCCGGAAAACTTGTATTTTTTATATTTGCTTGATTACACACTCCGAGCACAACCTTCTCAGTTGTGGCTTGTGCCATGTGCAGTGGTTTCACTTTCAATATAATTAATCAGGCTTCCAATTTCAAGATATTTAAAAGAAGTCACGACAAACTTATATCCAAATCCTGCACACTTTCCACATTAAAGAATTTATGATAAATAGATACAAACTTTCATAACTATAAAATACTCTTAAATCATTTATTTACTAATTCACTTTGATTGTCGTAGACATACGAAATTTTTAATTTTACTATAAATTGATAAAATTTGCATTATTATGTCTAAAGAAGAGTCAAATTAATGGAACTAGGACGTGACTAAACTGAAAGAGAAGAGATAATAAGATTTGGAATTTTCATGATGTGACACGAAGATGAGTATTAATCAGCAATTGATGATTTACAAGATTGATAGTTTCAAACATCGTTTACTTTCCCTTCTATTTTTTATTATAATTTTTAGATTTTTATTTCTTATTTTTAATTTTAATTTGAATAAAAATAAAACTTATTTAATTATTAATAATTAAATATTAGATAGAATTTAAAGATTAAATTTGTTAATTAATTAAATTAAATTATTTTATTATTTTATATAATATTCATTAATAACTATTAGTAAAAGATTTACTGTTTAAATAAATAATATAATAGGTAAAAATATTTATAGAATAATATTTATTTTATTATATATTTTAGTTATTAAAATTAATCTATTAAATGTATTTTAAACATAAAGTATATATTAAAAAATATTAAATTAAAAATATTTTTATTATTAAAAAATGAAGTTTAAAGTAATTATAAAAATTAAAATTAAAATAATATAATATAATATTATTAATTTTAATTTTATTAGAGATTAATATATATGTAATTAATGATATATCGAATTATGACTTTTTACGATTTTTATAAGTTTTGAAAGCTGAAAACCAAAATTAAAGACAAAATAAAAACTTTGACTGAACTTAAAAAACAAAAAATTAAAAACTAAAGTAGAAAAATACGAAACTCCCAAATAGCGAATTAAATGTGGACTTAAAAACCTTCTCAACAGCCATTAAAAGAAAGCTAGTTAACAATGAATCGCATGGTCCATTATTTATGTAATAGCAATTGGTAAGTACCTTAGCAGCTGGGAGGCAGCGAATGGCTGGGGTTTTCCACGTGAAAATGACTGCAGCCATAATAAAAGTTGTTTGTCATTTAAGAGAAAACAAAACCAAACAAAACAAATACAAATATGGGACTGCCTTCTGCCGTATACACATAACTTAGTCATCCAATTGAATGGCGTTTATCAAAATCCCACTTGGTAGACCGTTTGAAGATGAGTATTAAGTTTCATTTATCAATAATCAATTATAAAGGTGTATAAAGAAAAACGAGAGATACTTTGAACGCTTGCAACCGATTCCCGAGGGCCGAATTTACAAGGAAGATGAGAACTAGCATACCAAAAATATTAGAATATATTTATATATATATATATATTTTTTTTCTATTTAAATGTTAAAGGAAAATAAATATATAAATATATAAATTAAATAAAGATATAAATAAATAAGCTCTATTTCATAAATATATATATATAATCAGCAGTTTTCAATACGGAAATCAATAAATAACAGGCTCGGACTCAAGTATGAGTTCAGGTTCGAGCTCAGATTTGAGCCTCAGACTTTAAGCTATTGGAAATGTGCTTGGTACACATGGTCCAGCCAGATCTGATCTGAGTATAATCATTGACATTGACGTAGAAAAGAATGTGTTAGTTAAAATATTTAATATTTGACACGTTCTAAAAAGATTGGGATCTAATGTGGGCGAGGCCACTTGACTCTCTGTGCTACCTACTTTTGAATTGTAAGTCATCTTCATTATAGATAAGAGTATGTACTGGCGTTAGTTATCGTTTTCGCTACCAAATTAAAAGAATACGTATCATTAACAAATTCTCAATAGAAAATTTTCAGCAAATGACATACTAATCTAAACTCCTCTTCTATCCCATAAACTTTTGCTTTTATTTTAACTGTAACAAATTAGAACAAAGAAAAAGAAAGAACAGAACCATGGATGTATGTTGAGGAACGGCAAACTCCCTCTCTGCCGACGACACGAATAATATGCTCAGATTGAAAAGAAAATGGGAAAAAGTTATTCCCAGTACCGATTTGAGTTATTCGTCATTATAATTCAATATATAGAACAACAGATCGTGAGCACTGACAAAATGGTGGGTCTTTTGCAGCACATACCTATAACGCAGAGACGGAGTGCCACCAAACTTAAGCCTCTCGCTGTCTCTCTTGGCTCAGGGCTGTGGAGGAGTTGACTGCTGACTTAGGAAAATGAGGCTTGTGTTAGAAAGAGTTGCAGCGAAGGGAGAGGTGGTCTGGGCTCGTCTTTCACGTTTTGTAGATGTAACGTCCAAACGGTTCCTAATTTGTTAGAGACCCGTTACCAATAGGTTACTCCGCAACCTAATTTTAAGGGTCTATTTGATTAGAAATTTAGTAATAAAATGGAATGAAACATAACATTCTTCTATCGTTTAGTTGAAGATTTCATAATAGAATGTAATGAAATATGATAGACGCAGAAGGTTTCATATTACATTTCATTCCATCTTAAACAGTGAAAATAAGAAACTTCCAATTTGGAGGGTTTAAGATGGAACGTAAACTAATAAATACATACTACCTACTATATGCTCAATAATTTTTCTTAATATCAATTATTTTTTCTAACCCTAACCCCTTGTATATAATTAATAATATTTTATATTATTTCTCCTTACCCTAATAATAATATTTTTATATTATTAATAAAATTATATATAATTAATAATAAAATTTTAATAAGATTTTTATTAATGAAAATAAAAAATATATAAAAAATTATTCTTTAATTGTTTGAATATATTTCTATATAAATAAAAATATAAATAAATAATTTTTAAATATAAATCACATATAATAGAATAAAATTTATTA
>JAOTAY010000005.1:17078947-17115769 GCA_025629805.1 Erythroxylum baracoense
ATTTGAAATGGGCCCAAGTGGCTAATAAAAGTTCTGTTGATTTCATTGTTTGTATCAAATGATTATAAAACAAAGTGGACCGTTTTGGTTACTGATTTTCTGTACTTTATGTTTATGGTTTTTTTTTAAAAAAAGATATACCGATTGTTTGATTGTTTAGTGATGTGGCACACCACCCTTACGGGGCACGGACTCGGATATCACCGTCGATATCAGGTTCGGGTCCAGCGGGAGTGGGGTGTTACACACTAGGTGTGATTATGAAAGACTCCTTTTTAGTGCAGTTTATCATGAACTCACTTCTTACTGAATATATACCATTACACATCAATTATAACACATTAAATGAAAAGTGGAATATTGATGAATTGTCCAGTAAGCTTATTAAGGAGGAAGTGAGATTAAAGAAATAAGGAGTTCATTCTATTAAGCTAGTGGGTCAAGGAGCTAGAAAGAAACTCAAACCAAAGGCCAAGAATTTTAAGAAGAAAGAATTTGCTAAAGTTCCATAGGTTGTTGATGGTGAAAGGAAGGGACAAAAGTTAGATAAATGCCACTTCTGTAAGAAAGAAGGACATTATTAGAAAGATTGCCTAAAACGTAAGACTCGGTTCGAAAAAAAGGCATATATATGTTTCTGTATGCTTTAAATTTAACTTATCTGAAGTTCCTTTTATACTTGGTGGTTTGATTCTGGTGCCACAACTCATGTTTCCAATATTATGCAGGGATTTCTTATAATCCAAACCTAAGCCTAAGTAACAACTTTCTGTTTATGGAGAACCATGTGAATGCCCCAATTAAAGGTGTAAGGACTTACAGGTTGACATTAGATACTAAGTTTCACTTGGATTTGATGAACACTCTCTATGTACCTTTAATTTCTAGAAATTTAATTTCTATTTCTAGAAATTTAATTTCTATTTCTAGACTTGAATCTAACGGATATACCTTTAAGGGAGGACATGGTTGTTTCAATTTGTATAAGAATAATTCCTTTATTGGTTATGGAATGCTTATGGATGGTTTATATAAATTGAAACTTGACGATGTTTTTTTCTAAATCCCTATTTATTGTTAATTAAAATGTTAGAATAAAATGTAGTTTGGCGAATGAGCATTCAGCTTACTTGTGGCATAAACGTTTGGGTCATATATCTAAAGAAAGGTTAGAAAGATTAGAAAAGAATGAGATTATACCAAATCTAGATTTTATTGATCATGGATTATGTGTGGAATGCATTAAGTGCAAGTAAACCAAACATAGCAAGAAAGGAGCTACGAGAAATAGTCAACTTCCTGAAATAATACACACAGACATTTGTGGACTTTTTGACACTCCGTCCTTTACTAGAGAAAATACTTCATCACCTTTATAGATCCTTTTCTACATGAAAAATCTAAAGCTGTAAATATCTTTAAGGTGTTTGAAAAGGAGGTTGAGAGGTAATTAGATTAAAAAGTGAAAATTGTAAGATTTGATTGAGGTGGTGAGTATTATGGAAAGTATGATGAATTTGGACAATGTCCTGATCTATTTGTTAAGTTCCTCGAAAGTCATGGTATATGTGTATAGTATACTATGCCAAGCACACTATAACAAAATGGTGTGGTAGAAAGGTGAAATATAATATTAATGAATATGGTTAGGAGTATGATGAGTATTTTATCATTACCTAAAAGTTTGTGGATGTATGCACTTAGAACTACTATGTATTTGTTAAACAAGGTTCCTAATAAGGCAGTTTCTCAAACTCCTATTGAGTTATGAAATGAAAGAAAACCTACATGTTTGGGGTTGTCCATCAGAAGCACGAAGTTATAATTCACATGAAAGAAAACCGGATTCTCAAATAGTTACTAGTTACTTTATTGGTTACCCAGAGAAATTTAAAGGGTATAGGTATTACTATTCGTACCACAATTATAGAATTGTTGAAACAACCAATGCAAAATTTTGAGAGAATGGAGAGGTTAGTGGGAGTGCCGAAAATCAAGTTGTGGATATTAATGAAATAAAGGTTGATTTTCCATTAACCATAAACGTTTTTAAACCCATAAGCACAACAAATGTCGTTCATGTTTTGGAAGATCAAAATAATCAAGAACAACATTTGGATAATGAAGAAGCATCGTATGAAGAACCTAACTTAACCACCAGCTTATGCGTCTGAACCAATTGGTATAACTTTAAATAAACTTGTAAGGGTTAGAAGGTCGACTATTTTTTATGATTATATGTTTTATTTGTAAGAGTCAAATTTTGATTATGGCATTGATAATGATCCTGTTTCGTTTTCACAAGCCATGGGTAGTGATAAGTCTAAAAGATGGATTAATGCTATGAAAGAAGAGTTGAAATCAATGGCTCAAAACAATATTTGGGATCTTGTAGACTTGTCAGAAGGTTCTAAACGAGTTGGCTGTAAATGGGTCTTTAAGATCAGATGCGACTCAAATGGAAATGTTGAAAGATATAAAGCTAAACTTATTGCCAAAGGTTACACTCAGAATGATGACATTAATTATAAGTAGACTTTTTCACTGCCTCAAACAAAGATTCATAGAGAATAATTTTAGCATCAGTGCTCAATATAATTTAGAGTTTCATTAGATGGATACAAAAATAGCCTTTCTGAATGGGGATCTTGAGGAGGAAATTTATATGGATCAACTTGAAGGTTTTCACATTGAAGGTAAAAAAATGTATGGTATGTAAATTAAAGAAGTCAATATATGGAATTGAACAAACTTCCAAGAAATCGTTTATTAAGTTCAATAATACCATTACTTCTTTCAGTTTTAAGGAAATCACTATTAATTGGCGTATTTACTGAAGATTAGTAGGAGTAATTTTATATTTCTAGTTTTGTATATTGATGACATTTTACTTGCTACTAATGACTTAGGTTTGTTGCACAAGACTAAAGAATTTCTTTTTAAGAGTTTTGAAATGAAAGATATGGGAGAGGCATCCTCTATGTGATTGGAATTTTAATATTCCATAACAAATCACAAGGTTTATTATGATTGTCTAAAAAAGCCTATATTGAGAAAATTCTTGAGAAATTTAACATGAGCAAGTGCTCAACAAGTGTAGTTCTTATTCAAAGGGAGATAAATTTAGTCTTAATCAACATTTAAAGAATGATGTGGAAAGTAAGGAAATGGAAACAATTCCATATGCTTCTGTTGTGGGCAGTTTAATGTACCTACAAACCTGTGCTAGACCTGACATCAGTTTTGTAATAAGGATGCTGGGTAGATATTAAAGTAATCTTAATATTGACCATTGGAAGGCTGCAAAGAAAGTATTGAGATATCTTTAAGTACTCGCTTATAAGAGGTCTAATTTTTTAGAAGTGATTTGATATTTAGATTCAGATTCAAATTTTACTAGTTATGTTGATAGTAAAAAGTTAACATTTGGCTATCTGTTCCAATTAGCTAAAGAAGCAATCTAATGAAAAAATGTCAAACAGTCTATTATTGCTTCATCCACTATGGAAGCAGAATTTGTAGCTTATTATGAGGCTACAATTCATGCATAATGGTTGCGAAACTTTATTTTAAGGCTTGGGTGTGGACACAGTATGCAAGTCGCTAAAATTTTATTGTGAATTCTATAGCAGTTTTCTTCTAAAAAAATGACAAATACTCCAGAGGTGCAAAACATATGGAATTAAAGTATTTTGTTCTTAAAGAGGAGATTCAGAAAATAGCAGTTGTTAATGTAATCATAGGGATTATACAGCTAATGTAAATAACATAGTCATAGGGATTTAAACATGATTATAAGGATTACTTTCCTAGTTTAACCTATGTATTCCTGTATAAATACTTGTATCATTCTAATAGAAAATATAGAAAATAATTCTTCTTATAGTATCAGAGCCTAGTCGAGTTTCTGTGTCTCTTTGAACGTGTTTTGTTTTTCGTTTTCTGCCCTATCGTGAGGCAATGTACCATTTATGTGGCTAACACATTTTTGGAGAAAACTTTTTCTCACCTCCTCCTTCACAATGCTTTATGGGTGTCGATCGACCATCCCTTTAAATCCGGTCGTTGAATTTTGAGCGCGTGACCTACACGCACAGCCTAGTCTGAGTCGTTGTTTCCCATGCGTAGGCGTATGAGGGAACATGAGCCTCCGTCTGCCGAACTGGTGTCACCTCCTCTATCCCTATCTGAATATCCGATCAGTTTCTTTCGGGTACTGCTGATTTGTGTTAGTGTGGTAGACAATTCATAACTCCCTTCTATTTCTTCTAGGTGTGAGTGTTTTTATTTCTGTCGTTCCTTTCCTCCTTTATTTGCTTAATATTGTCACTTGGGACTGATTTAAAATCGCTGAGAGTAGTGATATAGGTGGGGATAAGACTATTACTGAAATTATATTGAGATCATCCAAAATTACTGATAAAAATTGACAAGAAGGAAAAATTATACACAATGGAAAACGACTATTTGTAGATTTATGACTAGTGTCGATGTAAAAGATCATTTAATTAGTATTTCACCTCCTAAGATTGATGTTGTTGCTTAAAAGAAATGGTGAATGGAGGATTATAAATTGTTTAATCAAATCCAGAATACTCTAGACCCAACTATTGATGATGTTGTGAATCATTGTGATAGTGTCAAAGAGCTTTAGGAATATCTGAAATTTCTGTATACTTGCAAACAAGATCTGTCTCGTGTTCATGTATTATTTTTAAAGATTTATCGAGCGGAATAAAGAGGTGGCTCCCTTTTTCAGTACTATACTGAAGTGAAACAAGCCTTTAAAGAAAAGTGAGTTATGTTTCTATTGTTGCTGACATAAAGCAAATGCAAAAATAAGAGGAGCAGATAACGGTACAGTGTTTCTTAGCAGGAATAGGTTTTGAATATGATGTGACACGCACACAATTGTTAACTAGTGAAATGCTTCCTTCCTTTATGGAAGTATATGCTCATTTGCTTCGAGTTTATAAAGATGACGACGTGACTTTTGATATGGTGACCAATGACTCAGTGGCATTAATGAGTAACATCTCAAATACTAATCGTGGTGGAAAAGGTGGAAACAATAGTGGTTCTGTTGCTGAGAATAGTGGCACCCCTCGTACCTGTAATTACTGTGGAGTTAAGGGACATATCAAGAAGAATTGTTAGAAACTACATGGTAAGCCTCCCAAATACTTGCATAAAAATAATAACAGAAAATTTGCAAATGTGGCTACTCAAGATGGCATCCTACCCCTTCCTCACTCATCCTCGCCTTCTATCACAATTTCAGTGGATGAAGTATATTGATAGCCACTTATAATTCCTAACAGCCATCCTCTGTGACATCAGTTTTAGCTAATATAGGTAACCCTATTGCTTGTCTCTCCACCTCATCTCGTAGATAGGTTATTCACTCAGGTGCTATTAATCATATGACCGACAATGCAGGTATCCTATCTTCTTTCAAGTCTACTAATAATTTACCTTGTGTTATTTTATCCAATATATCTACCACTTTTGTAATCGGGTGTGGGAAAACAAACCCAACAAAATCTCTCCTATTATCATTTGTTTTATGTTTGTCACAATTCCCTTTTAAACTATTATCTATCAGCCAACTCACCAAAAGTCTCAACTGTTATGTTGTTTTATATCCCGATTATTGTCTTTTTTAGGATCTTGGAATGAAGCAAATTATTAGTAAAGGGTTTCTGGTGAATGGCTTGTATGCTCTTGATTTGACTTATGAAATAGTACCTCGATCAATTGCTTGCACAAGCTCATCTTCCCTTTTGTAACTTCATTGTCGTTTTAATCATCCGTCTCTATTTTACAAAAGTTATGTCCTAGTCTTAAACGAGAATCTACCTTAGAGTGTGAAGCTTGTCAATTTGCTAAACATCATAGAGTATCTTATTCTCCTAAACTAAATAAATGAGTTAAGTCTTCTTTTACTTAATGCATATTGATGTATAGGGTCCCTTGTCCTATTCCATCCAAATATGATTTTCGTTATTTTGTGACATTTATTGATGATTATTCTCGAGTTACTTGGCTTTATCCTATGAAATCTCGATCAAACTTGTTTACTATATTTTGTGCCTTTCATACTGAAATTAAGACTCAATTCAACAATTCCATCTACATTTTGAGAAGTGATAATGCCAAATAATATGTTTCCCATACTTTTCAATCTTATCTCTCTCAGTATGGTATTATTCATCAGTTATTATATATTGTTACCCCTCAACAAAATGGTATAGTAGCACGAAATAACTGTCACTTATTGGAAGTATCCCAGGCACTAATGTTCCATATGCAGGTCCTAAAATTTTTCTGGGTCGATGTTGTCTATATTGCTTATTTCCTAATCAATCGAATGCCTTCTTCTGTTCTTGACGGTCAAATTCCATATTCCCTTCTCTTTCCCTCATATACATTATTCCATCTTGCTCCTCTAATTTTTGGATGTACTTGCTTTGTTCAAGACACTCAGGTCTCAAAATTGGATCCTAAATCTCTTAAGTGTGTATTTCTGGGATATTCTTGTGCTAAAAAAGGATATCTTCGTTACTCTCCTTATTTGATTGTTACTTGGTCTCTACTGATGTTACCTTTTTCGAGAATACTCCCTTTTTTGGTTCTCCTGTGCCTTCTTCTTCGCACTCTAGCGATTCAGGGGACGATTTTCTTATTTATATTTTCAGTGAATAGGTAGTTTCTCCTCCCTCTCGACCTGTTATTCATCAAGTCTATTCTCGACGTGTGCAGCAGTCTATTAAGGCACCTCCCATTAGCCAGGACATAGACTCGACCATTTTGCTTCATCTTTGGATTCCTCACCACTGTCTGATGTTAGCCTTTACATCCCTATTGCTCTTCGTAAAGGTGAACACACATGTGCTTACCCTATTTCTTCTTTTGTATCTTACCATGCTCTATCTCCCTCTTCCAAGTCTTTTGTAGCTTACTTAGACTCTGTTGTTATCCCAACGTCCCTTGCTGAAGCACTGGCTTATAATTGTTGGCAAGCTGTAATGAAAGAAGAGATGATGGCCTTAGAGCAGAATCATACTTGGTTGTGTCTCTTCCTTCAGAGAAACGGGCCATTAGCTGTAAGTGAGTGTTCACTATTAAAATGAATCCGGATGGTTCTGTTGCTCAATTAAAAGATAGGTTGGTTGCTAAAGGACATGCTCAGACATATGGGGTGGATTATTCTGAGACTTTTTCTCTAGTTACAAAGCTTTCTTCTATCTGATTGTTTATCTTCTTAGCTGTCACTTACAATTGGCCACTTTACCAACTTGGTGTGCATATTGCATTCTTACATAGGGACTTATCTGAAGAGGTTACATAGAGCAAGCATCTGGATTTAATGTTCAGGGGGAGTCAAGGAAAGTATGCAAATTAAGGAAGTCTCTGTATGACTTGAAGCAATCTCCTCATGCCTGGTTTGGAAAATTCAGTACTGTAGTAATTAAGTTTGGCTTGCACGTATGATCACTCAGTGTTCTTTACATCATTTAGTTCTGGGTGCATTTTATTGGTTGTATATGTGGATGATATAGTGATCACTGGAAGTGATGAAGCAAGGATCACAAGGTTGAAAGCATTCCTTGGGACTCGTTTTCAAACAAAAGATTTAAGACCATTGAAATACTTATTAGGAATTGAAGTTTCTTGCAGTCATATAGGAATCTATCTATCTTAAAGAAAATATTACCTGGATTTATTAAATAATGTTGGTTTTATTGAGGCAAAGATATGTGATGTGCCTATGATACCAAATGTGAAGTTAAAATTTGAAGATGAAGACTTGCTTGAGAATCCTGAAAAATATAGGAAGATTGTGGGAAAATTGAACTATCTTACTATCACTTGTCCTGATATTACCTTTCTAGTAAGTGTTGTAAGTTAGTTTATGTCATCTCCTAGAACCTCATATTGGGATGCTATTATTCATATTTTAAGATATATAAAAGGTGCACTAGAACGTGGCATCTTATATTGAAATTATGGTCACCACACTATAGAAGGATTCACAGATGTTGACTATGCAGGAGGTTTTTCAGACAAGCAATCTACCACAGGTTACTGTGTTGTTGTTGAAGGCAATCTTGTTTCTTAGAAGAGTAAGAAACATAGTGTTATATCTCGATCAAGTGCAGAATCTGAATATAGGGCTATGATGCAGACTACCTATGAACTTATATAGTTACGTCATTTACCTGGTGAGATTGAGTTCATTTAGTCTAAACCAATGAACTTTTAGTATGATAATGAAGCAGCCATCTATATTGCAAATAATCCTGTGTTTTATGAGAGAACCAAGCATATAGAAGTCAATTTTCATTTTACTTGGAAAAAGCTAGAAGATGTATCAATCTCAACTCAACATGTCAGAACAGGGGGTCAATTAGCTAATGTGTTTACCAAAGCATTACCAGGGAATCAGGTTAATTATATTTGTAACAAACTGGGTATGATCAATATCTATTCTCGAGCTTAAGGGGGAGTTTTACATAATATAGCAGATGTTAACGTAATCATAAGGATTTTACAAGTAATGTAAATAACATAGTCATACGGATTTTAGCATGATTATAGGGAATACTTTCTTAGTTTAACCTATGTATTCTTTTATAAATACTTGTATCATTCTAATAGAAAATACAGAAAATCATTCTTCTCAGAGTGTATATAGAACATATTAGGATGGATCTCAAGGTTGTAGATCCTCTAGCTAATGGTTTATAACTAAATACATTCAAAGAACTTGTGCTTCAGATGGGTCTTAGTTGTATTGATGATTGATAATAATGTTTGAAGATGATGTTTTAACACTCTTGAGCTCAATAATAATATATTTCTGAGTTTTATATTTCTTATTCATTATGCTTATATATACAAGATTGTTTGAATAAAAATTTGTATGTATCATGACAAGTATGTGGATTGTCTGTTGTTTATATACATCCGGCCATATGGGAGAATGTAAGAAATATGTCCTGATGTAATGGCGCATACTTTTTGTAGGTCCATATTAAACTTGGTTTAGGATTTTTCTTAATTTAATAGTATATTAAATCTTGATCTTTAATTTAGTAATTGATGGATGTACAAGATTTAATGTTAACAGAGAAGCGTATATAAACTAGTCTTCTCTCTATCCTAATTAAGTATAGACAAAACAAATATATAATGAACATATTTGGCTATCTATTAAGCTATCTGTTACAAAAAGAGGATTAAAAGACATAAACTAATTTGTGATTGTTGAAAGCTCTCTCTACATCATGATGAATTCTGCTCAAGGTAAGTGATTTATTCGCTTCATCTATATGGTTATTACTATATTCAAGATCTTAATAAGCATGAATGATTTACATATGATTCATGATTTATGTCTTTGGTGTTTGAATATTAAAGATTGAAAAACTTATAGTTGACACATAAAAGTGACATTGATCACGAATCCAACACTACCTTTAGGAGAGCCACGAACAAGGGTAACATGGGGAAAACAAAGAAGAAAAGTCAATACTTACAAAGATTTACAGGAACTTCCAAGCTATAAGGTGACAACTTTGAAAAAAGTGATTATGAAGCTATAATTACCCTTAAACCATTATTATTCAAAGTATTTCCAATTATATTATTAATTAACAAAATTTTTATTAGTGTTAAAAATGATGTTTCTTAGTCACATAATATTCTATATAAACACAACTATCTAAATTGTCACATTTAAAAGTATATACAATAAAACAACTTTACTTAATTTATTCTACTGGCTCCATCTAAATTTTACTATGTCAATCACGTATATTGGAGTTATCAGCAATCTCTCTATCTCCTAAAAAAATAGTGGCAAGGGATGAACTGCCTATTTAATAAGGGTAACAGACTATGCTCTTAAAATAAAATAACTCAATATATATATATATACTTAACAATAATCTACCTATTCAAACAATTAACAAACATCCAAAATTTTATCATTAACAATGATTAATACTAATATTATTTTATTACTGTCATTTATGTTTTATCTCATTATTAACTGAATTGTCTTAGCCCTGTTTAACTTAGTAGGCTTACATTCAATAGTCAACCAGCTCATCTTTATTTACTCACTAAGTAGAAACATGATTAGATGTATAAATATTGGCTCAAGGTACCTCAAATCCTCAATCTAATTTGGTACCCCGATACCATTTCAATACTTAGCCATCAGCACAAGATATTCCCAAGACTCAAGATATCCCGGTACCACTTTGGTACCTAATCATCGGCACAAGATATCTTCAAGACTCAAGATGCCCCGGTACCTATTCCATGGATAAGTACCTAGCCATCGCTCACCATATTTAAACAATCCATCAATCTATAACCATAAAATATAGCATATTTTAGGAAAGCCACAAATTCACGATTTACATAATTTATTCTCAACTGATTATAAGTCAATCTCTATTTAATTTCATAAATTTGATTTATTTATCTTAATATTCTTAAATATAGTCATGAACAACTAAAAATTTAATTAACAATTTTTCACTAAATTATCAAGCGATACACCTCGTAATATGTAACAAAATATAAATGTGGAACATTTTGTACTTTGTTAATTATTTGTTAATTAAATAAACATAATTTATCCATATATGTAATTATTAATCATTAACTAATTAATGACTATTTCAAAATATGATTCACTATAAAATAATTTATTAATAAAAAATACTTTTCTAAGAATACAATCTAAAGTTATCCTTACCTGATTTTTGGACTTAACTAATTGATAAGTCAGATCTACTTCTCAACCCGCCCTTTGAACCTGGACATTACCAAATTCTATTAGACTTATTAAAGAAAAAATTTCAATTCAATTATACTTAATAATCCAACATTATTTTCTTTTCTACTTTATTCTTAATTATCAAAAATATCCTTACTTATCTTAACCACCATAATTACTAAAATGACTTTAAATATTAAAAGTCCTATTTCACCCTCCTTTATTTTTGTTATTACAAAAATACCCTTCTCAGAATTAAATTCAAAATTTACCCTTAAATTTTTGCATTTCTTATTTACACCTTAAGTCAACTTAAATTATCTTCTTCTTCACCCTCTCCTCTTCTCCTTACTCCTCTTTTTCTCATTCTTCTCATGATTTACAAAATTTATTCTCAACTGATTATAAGCCAATCTCTATTTAGTTTCATGAAGGTGACTTATTTACCTTAATATTCTTAATTATGCTCATTCACAACTACAATTTAATTAACAAAATTTTTCACTGAATTATCAAGCAATACACCTTATAATACATATCAAAATATAAATGTGGAACATTTTGTACTTTGTTAATTATTTGTGAAATATATACATATAATTCATATATTTTAAAAATCCACTTATTTAATTATTAATCATTAATTAATTAATGAATAATTTAAAATATGATTCACTATAACATAATTTATTATTAACAAAAAACTACTATAAGAGTACAATCTAAGATTATCTTTACCTAAGTTCCGGACTTAACTAACTGATAAATCCAATATACTCTTTAATCAACCCGTTAGACTTAGACATCAGAAAATTTTATTAGACTTATTAAATAAAACTTTTCAACTCAATTACACTTAATAATCCAATATTATTTCCTTTTCCACTTTATTCTTAATTATTAAAAGTATTTTACTTATCCTAACCACTATAATTACCAAAATACCCTTAAATATTAAAGTTCTATACTACATTTATTTTTATTATTACAAAATACTCTTCCAAAAATTAAATTCCAATTTTACCCTTAAATTTTGACATTTCCTATTTTGCCACTTAATTCAACTTAAAATTTCCTAAATTTTCTTTTTCTTTACCCTCTCCTCTTCTCCTTACTCTTCTTTCTCATTTTTCTAGCCACCTTTTTTCCATTTTATTTTTCTCATGACTTCAAGTTATTGTCACACAATATTCAAGTATAAACTAGTGTAAGATGACTAAACTCATAAATAAAAGGTATAAAATTGTTGCTGGAAAAGTTTTACCTATAAAGTTCTATGCCTTTCTATTGTTTTTGGGTTGCTAACCTCTACGATTTCATCACAATTTGCTACAAAAAAAAGGGAATAAATGAGAAAAACATCACATGCAGGAGAAAGATGGTGTATTAAAAATATGTGGGATTTTTGGGTTATTAACCTCTACAATTTTCTCATAATTTGCTACAAAACAAAGAAAATAAGGGACTACATTACAAAAGTTTCACATGTTGGAGAAAGATGGTGCTTTTAAACACTTACCAGGTAGAAAACAAATGGAGAGGAAGAAGAAGAAAACAGCTTGGGTGTCTCATTGCCCATCTATTATCTTTTTATATATATACAGTCTATTTATTTGTTTTATGGGCTGGGTTGGTTTGTTATAGCTGAGCCCTTTTTTTCCTCCTTTTATGGGTTTTACACCGATGGGTCTATTTTATGCTACTTTGTTATGTTTTTTCAACACTAGGTAACCATATAATGGTCGAATAGGACTTGTGCATCAAAGGTTTTACTATTGATAGCATATAATGGGTAACTTTGGCCTTGATTACTGAATGTAGTAAGTGAATTAATTCCTTTGGAATAGTGACCCTTCTAAAAAAGTAACTCATCATGTATGCACTCATATTTCCCTTCAAGTAATAAATTTTAATTTTTCAAAAAAAACTTTGTCAAATCTCATATATTGCATCACCTTAAATTTTTCTTTCATCAACTTCTTTTTAACTTTATATAAATATTTTCAACTTAAAAAGAAGAATAAATGTCTCTTTGTGTAAGATATACTATATATCTTGTTTGATAGCACATCCACTAGAGAATGTAAATTTGCACCATGTTGTAAACTTGTATACTAGTCAACTAATTTATGCTTTTTTAAAGATTGTTCCTTAATTAGTCTAAATCAAAATCATAAACAAAAGAATCAGACCTCTAATCATTTTTATTTAAACTGTTGAATTAAGGAAGTTCATAACTTAGTCTATGATGATAACAAAATATTTTATTTAATGTGATTAAATATAAATTAACATATTAAATTAAGAGAAACACCTAATTCACTCTTTTTAGTTTTTATTGAGATTAAACATTTATTATTAGAGCTTTTGCTCTAAAAATCATGAGCTAAAAGGCAATTGATATGTTGAAATCACTTATAATATATTTTGTCATAGTAAGTCTTTTATTAATATTTTATTTGATGTGATTAAAAATATAAATTAACATATTAAAATTAAGGAAGCACCCAATTCACTCTTTTTTTTAATGTTTATTAAGATTAAAGATTTATTATTGGATGGTGCTCTAAAAATCATGAGCTAAAAAGGTAATTGATATGCTAAAATCACTTAAATATATTTTTTTTGTAGTTAAAGGTTACTTACTACTTAACTTACTTTTTTTAGAATTTAAATAATTCATTAAATTAATAGATAATGTTACAAATAGTACAAATGTGTGATTGGACTAGAACCATCTCTAAAATTTAACTTTACTTACTACTTGACCTTAAGACCCACACCATGGACAAATGTCTCTTACTTCAGCCATCTTGTAGCACTCTTTTGTCCCTTTCTCTACTTTACTTTCTTGACGAAAATTCTCACTGCTACCTTTCTGCTCACCATCTTTCTCCTTCTTTTTTGCAAGCTATATATCACCCCAAGTGCTTCTGAAGCTATAACTAAAGTAGCTTATTCCTTCTTGTACATGGATGTCTGTGATCCACTTCTAATTTCATCCAGTGAGTGATTTTAGGTCTATATTTTTACCACAAATCACACTTCAGTTTCTAGGCTCACTAAACTTGATGTCTTACTCCATGCATGTGCTATATTTTGTGAATATTTTGTGTTTATTGCATTATCCTCCGGCTAGCTTTTCATAGCTTTATCTTTTCATCCTACATCTTAGGTTTTGTCCTTAGCTAGCTATATCCTTTATGTTGTGTAGTTATTCTCTAATCCATAATCTAAGATTCCTCAAAATAGTTTAGATAGGATTCACATCATCTTTAAATACTATCATGTTTCTCTCCTTCCACATGCTAAACACACTTGAGTTGAGAGCTATCTCCATCTTTGTTTTTTAAATTCTAGAGCTAATGTGATTATTCTGCAACTAGGACAACATCTCTTTGAAACTCAAGTCTAATTTATTAGCACTACAAAATTCCTGTACCCCTTTCCATAGGATAAAGGCCTCTTTACACTTAAATAAAAAATGGTTAATTATCTCATGCTCCTCCTCACATAATTTGCATTCTTTAGTCTTCTGAAACTAGGGTAATCTATCCTAAGTAGGAAGTTTATTCTTAGTCACTAACCATAAACATAAAGCTTCTTTAAGCTAAATATTCTTGCTTCAGATCACTCTTTCCCAATTATGCCTTTTAGCACTACTTCAAAGTCTCTCTTTATAAGATATATCAGTGGACACTTTTGAAGAGTGTGTAAGCCATTCATACTTATCATCCTTTACTTGAGATGGACTATAATTAGGAAATATTCTTTGAAAAACTACAGGATTGTTACCTATTCATTAGACCTTATCCAAGCTTTAACTTTATCATTTGGAACTTTCTCTTATGATTAGGTCCCTGAATTATAGTTGAATCGAAGGTCCTTCGTTGCTCCAATTATCATATAAGAGTGAGGCATTCTTAACATTAGCTATTTTACATTTTATACAATCAATTAACTGATCCCTTATTCTCAACATTTGTCTTTGGTAGCAAGATATAGTTGGCTTCTCTTTTAACTCCAAAAATATCTATATTTCAACCAATAGAACTACATCACCCTACTCTAAAGAGTGTTTATACTATTTAGAAGCCTCCATATCCTCTTCCCTAAAAACACTTTATTGCTTAGTTCGATAGAAGTGATCCCTAACCCCCCTTCATCTAATGGTTTACACACTTCACTCTAGCTAACCTTTTCCATTACTCTCCTTTCCTTGCTCTTAACCTAAAAAATGCATCAATAGTTTTTCTATGGTCTTAGTTAGCCCTTTGGCTAGAACAAAATGTGAAGTGAACTCAGTACTAACTTGATAAGTTATAACCTTCCTGTTGGAGATTAATATTATACAAATTCCTTTACCTCTTTTGCACTTTCTCCACTAGAAAGATGCATTCCCTAAGCTGAAGTCTCTTTATTGTAATAGGAAATCCTAGATAGATGAAAGGAGGTTGTTTCACTTGAATTCCAATAATAATTACTAGCTATATAGTAAGACTTTGGGCATTTAATGAAAGGATTAACTAGTTTTTACTCTTATTAATCTTTATCCTTGAAAGCTCTTTAAATAGTCTAATAGATTATATTAATAAATTTACTGATACATCATACAAATTAAATAGTCTCATTTATGAGGGGATCCCCTCTCCCCCTTCCTCTTCATCCTTTACATGGAAGCTTTGTCCCTATTGTTAAAATATAATGCAGGTAATGATTCGAGGTTCAAATATCACTCTAAAACTAAAAATATTACTCTTATTTACCTTGTAGATGATGTTATTCTCTTTAGTAAAGATGACAAAAAAATCCACTAAAATTATGATGAACTCTATCAAGGAGTTTGATGGTTTATTTGGTCTCTTCAACAAAATTCACCTTTTCTCTTAAGAAGTGCTAGACAATGTATTATAAGTCTAACTAGAATGGAAAGGAAATCTCCTCCTTTGACCTACTTGGGAATTCCAACAACCACAAGAAGGCTGACTTTCTCTAAATGTCTACCTCTAGTGGAGAAAATTCAGATGAGGTTTAGATCTTGGGCAAACAAGGACCTTTCTTATAATGGTATATTACAGCTTATTATTTCTATACTCAACTCTCTTTGTATATATTGGGGCTCCTACTTCTTCCTTTCAAAAGGGATAATTAAAACTATTGAAAAGATCATGATGAAGTTTTTATATGGCAAATAATCTGGTGATAAAGTTTATGATAAGGTTAAATGGTCAGATGTATGTAAATCTAAAAAGTTAGGAGGGTGAGGGATACATCTTATGAAAATCACCAACAAGATTTTGATGTTAAAGAGGCTATAGATAATTTTGGAAAAAAAAATAATGCATCTAGTTAAAATGGTTGCACAATTACTTCCTAAAAGGTAGAAGTATATGGTCCTTAAAAAGGAAAACATCTCATTCCAAGTTCTTAAACCAACTACTAAAGTGAAAGATGATGTTTACTCCCAGATTATATATAGATTTAGGAATGGGGAAAATACTTCTCTTTTGTACCATAATTGGACTGAATAAGGGCCTCTAATTTTGAGTGCTCAAGCTACACCAGTCCTTGCAAACCATCCTCTTCATGCTAAAGTAAGCTCTATTATGAATGGTATTTGTTCTCTCCTTTTACCCTTTGAGATCACACACTTAAGGCCCTCCTATATCCCAGACTCCCAAGGTAGTTTCATGCGGCATAAATTCCTAGTAAGACTCCTCTCAAACATGATTAGTTGGAACCTCCTCCTAGGGATTAATCAGAAGGTAGAGTAGTATGGAATAGTTTGGCACAAAGCCTTACAGCCTAATGTATCTTCCCTTTTATAGCTAATAGCAAGGAATTGGCTTAATACACTTGATAAAATGGGTTTCCTGAACTTAAACCCAACCTGCCAGCTATGTAATTCTATAAATGAAAGTAGTGATTATCTCTTTTTTGGGTGTCCCTACTCCCAAGCCACTTAGTCTAATATTAGGGATTTATGTCACTGGAATTTAAATTCTACAGCCTTCTAAGACATTCTACATGAACTCCAAAACAATTCTAGTCTCCCTAAACTAAACATGTCAGTGTATCTAATAGTTATGGGAAAGTACATCAAAGAACTTTGGAGGGAATGGATTCTCATAAGGTACAAAAGACAGGAAAGGGAAATACATATATTACAAAAGTGTATCATCTTCAAAGTTAGAGAGAAACTAATTGTATGCAATTTCAATGGTAAAATAGATCAATCTATTTCCACCTTTTGGAGGCTATAATCCTAATACAGATTTATAAGTGGTCTAAATATAGAATTACCTTACTCCATCAGATTCTCCTGGATTATGTAGCTCCTAATTTAAAGCTCCTTATACTATAGCAACTGGTTAGGTGTTGCCTTGCGGACAAGGAAGGGATAAAGAAGGAATTAAATGCACTGACAATCATCTTTCCATCAATATTAATGACAGAAAAATGAGTATTACCTTCTGCCTGAAAGGAATTTTAGGCCCTAAGTGTTCATCTCTGAGCAATTGGAATGTGTCAAAATATCCCAACTTCTCTAGCTGTCTTCTTTAGGTAATTTGATACGGTGTCGTGTAGCTTGTCTTACACGATGTTGTAGCTGCTAAATAGGATGTTGAGATGTCTATGTAGTGTCTATTTCTTATTAACCACTTATTAATATATTGAACTTTTCAGAAAAAAGTGATAAAAATATTAATAATTTTAGTTACAACAAAGATTAACAGGTAGTTATGTCCATAATATTGTCATATTGAATGAAAATTAAACTCATTAGCTACAATATTTGATACTAAAAGAAAATTGAAACTATATAAGGGAAAATAATTTTTAACCACACTTAACAGTAATTCAAATGATTTATATGCTTTTGATGTCATCAGATAGATAAAGAAGTTGAGTCATATGGTTAGTCTTCAATTGTTGGTGATATCACTAAAGATTGAATTGATCAAGATCAAGATGAGATATTATTCTACAAGAATGGAGTATCTCTTGAAGCGGCCTTTTATGGTATTCACAAAATGGAACCTAAAGTTCGGTATCATCCAACATTCACTTTCTTAAGATTTAATTTTTGTAGTCATCCCTTTAGATTCTCCATTCAAGGTTTCCTTCCCCTATAACCATCTCCATCCACTATTATTTTAACAACTAGGTTACTCTGATGTTTATCAAATCATTTGGATATACAGTATGAATTTTATCTTCCTACTAAGTCAAAGAAATATTTGAGTTTGGATTGTTGAAACAACTTTAAAAGGATTATCTTCATGTGTGTTCTTTGTTTCATTGAAATTTTAAAGTTTCAGTTATTTTAAATGTAATTTCATAGAATTTTATAATTTCATATTTAAGCCTCTATATGCACTTTGCCTTATATAACTCTACTGTAGAAATATATTTTGTGGTGGGCCTCTTGTTACCTCAAATAAAGGATATCTTATTAAAAGTGAGGTTATATAAATTTATGACTTTGATTTTAATTACAATAATTTTTCATTGTAGGATAGTTTTATTGGAGAGTCGTTCTTCTTTATGAAAAATGTCTAATTTATAGTGCTATAATAATTTTGGTAGTTTGGTATGATTTTATTGGAGCTTCTTTATGAAAGATGTCTAATTTATAGTGTTAAAATAAGTTTTATATTTAGTTTTATATGCGTTATTATTTCTTCCAACATCTTACAACAAACATTTCTCTAAAAAAGATAATCTTATAACAATGTAAATAAATTTTTTAAAATTTTGAATTTTTTGAAGTCTTCAATTCAATTAAACTCAAACTCAAACTAAATAATCTAAAGCAATCGAATTTTAGAATTAAAAAAAGTAATTTTGCCCATTGCTAACTCTTATTATTGACATCAATGGAAAAAAACTTTATTTTTTAGTTTTTTGAAAATTGAAATTATATATTTCCTCTATAATGAAATTATAACATGATCTTTAGTTGGGGCAAAAATGTAACTTCCTACATCCAATGAAAAGCTTCCAAATCGCTTTGAGAGTAGATGCCCTAATGTTTTGATGACTGATGCTGGGTTTTCTTAAGTCAGACTGTTGTACTTCATCTCTTTCTTTCGCTTATCTATGTTGCAAATTTCTTCTAATTATGAAATGATTGTGTTGCGTAAAAGTGCTAAGCTTGCTTGCGATAAATGTCTGGTAGTATCTTAGTGGCCTATGCTCCAATTGCATGAGGTAATAGGGTCGGTTGAGTTTCTAGTTGGCAAGCAATTACCTTTGATCTTATGAAGGTATTGAGTTGCCCTAGACACGAAGTCACCATAGTAGGTGTTCAGATTGCTAAGTATGGAGATAGTTAGTTAAAGTCTCCCACCATAGGATACGCTTTTATTGCACCATTTATGAATTCTTTTATTTATTGAATTGCAGAGGGGGAGGCAACCCCTTTTAGAGAGTTTCTTTTCAGCAATAAGAACACCGAGAAATTTAAAGGGAGGCGCTTGTTAAGTGAGACCTTTGGTGTTTAGGAGCAATTCTACCTGGGGGTAGTATCCTGAGGAGATGATATAGGAGCTCCTTTAGGGATTGAGCTTAAGTTTAGAGAGAAGTTTGAAATTCTCCAAGGCATCTAGTAGTAGTTGGGCAGATTTGAGGTCAGCTCTGCAAAGTAAGAAAAGATCATCTGGAAAGGATAACTGGAAGATTTTAGTTTGTGACATCTGTGATGATATTTGAAAATGGAATCTTTCTCAAGTTTGCCTTTGATGAGTCCATGAAAGGCTTCCATGTAGATGAAAAATAGGTAAGGTAATGATGGATCACCTTGCCTTATCCCCATTGTAGCCCTAAATAGACTGGTAGGCTCACCATTTACTAGTACTGAGTAGGACACCATTGTAATGCAACTTTTAATCCAAGCAATGTAGGTAGGAGGAAGCCTCATTGCTTGTAGAGTTGAGATAATAAAATTCTAGCTTATGGAATAAACAAGTATTGAAATTCAATTAAAAGAAATAATTACTATAACACAACCTTTAATAGAAAATATTGAACCTTCTTTCTATTTTGAAAAAATAATCTCCTCGTTTACATTTCTATTTAAACCTCTTAACTTCTCGCCTGAGCCTAAGAATTGGAGTTTAAGAGAAAACGGGATCTATAGATATGTTTACTTGCATTTTTATCTTTTCATCAATTATTATCTATCTTTATTTAATAATCAATTAATATCTTAAACCTATCATTTTTTTATATGCTAGTTTCATTTCTATAGATAAAAATAGTCTTATAGATTTTCTTAATGATTGTTTGATCTATAAATTTAGAAATATCCTTATTTGATTTCTTCTTAATAAAATTCATTAATTATGCCTATTTGTGCTACTTGTAGAGATATTCATTTATTAATAATAGATACCGAAACAAAAATAAAAGCTAGTCAGAAATTTATCAAAACATTTACTCAAGCTCATAATTTTCTTATATCTATTAATGCTTCTGCAAATACTATTCAAACATTTCAAACTATTGTTCATAATAATACGACTTTATATTATCAAGAAGAGGAAGAAGTAAAAAAACTTTATAAATGTGTTCATAACCATTATCAAACTCATATATGAATAACTATTGTAATATATGTAATCAAATACACACTGAAATTATGTATTTTGAAAGTTTAGTATCTCAATACAAAATGGAAAAAGATTATTATGAAGAATGATATAATTATTTACAATTTTTCATTAATAATAATGGATTAATACCTATTAAACAAAAAATTAATACTGCTACTAATCTCTATATTTCATATAATCAAGAGTTGCAAAATATAAAAAATGTATTAACAGACCATAAAAGACTTTTTAACATGACAGCAATAACTATAGATAATATATTAGATGTAGATACTTTAGAATTAACTGCATCTACTGGAACTTTCCATATCAATACCTTATGATCAAATGAAAAACAAAAACAAATAGCCAAAACACACCTAAACCTTAAAGTTGGTCAAGATATTAATCATCATCCCATCAAGAAAACTAATTAATGAAACACCTATCAGAATCGATCAATGTAATGGACATATTCACATAAGTCTAATAGATCAAGAACAAATTTGTAAACAATTACAAAAAATTCCAGAAGACAAAAGACAAAAGATACGATATATACATCTATCAACTATTCAAATATTATTAAAATCTACTTTTCAAGAAGGAATAGACTCTCCTATACGAATGACTATCATTGACGAATGCATGAGTAATTTAAATGATCAAGTAATAGGAATAATGAATGGCAATTTAACTTATGGAAAAATAAAATTTAACACTTGTTTAAAATTAGGAATTCCCTTAAAATCACACAATCTAAATGAAACTAGTACTATTGCCAATAAATTTTATAGAGAAAATTTAATGACTATTGGTCAATACGCTTTTTCACTTACTTATCAAATTAGTTATGCCTTAACTAATTCACATCATAGTATTGAATTTAAATATACAGATAAAATATATATTGACCAATTATTTAATGATGTAGAAAAAGTAGGAACCAATTTAAAAACTAGTCTACGAAAATTACCAAAAATAAATTACCTGATTAAATTATATGATTTCGAACCGTTTGCCCCACAACTATCTTGATCTGAAAACAAAACATTAAAAGAAAATTTTCCATTAAGATCATAATCTTTAAGACTAAAAAAATCTATTAGATTTACTAAACCAGGAATCAAATTAGAAAAATCCATTAAAATTACTGAACCACTACAAAAGAGGAACGAGAACAAAAACTACATATAGGTCAGGAACTAATTACGATTAAAAATCAACTTAATGAATTAACAAAACATCTTAAAAATACGTTATGAATATTACTAAACAATTATCTGAATTATTAGACAAACAAACAAGTATTGAAATTCAATTAAAAGAAATAATTACTATAACACAACCTTTAATAGAAAATAGTCAAAATTATATACCACCATCAAAAACCAATGAATTTAGTGAAATTTAAAAAAATTACAGAAAAGAACTTTGAAAATTTGTCTAAAATATTACATCCAATAAATGAAAAACTTGATAAAATCTTAAAATTAATAGACACAAAGTCCGGATAAAAAATAATCCAAAAAGATTCAAATTTGGTATCAAAGCCTTTTACCACATCTACTATTACTTTAATAAAACCATGGAGGATCTAGAACAAAATATAGAAAAAGATATCAAAGGTCAATTAGAAGAAATTACTCAACTAGTCAACAAACTAACCTTAGAAAATAATAAGTCTTTAAAATATGAACTTATAAACCCTATTACAGATCAAGATAAAATTATTTACAGATATGAATCAGATCAAGAAATCTTTATGGATCCACAAAAGAATGAAGAACAACTAGAGACAAGTCAAAATGGAGAAAAAAGAAAAAGAGAAAATCAAACAAAATATAATTGGAATTATAAACCTATTGAAACAGAAGAATTAAATCGTTTTGGCTATTATAGAAAAGATAACAAAATAAGAAAATTTCCCACATAATACACACCAAAACATATAACATTAGGACCAGATGACATCCTAAATTTAGACTGTGTATTATCACCAAAACAATTACCATTAGAATGGTCTAATATATTAGCATTATTTATATAATTAGAAAAGCCTTTTGAATGATTAACAAATATAAGTACTTTATGGAATTTTATTACTTACAAAACCACTAGTATTGTACTAAAATTTTTATTAGATAACGAAGTACGAATAAAAAATACTGTTGAATTTCTTAATGTTATTGAACCAATAAAAGCTTTCCATGTAGTTACGAATGAAATTTATAAAGAATTTCTTGGAAAAGATATAACTTTCTATAAACAAGAAATTGAAAATGAAGAAAGAAAAAACGCCTTCCGGAATTTAAATAATATACGAATATGTGATATTTGTATTTAGAAGAACATATTTGTGAATTTAAAAAATATTATTATAAATTAACTCGTATAGATCAAGAAATGTATATACAAATATTTATTCAAAAACTACCTTATCCAATAAATAAAACAATAGAAGAATTATTTTTAATAAAAAAAATGCTAATTTAGTAGCTTATAATTTAGGTGGTGCTATTTCAATAACAAAAGAAGTATTATCACAAAAATGTTTAGAAGCAAATTACATAAACAAATTGCGACACAGCGATATCAAATTATGCTGTTATAAATATTCAGAAGTCCCTTAACATTATGAATGTGAATTTTCTACCTATCATAAACAAAGAAAAAAACAAAAAAACAAAAGATATAAATGGGGAAAATGTCCTAGAAACTAATATAAAAAATTTCCATTCAAACCATATAAAATGTTTTTTAGAAGAAAGGCTTATAGACAGTATAAACCAAAAAAGAAATATTGTCCTCAAAATAAGAACAAATGTAGATTTTGGTTATGTAAAGAAGAAGGTCATTATGCAAATACTTGCCCAAAAAGAAACCAAAATAAATTTAAAGAAAAAATTAATATTTTAAATTCTGCACTAAAATATAATTTAGAACCTATAGAATCAGAATATGAAATAGACTCAACAATTTCTTCCTTATACAATATGATCTCCAAACTTTAGAATCAATAATTGAATCTGAATACTAAATTTATTCAAGTAATTATTCAGAATAAAAAAATTAATGCTTATATAGACACCGGAGCTACTATTTGTATAGCCTATAAAACATTATTAAACAACTGGAAAAAAATTAAACAAACCTCTACATATAAGAATAGCAGATGGAAGCATTAAATCTATTTGGTATATCAGTTATTATAATAATAATATTATTGAAAATTATACTTTTATAATACCATCAATTTATCAACAAGATTCAAGATTACCATTGATTTTAGGAAACAATTTTCTTAAATTATACAATCCTTTTTGTCAATATTTACATTACATAACTTTAAAAACACCACTAATCAAATCTCTAAATAAAAAATCTATAATTCTTGAAATTTCTATATATCATACAACTTATTATAAAACGTTATAACTTGTAACTGAAAAATTAAATCAATTACAATTTTATCTTCTTAATAATTTAACTCTACATAATGAAATCGAAACCTTAATAGGCAAAGTATGTAATGAAAATCCACTAAATATCAATAATTAATTAATTGAAATAAAATTAAAAGACCCTACACTAGAAATTAATATTAAAAATAACATACCATATACACAACAAGATGTATAAGAATTTATTAATGAATGTTCTAAATTATTACAAAAACAATTAATCTCACCTAAACACAAGTAAACATTCAGCCCCAGCCTTTTATGTAAATAATCATTCTGAACAAAACGTGGTAAAATAAGAATGGTAATCAATTATAAAGAATTAAATAAAGCTACTATAGGATATGCATATAAATTACATTGTAAAGATTATATTATTACTCAATTAAAAGGACATCACTGGTTTACTACGCTAGATGCAAAATTAGGTTATTAGCAATTAAAACTACACGAAAATACAAATCCATTAATAGCCTTTACTTGTCCATCATAAAAACATTACCATTGGAATGTACTACCCTTTGAATTAAAACAATCCCCTGGAATTTATCAAAGATTTATGGATAATAATTTAGAAGGATTAGAAGAATTTACATTAGCCTATATTGACGACATTATTATTTTTTTCTAATAAAGATAAACAAGATCATCTATAAAAAGTAAAACATGTCTTATCTTGATGTCAACAGAAAGGAATAATTCTTAGCAAAAAGAAAATTAACACAACAAAATATTGAATATTTAGGTATAGAATTTTATAATGGATTTTTTTAAATTACAACCTAATATTCTTGAAATATTACATAATCTTCTTGACACTTTTAAAAATATAACTGAAGTTCAAAATTTTTTAGGACTATTAACTTATATATCTGATCAAGGATTTTTTAAAAATCTAGCTAAAAAAAAGCAGTTATAACTTAAATGTAGTACAAAAACTCAATGGACATGAACTGATGAAGATAAAAAAACTGTAAAAACCCTAAAAAATCTTCGTAAAGATTTACCAACATTAAATAATTATAATGCTAAGGATACATTGATTGTATAAATTGATGCCAGTATTGATACATAGGCTGGCTGCCTTTTGACACAACCACCCAATTCAAGGAAATATCTTTTATGTAAATACTTCAATGGAACTTTTAATTCCACTGAAAGGAAATATCCTATTCATGGAATAGAAACAGTTGCAAACTTGCATGTATTAAAACATTACGAAAATGGAAAATTGATTTATTACCTGTCAAATTCCAAATTTAGACAGATTCTAAGTATTTATGTGGATTCACAAGATATAACATTAAAACAAATTATAATCAAGGAAAATTAATTAGATGACAGCTCGAATTAAATCAGTATAATTTTCAAATTAATTATATCAAATCTTCTGCTAACAGTCTTGTAGATATATTAACAAGAGAATGGAAACAGCTATCCACAGCCTGAAGGAATCACTCATCAAAAAAGAGAATGAGTTAACTAATCTTTAACAACAAGCGGGAATTGTAACAAAAGCAATCAATCAATTACGTGCCACTATTACTCTTCTTGAAAAACAAATATCCAATGACCAAAGACCAAAGACCAAATACAAATATCCAAACACAACCACCAAATATCTAGCCAATAACACCTCAACAGATCATCCAAACACCTTTACCCATTTCCCAGAAAAAAGCTGACTTCAAAGAAACTAAGACATATGTCATTTTTAATGGACCTATGGCCGGTATCTATGAAGAATGGCATAAAGCTGCTGTTCATATCACAGGTAAACCTTCCATTATTCATCGAAGCTATAATACTCATACTGAAGTAGAAAAGGCCTTACCAGAATTCAGAGAGCCTTCTTTACGACCTCAATATAAACAAGTCCTTAAAAAACAACCAACCTCTTCTATAATGAAAACACTTGGTAAACCCATTAACATGGAAAAAATCAATTCTATCCCTACTAAAGCCCTCAAGGAAGAAATGAAGAAGATAACTCTGAACTATTTTACGACTGTTTTCAAACATTAAATGATTGGAAAGAAGATCAGAAAATATTCCAATATTACCCTCAGAACAAAGGTCGTTATGGACCAAAGGTAATTATCTTCCTTAAAGCCGATACACTCACCACTTATCTCTTTTTTCAAGTGGATTAGTGGACACCATTTATCTAACCAATTAGCCATCCTTTCAGACTTTCCATCCGGATTTATTCTTGCAGTAAAAAAAACTATAAGGAAAGATTTGCTAAAGAAAGAGAAATATTTATTAAAGTATTTAACAGCTATCATATTTTTAAACAAGCAGAAACCCTCAAAGAAACAGAAGTGCAGATATCTCGCCTAGCATATATACAAATTGGCATTAGTAATGGCATATACCCTCCTATTGATGACCCTCCAAAATATGAATTTGATTGGGATCTCATTAATCAATTTAATATTCACTGTCTCGAAAGAGTCGATCAACAATATCTCAAAATTAATCAGGAATCATTAATCAAATTGAACTACAGAGGAGTCAATATGTTAATGACCTCTGCATACAAAACACCCACCTCCAATGACTCCTACCAACTCATAAAACAGTTTGAAGCATCTTTTTCAATAGTTTTTGGAATATTTAATGAATTATCAAATCAATGAAAACAAGCCATCTATCAACAATTATGATAGCACTCACAAAATCAATGCAATTATTGTCCTTCCACATCACAAACAGAAAAAGAAGGAGACAGAGATGATACTTCTGTAGATGCCATCATTGAAGAATAAAGACAAAAGCAGATTCCTCCTACTCTCCACCCACTTTAATTATATAATTTTTACTATTTATCATGTGAAGTAGGCAGGTCAATTGTCGACCAAACAAAAAAAGCAGATTCCTTAGGACTCAACTTTTTTCTTTTGTTTGAATGCTATTAGCATTCCTATATAACGTAAGTGTGAACCTTCTTTCTACTATGAGAAAATAATCTCCTCGTTTACATTTCTGTTCAAATCTCTCAACTTCTCGCCTGAGCCTAAGAATTGGCGTTTAAGAGAAAACAGAATCAATAAATATGTTTACTTTAAGAGAAAACAGAATCAATAAGTATGTTTACTTTCATTTTTATCTTTTCATCAATTATTATCTATCTTTATTTAATAATCATTTATTATCTTAAACCTATCATTATTTTTTTATATGCTAGTTTCTTTTCTTTAGATAAAAATAGTCTTATAGATTTTCTTAATGATTGTTTGATCTATAGATTTAGAAATATCCTTATTCGATTTCTTCTTAACAAAATTCATTAATTATGCCTATTTGTGCTACTTGTAAAGCCATTCATTTATTAATAATACATACCGAATCAAAAATAATCCAAAAAGATTCAAAATTTGTGCTAACTTAATTTTCTTTTTGCTAAGAATTAATCCTTTCTGTTGACATCGAGATAAGACATGTTTTATTTTTTGTAGATGATCTTGTTTATCTTCATTAGAAAAAATAAGAATGCTGATAGCGTTCAAACAAAAGAAAAAAGTAGAGTCCTAAGGAATCTGCTTTTATTGTATGGCCGATAATTGATCTGCCTTTTTATATGGTTTGAATGGAAAATTTTTATATGAATTTCTAGGATATTTTCGCCATTTATATTTATTGTATTTTTGTTGTTTTCTTTGTTTATGATAGGTAGAAAGTTCACATCCATATTGTTGAGGGACTTGTGAATATTTAAAACAGCATAATTGAACATCGCTTTCTCTTAATTTTATGTAATTTTGATTTTAAACATTTTTGTGATAATACTTCTTTTGTTATTGAAATAACACCACCTAAATTATAAGCTACTAAATTAGCATTTTGTTTTACTAAAATAAGAAAATTTCCCACAGAAGACACACCAAAACATATAACATTAGGACCATATGGCATCCTAAATTTAGACTGTGTATGATCACCAGAAAATTAATAGTAGAATGGTCTAATAGATTAACATTAGTTAGACAATTAGAAAAACCTTTTGAAGGATTAACAAATATAAGTACTTTATGGAATTTTATTACTTACAAAACCACTGGTATTGTATTAAATTTTTTATTAGATAACAAAGTACGAATAAAGAATACTACTGAATTTCTTAATGCTATTGAACCAATAAAAGCCTTCCATATTGATATGGAAAGTTCTAGTAGATTCAGTTAATTCTAAAGTATCTACATCTAATATATTATCTATAGTTAGTGATGTCATGTTAATGAAAAAGTCTTTTATGGTCTGTTAATACATTTTTTATATTTTGTAACTCTTGATTATATGAAATATAGAGATTAGAAGTGGTATCAAGTCTTTCTTTAATAGGTATTAATCCATTATTATTAATGAAAAATTGTAAATAATTATATCATTCTTCATAATAATCTTTTTCCATTTTGTATTGAGATATTAAGCTTTCAAAATACATAATTTTAGTGTGTATTTGATTATATGCGAGGCGAGATATCTGCACTTTTGTTTCTTTAAGGGTTTCTACTTGTTTAAAAATAGGATAGCTGCTAAATAGTTTAATAAATATTTCTCTTTCTTTAGCAAATCTTTCCTTATAGTTTTTTATTACAAGAATAAATCCGGCTGGAAAGTCTGAAAGGATGGCTAAATTGGTTAGATAAATGATGTCCACTAATCTACTTTGAAAAAAGAGATAAGTGGTGAGTGCATCGGCTTCAGGGAAGATAATTACCTTTGGTCCATAACGACCTCTATTCTGAGGGTAATACTGGAATATTTTCTGATCTTCTTTCCAATCATTTAATTCTTGAAAACAGTCGTAAAATATTTCAGAAGTTATCTTCTTCATTTCTTCCTTGATTATAATTTGTTTTAATATTATATCTTGTGAATCCACATAAATACTTAGAATCTCTCTAAATTTGAAATTCGACAGGTAATAAATCAACCTTCCATTTTCGCAATGTTTTAATACATGCAAGTGTGCAAGTGTTTCTTTTTCATGAACAGGATATTTCCTTTCAGTGGAATTAAAAATTCCATTGATGTATTTACATAAAAGATATTTCCTTGAATTGAGTGGTTGTGCCAAAAGACAGCCAACCCATGTATCAATACCTGCATCAATTTGTACAATCAATGTATCCTTAGCATTATAATCATATAATGCTGGTAAATCTTTACAAAGATTTTTAAAGATTTTTACAGTTTTTGTATCTTCATCAGTCCATGTCCATTGAGTTTTTGTACTACATTTAAGTTGTAAATGTTTTCTTTCTTTAGCTAGATTTTTAAGAAAGCCTTGATTAGATATATAATTTAATAGCCTAAAAATTTTTGAACTTCAGTTATATTTTTAAAGGTGTCAGGAAAATTATGTAATTTTTCAAGAATATTAGGTTGTAATTTAAGAAATCCATTATTCTGATTTATTATATTTTTGATGGGATGATGATTAATATGTTGACCAGCTTTAAGGTTTAGGTGTGTTTTGGCTATTTTTTTTTCATTTGATAATAAGGTATTGATATGGAAAGTCCCAGTAGATTCAGTTAATTCTAAAGTATCTACATCTAATATATTATCTGTAGTTAGTGCTGTCATGTTAATGAAAAAGTCTTTTATGGTACGTTAATACATTTTTTATATTTTGTAACTCTATTGATAAGCGTAAGAGCCTGGAATAGAAGTCTTTAATCCTCTGATGATTGCTACATTGAAATTAGGATCTTTACGGAGTGAATTGAAGAATTTAAAAGGATTTTTCCTTTTACCTTCTGTTGTGACAGTATGTATTAGGATGGGAGAATGATCTGAAGCTAAGAAATTTCCAAAGTTAGCATGAATTATTGGAAAGTGAGTAAGCCATAGGGAGTTGGCCATGCATCTGTCAAGTTTTTTCTGTTCAAACCAATCTCCATGTTGCTTATTTGTCCAAGTATAGAATCTGCTAGAGTGATTAAGATCTCTCAATTATAGATCTCTGGTTAGTTGGGAAAGTTCTTCTAGGCTTAGATTAAGATTCCTCCTATTTCCCTGAACCTCCTCTGGTTTAATAATATAGTTGAAATCACCTACAACTAACCAAGGAAGTGAGCATTTTTGTGTCATTAGCCTAAGGTCTGTCTATAGTTGCTTTCTTTGAAACGCCAAGTTGAAGGCATAGATAACAGTGAGCAAAAAGATTGAATTGGACTAATTGGCTTGAAATTCACAATGTAGCCATTGTTCAAAGCATTTCTATGAGAGTAGTGTGAGGTAGGAGGGGTTATACGAGGCTACAATTCTACCATAGTGGTGGGATTGATAATTGCTGATTATAGGCCAAGATTTATCAAAAAACCAGAAGCTTTTCTGTAGGTGTTGGGCTTTGACTTTGGCTTCGAGGAGTGCTACAAAAGTAGGTTTATTCAAAGAAATTAGATCTTTAATGGAAGCTTGTTTAGTAGGCTATTAGATCCCCAAACATTCCATATTAGAAACTTCATTCAGGAGGTGGGGTGGAGGCTTTTTTCTTCCTTGATTTCCTTCCCCCTTTCAGTTTACTAGTGTTAGGTTCAGTTTGTGGAATTGAAACCGTAAGATTCCCTTCATCAGGATGAACCTGTGATGAGTTATGAGGAGAATGTTCTGCAGATGCTTCAAGGACTAAACTTTCACCATTCAAAAGGCTAATGGTGCAAGTTGCAGAGATGGTGAGGTCTTTTTCAATAACAATTTCAATCTTGGGAGGACTAGCAAGGGTCTCTGTAGGCCTATTTACATTTGGGAGGGTCTCTTTTCGAAATCTTAGGGGTGTGCTCCAGATCTGCCACAATATTAAAAACTTAAGGGGCCTCTTTAGCATCATTAGGAGTGAGTTCCACATTTGGTGCCACATTATAACCTTCAACTGGTTCCTTAAGTTTTGGTACCTATGTCTGTACAGGTTCCTTCCTTTTTGGTTTCCATAAGTAAGAAATCTTGAGTTTATCCTCAAATAGCTAGTTGTCCTGATTTAGCCTTATTATTCTCACAAATTTAGTTAATTTAGCATCCATGTTCACCTCTACACATACCATTACGTGCCCAATTCCTTGCAGGTTTGCAGTATATTCATCCAGGCTGATAAGTTTACCCAAAGCACTAGCAAAGTAGTTGATTCCTTCTCCAGATCAGTATTCCAGAGAAGCCCCATATTTGTTGGCCTAAATGTAGATGGTTCGAAAAGCCTTCTCATATAGTTTGATGCATGGATACCATCTGGCCAATATGAGAGGTCTGCCATAAACATGCCAAGGCCAAGTTCTTGCACTTTTTGAGTGTTTTCTATCAAGGTAAATTTAAAAATGAACATATCTTTTTCATTTATGAGTACCTTTTGCAACCCAATTTTTTTCTAAGAGTTTAGGGCCCATTGTAGAACTACAAGAAATGCAAGTCTTTTCCCGGGGAAGTAACTCACTAGAGTAGTGCTCCATTTTTTAGCACCCTGCTGAAGCACCTCAATAGGAAGTTTAACAGGTTCCTTAGTATCCATTGGGACATACCTTAGTGAGCTAATGCTTTCCAGGTCTCCCAAAACTTTGCTACAAGTAGTTTTGGCATGTGTCATGTTGATCTAATGTTTGAGCAGTATTTCCTTTAACAAGCTTGTCAATACTTAACTGATCTCTCCTATACTGACACAGGTTTACACAATAAGCAGAAGCAGCAGCCGTGTCAGAGCCAGTACCAGAAGTTGAAGAAGATAAATGAGCAGGAGAATGGGATGGGAGTAGAGGAAAGGCTAGGTTTGAAGCAAGAGACGGTGGAGGCAGACCTGGATGGGTTGAAGGAGGAAGGCAGGAGTTTGCCATAGTTTTACCAATAACGTTAAAACCTGACAGAGTACAGAGCACGTCATTTTCTTTTCGCAGAATTACCACCATTTTATTGATAATAAGGCGGTACTATAAAACTGTTTGCCACCTGACATAAATGGGGTTGAAAAGTTTGACTTAAGTCCTGCTCATCGCAAAGATGATCTTTGCTTGTAAAATTTCTGTCAGTGCTAGAGAACCATGTTTCTGAATTATGCAACAGGTTTATTTCTTTTTTCTTATATGCATTCCTTGAGTTAATGAATTGACTTGCACTGTATGCTAACGGTGGGAGTGTTCACCAAGCTTATACCCAGATGAAACAAAAAAGCCTCAAGTTTAAGTAGGTGACAAAAAGTCAATAAACAAACAATTTAATCATAGGACATAGATGCGAAAGTTCATATGAGCTATTAAAAAATAACTGTATGTTCATGAATGCCCCATACAGAGGGTCTTACATCAGAAAAATGATTTACTTACCCAAACTTTCAGAAGGAAGAAACTGCTTAAATACCTATCAGTTTTATTTCAACCAACAATTAATTTCCTTTTCATCTTGCAAGATAAAACTGGGTTGGCAATCGTTGTAAATATAACCTCTCCTCAGAGATTTACTCCTAGGCAGTTGATTCCTTCAAATATGCAATCAAGTCGGCACGCTCCTGTGGCTTCTTCAATCCAGGGAATACCATCTTAGTTCCAGGAATATACTGCATGAAACCAAATCCCATAGAAGGTAAATTAGCTACAAATGCACTCAAAACAATTACACTCAAAGAGAAAACAACTCAACAAAACTAACATACAGCAGAATATGCCTAACAAATAAAAGACCAAGTTATTCCTCCGTTAAATTTTCGGAGCTCCAAAATATATCCAGCCAGAAATACAGGATATCATGTGCTCAATCTTACAAGACTATTTCCATCCATAAATCGAGGAAAGTCCAGTGTAATAAAAAAAACTAGAAATTTTATGCAATTCAGAAGCTTTTCCAAGCCAGACAATGAAACAAATAAAGTGTGAACCATGTCTACTGTTAAAAAACAAAATAAGCACAAGGTGAGGGATATCAAATAGTGTCCCAAATGTTGTTAAATCCAGATTACCTTTTTAGGATTAAGCAGATAGTCATACAAGGTATTCTCTCCCCAGATCACAGCCATATTCTTATTAGCAGCAGAATAGGAATACCCAGGAGTCGTTCCTGATTGCCTACCAAAAAGACCGTTCAAATTGGGCCCTGCACATTTCAAATGCTCAAGTAAGTCAATTCTTTAACTCCAAGGAACTACAAAACAAAACCCTAAATAACATCCATAGAAGTTGATAAATTTGGAAGATACTGACACGCTAATTCCATTATTTATTCAAGGTTCGAGAAAACAAACAAAATAATTTCAAAACCCATCGATTCTAGGTGGTAAGTACGTTGAATTAGCAAATTTGCAGTGAATACAATCCAACTCCGCATCGCAATAAAATAATATTTCAATTAATATCTACTACCTTTTTTTCACTTGATCAAACCAGAATCTGAAAAAAATAAGGAAAAAACAGCTGGATATGGAAAGAAGGAAAATCTAAATGAGAAGAAAACCTTGCTTATGACCGGCGCCTTTTTCGACGGTGTGGCACTGGGCGCACTTAGTCTTGAAGATCTTCTCTCCAGCTTTGGGATTGCCCGGAGGTGCTTCCTGAAACGACGCCATTCTCTTTCTAGGGTTTCGATTCAGGGAGTTCGGTTGGCCGCTTTCTAGAGCCTGTTAGAACTTCTCTTCTTTCGTTCTTTGAAGTAATAGCACAGCAATGGTGGGTCGGCAATGACAGCTTTACCCTTAGGGTACTTTTGATAATTAGGAATAAAATGGGAATAATTACGTAATTTTTCCTAATTTTTGCTTATTTAGTTATTAGTAATGAATAAGATAAGTATTGAAAAATTTGGAATAAATTTTAAATAATTCTAAATTTTTATTACGATATAATCTAGAATCATATATTAGGAATAATAATAACGGTCATGGACAAGCATAACTTTCATTTTCTTATCTTTGTCTCAACTCAAACTTTCCATTTCCGAATTTAAGATTAGTTTATTTACCTAGATAATATATCATTTTAATTGATTATTATTAAGATATTATTAATTTATTATCAACATTGCACATTATTTTATTCAATTTATTTAATACTGATTTAATTTCATTCCTTTGATTTTATATCGTAAAATAAGTTTATTATATTTTTAAAATTTTATTCCTAAAAAATACACAATTATTTAAAAATTAATAATTTATTGAATCATTAAAAATAATTTTAATTACTTATTTATTAAATACAATTTTTATTAATTAATAATAATACAAACTATTTTAATTATTTATTTACAAAATCAATTACATAATAATCAAACATAAGTAAAAAATGTTGTTACCATTCTTAATATTTGATACCAAACACTAGTATAACTATTAACTTCTATAATCTCATATTCATACTAAGAACATATGATTAGTAATTTCATTCATAATCTGATTATCATTCCTTTTTTTTTATTTCTTCATTACTAGTTACCAAATGGGACCTAATACTTACGGAGGCAGTTTAGTTGTAGTTCTTTTTTCTTTAATTTTTGTTTTCTTTTTTAATTTTATTTTAGCTTTAAATATATTAATTTATTTTATTGATATTAATAATAAAATTGAAAATAAAAATTTTGGTAGAAGTTTGTAATAAAAATTAAAAATAGTTTGATTTATTATTCTCTTTCTTATTTTATTTTTTACACTATTAGTCATTAATATTCGAAAATAGCTTCTTTACTAATTAGGGGTAAGACTGCGTACTATAAAGCCTCTCTAAACCTGCATATCAGCGAAAATTTTACTAGATTGTTGTTGTTGTTGTTGTTGTTGTTGTTGTATTAGCTATTAATATTCTATTTTTAATTAAAATTATTTCTTAATATATCATATGTATTCTTAAATTAATCAATTATGATTATCATTAGAAATAAAAGTATGAATATTTAACATAATTTAAAAATTACATATCAATTTTATATGATAAGAATTTATAAAATTGCCTTTGTCAATTCATCATTCTGAATCTGATTTAAAATTCAATAGAGAGGCCATGTAGTTATAATACTAATATTTAATATTTAATAAATACATTTAATTATAATTGATAAAACGATTATGAAACATCAAAACATTTAACTTAACTTTAAGAAATTCATATTAAACATTCAATCAAAAGGTTTATATAAAATTTTTATACAAAGCATATATTTAAAATGTTCAAACCATGAAATAGTTTTTAAACCAATAATACTTCAATACGGAATAATTAACATGAAAATATAACTAAAGAAACATAATTCAATTTATCTTCCTGGTATTTGACATCTTCATAAAAATCTATAACTAAAGAAACATAATTCAATTTATCTTCCTGATATTTGACATCTTCATAAAAATCTACCTGTAAAGTGGAGAATCTTGTAAAACTTCACTGTTGTTTCATATTGCACACCTTTGACACCCAAATTATGTAAGAAATCTAAACATTTTATCATTGTATTAGTCTTATGATTAATTGCAGGAGCTTCAAATCCATTCTCTTAGTGAATGACGTTGTCATCATTTTTTCTCAAGCAAGTTATTCTTTCTTTTTTATTGTCGACATTTTCTAAAATATTAGAGTATGTCTTTTTTGGCCATCTTCTTCTTAGGAGATCTTTTTCTTAGAGGAGAACTTACAACCTGATCTTTTTTTTCATTGAATGAAAAACTTTGTCAATATCAATTTTATGTTCCTCTTCTGTATTGTTTAATGGAGACTTAGTTAGTGAATTTGTATCCAAATTAATTCTAGTTAATATCTCTAAAAATATAACACAAGTCTGAGAACTCCTCATATTGTTTTTTCTTGAATCTATAGGCCAATTTATATACTTATAATGATGAAAAGTGTATAGGAGAAAAAAATTATAATATGATATATCAATAAGTAAAAAAAATATTTTACATTAAATGGATTTTTCCAGCATTCATTTGTACCTTTGGCTTCACCGGTGAAGGAGTTATAATTGATTCTTGTTTCTTTGAGTAAGTTCTTGAAATTCTTTAATCTAGACCTAAATTTATCATACTTGTTTTTCAATTGAACATTAGTATGAATTTAGTTTGAAGACCTATAATAATATCCTTCCAACTAAATTTAAAAAAGGTTGTAGTAGTTCAATGTTCCTTATTCACTTCTCTAACCACTAATGAGATTAAGTGCATCTCTATACGTTATTCCATACCTCAGAATTTTCATATATTTCTACACAATCATTAGAATTGTTCATATTGTTTAAGGCTTCAATCACTAAAAGTAATCACACATGAGTGACAACAGAAAAAAATGACAAAAAATATGAAAGAAAAAGGGAAACATGAAGATTGATATATTTAGATGCATATCATTATTATTCTTCTTTTGAGTGGTTATTAAGATTGATATACCTGTCAGAGCTTTAAAATCTGTACAAAAAATCAAATAGAGAACATTGATAAAATATGTTTAGAAAACTTCAATGACCGAAATTATTATGATCATGTTTGTGTCTAACTATGAGTATATAAAATAGTTTTTTTCCTTTTAATTGTTAACACTTTACAGGCTGACCCGGTGCAAGTGGGGATTAGTCTGGGTGTGGATGGCTTAAAGGTGCCTTCCCATAGTTAGGACCCTCCTAGGACACCTCGTAGGCCAACAAAAAAAAAGAGCTTCTCACTAGTACAAGGTTAATAATTTTTTTAAAGTTTCTATCACTAAATAGTTAACTTTCATATCAAATAAAATGAAAAATGAACTTGGTTTCCTAGTACATTAGAAACAAGTAAGCAAATGTTGACTATGAGAGAGTGTACTACATTTGACTTCTGAACGATAAAACTCTGCACCTTATAATTGTTGGACCCCAAACTTTTCTTGGAAGTTACCTCATAATTGCCGAACTTTTCTTGGAAGTTAGAATTATTAAATGAGAATTTTTTGGCTTTTAGTCATGAGTAAAAATCAGAATTCTTGAATTAGAAATTTATGGAGTTTATTTATGAATATTTTTAATTACATAT
>JAOTAY010000005.1:17115869-17129465 GCA_025629805.1 Erythroxylum baracoense
TCGCAGAGTTTCTCTTTTGAATATATGCAGAAATTTCTTCTCTGTTAAGTGTCAATTGTGGTTGGGAATAAAATTGTTAGTAATGTGATGACTTTTGGATGGGTTTTCTTTAAGTAAATTGTTTTAATTAGAGTTTTGTATGTATGGTTTATGTTGTTGGTTTCAGGTCTTGTGATATTGTATAAGGCTTATATTGACAATAGAAAGAAAAAGGGAATAAAAATGTGTTATGGATCTTTAATGAATAAACTGTAATGATCTAGGAATAATTGGACAAAATTTTCCATATGAAAGTTGTAGCTCTTTCTCTTAGCTTTCTAACGACATAAAGGTTATAATTTTTGGACTTCGGGATTGAAAGTTCTGATGATTTGAAATTGGTGTGTGTAGTAGGGTTGCACGATAGTGACAACCCCTTTATTTTGGGAAGGTCACGATCGTGCACATACATGAATGTGACGAACCGCTACCTTAGCTGTGCATTTTCTAATGCACGTCTATGAGAAATGCACGACCGTGCATTTTCTCATGGCCGTGCATTCTCAAATGCACGCCCGTGCATTTTTGGGGCAAACCTTGCACTTCTCTTTTTTTGTTTGTTTATTTGTTTTTACTCCCACCAAGTATTTAATTCTTTTTATCTTGATGTTAGTTTTATATATATACTTTTATTTTAAAAATTCCCCCAATTTTGACACTTTGTCGTCATGAAATAAGAAACGAGACCCGAGCCAACAATAATTCTTTGGAAAATGAGTTTTTAATTAATTCAACAAAAGTAATTACATAAAGAAATACGAAATAAATTAATTTGTTAGAGGATGCACTCATAATTTCTTTTTTTTTTGTCTAAACAAAGGGTTCTTTGGCTAAAAGTGTAATTTCAAATTGTAAAAAAGAGCAAAGGTTAGCAATATGTCTCCATAAAGTTTTGTATAGCCAAAATCATTATTATAAGTAAGTATATCACCCTAACATAAGTTTTGCTTTTTTATAGGTGTTCAATATCTAGCAATAACTAGAATAAATAATTACTTTTTAATCATAATTATTAATTAAATTTGTATAAAACATCTTTTCGGCAAGCCACTTCTTGATTTTTAACCTATAAGCCTGAATGAAAATGAAGTATAAAATATCAATACCTAAGTACTAATGGGTAAGAGTAGGGCAACACAGGTGATAGGGCAAGGAATTTTTGACTCTTAGCTTGAGAGTGTTATGGAACTTTTATAATCATCATAATATAGTGGGTAAGATCAAGGCAATATAGCTTGGAAAGTACATCTTTCCTAGAAAGAGAATAGATTGAAAAGGTGAAGCATATGCCATTAGGATGAAATGTTTATCCTGTTTGTAATGCTAACAATTTGAAATAAAATGATGATTTACATTTAGGGACAATATTTGAGGTCATTCATTTAGAAATAAGACTCCACTATATCAAATATTATAGAAATATCTAGATCTCCAAACTTGCACCATATATACGAACTCAATAATGAAATACCTAAAGCTTACCGCTCCTAATAAAGAGAACCATCGTGTTATTATCTATACTTTGTATTATGATGAGCAGTGCCCTTTTAACCCAGATCTCGAAAACCCAAATCCTAAAAACTATAAACAAGTTAGAGTGAGAAATTGAGAAATGTAGACCCTAAAATTTCCAAAATCCATAAATAACATACAAAACCAATCATTCCATATTACCATTTTTTCTTGCAACCAAAAACAATAAACAAGTACATAGGAACATAGAAAAAGAGAGACAAAAACCTAGTTGGTAGACAAATGTAGAGACAAAGAGGAGCATAAGAAGAGCCCACTGGAATAGTAGGAGAAATGAAGCAAATAAGTAGTGAGGAGAGCAAAAAGTAGGAAAATGAAAAACAAAAGGCAAACGTTCTCTTCGTTTTAAAAACCAGTTGTTGTAACACAAAGAAGCAATGAATTTGAGTTTTTATAATCTGTTAGTTTTTTATTTTTAGAAACAAGAAACCACAACAGACCAATGATTTATTAATGTGTTTCTTTTTTTTAAGGAAATCACAATAAGAATTAGAAAAAAAATAAAGGGAAACAAATGACCCTTAAATTCTTAATATGATGTAACATATTTTGCATGATTTTAATTAGGTTTAACCAAAATAGAACCTAATCTCAATTGAATTAAAAATTGACCTTACATAAATCCTTATCAGGTTAGGTTGTTCCAATTTGTCAAAGCCATTTGATCTAATCAATTAGAGACATAAAACAAAATAGAAAAGAAGTTTTTATTTTTAATTAGCACTTAAAATAATAATAAGAAAAAATAAACAAAAAGAAAGGGAGCTAATCGAAGAAGAAAATGAGAAATAGAAAAATGAGAGGTTCTTATGATTCTTACAATAATAACAATAACAACATCATAGCGGAAATCTCACTGAGACGTGAAGTCTAAGGAGGTCTAAAACTATACAGCCTTACCCCTAACTAGTAGAGAGGTTATTTTCGATAGACTCATAAAAAAAGGAGAAAAAAAGAGAAGGCATAATTTTTTAAGAGCTATTTGAAGAAAATAAAAGCCAAAAATAGAAACAAATAACTAAACAAAAAAATAAAAATAAATTAAGAATAAAGAAATTCAAAACCAAAATAAAAAGATACAGAAAATGAAAATAAACATAAATAAGGTAAAGAATAAAAATAAGATAAAAGTAAGCAAACAAATAAACAAACAATAAAGAACAAAAATAAATAAATAAAACAAACAAGCAATCGAAATAGTGAGAAAAAAAGAGAAAATACTTAACTAAAATGACTAGAGGGGAAAGTAGTATGGATAAAAGTGTTTAGGCTAAATACAAGACATAAGACATGAACAAAAATGTTCAAAAGACCTATAAAAAGAGAAGGAACTCGTTTTACAAAGAGTGCAAAATTTCTCTACTGATAAATCTTAGAATAATCCCAAAACAAAATTACAAGCATAGTAAAATGTTATGTGTATAATAGACTGTCATCTTAATATGTAATAATAAGACCAATTAGTGTTGTGTAACATCCTTGAAGGAGAAGAACAAAACATAAACCATGAATATTGAAGAGTTACATATTGAGGAGCCATTAACAAAGTTAAGGGGAGATCTAGATGAAGTTCATTAGATAATGTTATGAAGACATGAAGATTCTCAAATATTAAAAATTAGAGCAAGAACATATAGCCCTAAGGAGTCTCTAAATAAATTATTAAAGGAATATATTGATGTGTTCACTTGGAGTCCTACAGATATGTTGTGAATCGAAGGTGAGGTTATTGGTCTTTAAAGGCACCAAAGAGGAGCAAATGAAGTGTTTGTGAATTTTAAAAATATATTTTGACAATTAATTGGAAATATGATGAACCACATCTTGAAAAAATAATTATGAATGTGAAAATCTCAATATGATAAATTAAAGCATATAAGCACAATAATGATAAGGAAAGTAAGAAAAAGATAGTATGAACCAATATATAATCATCTGCAAACAATCCTTACCTATGTCCTTATTTGGATTTGTTGGAGACTAAATTTACATGGAGTGTAAGATTTCTCTACCAATAACACTTGGAATAAACCAAAAACTAATTCCAACCATAACAAAATGTGAATTGGTTAATAATGTTGGAATTGTTTCAAAACGTTCATAAATGTATTATCATTATTATAGCCAAATGTTCCTTACATTCATGTTTTTAATTGTCATCTTTATTATTACCTAAACGTTCCTTATGTTTATATTTTTAATTGTCAACGTTATTATTACCCAAATGTTCCTTACATTTAGTATATATATATGCCCACTGTCAACAGATGTTTTAGTTTTTTTATAGACACTTAACAATACACACATATCTACCTCCACAGCAATAATACACACACATCTAACACTTGACCAAACACGTATATCTCCTTTAACATAAATAATACACACATATTTGATCTCTTCTTGATTTTTTCTACTATTTTAATTCTCAGAGACAGTTCCTATTCCGCCCTTTGGAGTTTACCAAAGTAGGTGGAGGAGGTGTTAACCCTGGGGTAATTCCCATTGTCTTGTTGTATCGTAGAGGGAAAATTTTCAACTTAGGGCAGTGATTTTTCACGATGCCTTACATTTTTAAATAAGCTGTTCTGATTTAATTATTTATGCTATTTTCACTAAAAATCTAAGTTAGAAATTATGCGTTATTATTACTGAATGAAAAATTATTGGGTTGCTAATATTATTTTCAAAATTATTGCATTGCTACTGTATGTTGGAAATTTTGTTTCATTGCTACAATTGTTGGATATTTATTGCATTTTTTATATTATTTGTCAACAATTATTTCGATTATGCTGCTGCATGTTTATTTTGGAATATTTTTCTGTTCTTACTGCTGCTTGAGTATTTCATGTGAGACATCTTTGTTACAGGATTCAATATGTAGTTTACGAATGAGACCAACGCAGGTTCTGCACTTACTGTTCCCCATATATTTTTTGCCCCTATCATCATAGCTAGAGGATTATACCTAACCTAACTAGATTAGAGCCTCTAGATGAGAGAATTTTTAAATGATGATTTGAGAAAATCCTATTTTACTTTCAACAATAAGAAATCGATTATGTACTGTTTCAAGAAATTCTTAGTGACAATACTGACCTTAAGACAAATAAAGATAACCGTACTATTAGGGGAGTGTTGCTCAACCATATGATAAACTCATTGTTTGATATCTACTATAAATACAAAACTACTAAGGAAATTAGGATGCTTTAAAAGTGAAATATGAGACGGATGATGCTAGTACTAAGAAATATGCAGTTGCTAGGTGGTTAAAATTTACCGTTGTTGAAGATAAGACCATTATAGACCAATTACCTGAGTATGAAAACCTAGTTACCGAAATCCTTGTTGAGGGTATGAACATGCATAAGCTGTTTCAAGCTAATGCCCTTATTGAGAAACTACCTGCCTCATAGAATGATTATAAAAATCAGTCAAGGCATAAATAAAAAGACATGAAACTTTAGGATTTTATAGGACATATAAAGATTGAGGATGTCAACCGTACATAAGATAAGACCAAATCACTCATCCTTGTCCATACTGTTAAGGTTAATGTGATAGAACATAAAAATGCAAGTAACTTCAAGAAGAATGGTGAAAAAAACAAGTCTTTCAACAATAACAAGCAGGGTCAGTTTAAGAATAAAAGGATTGATGGTGGATGTTCGTGGTGCTACAAGCCAAGTCATCCTACTGCTTTTTACCAAGCTAAATCAATCATAAAAAGACGAGCTAAGGACAAAAACCACGACAGTTTGGGAAAGGAAACCTGAAGGGATACCAAAGAGGTAACCAGAAGAATTTTAGTAAGCCTCAAGCTAATATGGTCGAAGTTGGTGATGATGATGAGGAGATCATTACTATTGTGGTATCCGAAGTCAACCTTATTGGAAACTTGGTCAAGTGGATTGTTGACACAGGAGCCACATGCCACATCTACACCAACAAGGACCTATTCAAGGAGTTGAATAATGTTGTTAATGGTGATTTCGTATACATGGGCAACCCTAGCAAAGTTCCTATTCAAGAAGTTGAATGATGTTACTGATGGTGATTTCGTATACATGGGCAACTCCAACAAAGCTCCTGTTCAAGGAGTTAGGAAGGTCACTCTCAAACTCACTTTTGGAAAAGTTTTGACTTTAGAAAATGTTTTGTGTGTGCCTGATGTTCCTAGAAACTTGATTCTAGTGTTTTACTTAACAAAGCTAGTGTTAAACTTACCTTTGATTCTGATAAGCTAGTTCTTACTAAGAATGGGAAATTTGTTGGTAAAGGGTTTGGTAATGGGGGCTTATTTGTACTTGATGTTGAAATGAATGCATCTACTTTTTCGGCTTATATTGTTGAGTCTCTAGACTTATGACACTCTAGACTTGGGCATGTTTATGGGAGGTCAATTGAAACGATGCAAAGCTTAAACTTATTTCCTAACTAGATCACTAATGAAATGGAAAAATGTCAAATTTGAGTTGGGCTTTAAAAACTCTAAGAAACCTTTTAAGTCAATGATCGAGAGAGAGTCACAATTGTTGGATTTGATGCAAACAAATTTGGGTGATTTTAAGAATAGTTTGAGTAAAGGAGGCATGAGATATTATATTACTTTTTTTGGATGATTGTTCTCAATTTACTAAGGTTTACTTATTGAAAATAAAAGTGATACAGAGGAATTGTTTGTGAAACACAAAGTTGAGGTTGAGAACTAATTGGAAAGAAAAATTAAGAGATTAAGGTTTGATCGAGGTGGTGAGTATAGTACTGATTTCCTTGTTGATTTTTGTGAAAAGGTTGGTATTATTCATAAGCTTTCAGCCCCTTATGCACCTGAACAAAACGGAATAGTCGAGAGGAAAAATTGAACACTTAAGGACATGATGAATGAAATGTTGATTTCCTTAGGATTACCTGATTTTATGATAGGGGGAACTATTCTTTCAGCTTGTTATATTTTAAATAGAGTCCTTTATAAGAAACTAGATAAAATCCCTTATGAAATTTGGAAAGGTTATCCACCTAACTTATGTTTTTTTAAAGTGTAGGGGTATCTTGCTAAGGTTGCTCTACCTGAACAAAAGAGGAAGAAAATTGGGCCTAAGACCATTAATTTAATTTTTGTGGGATAGGCCTCTAATAATGATGCCTATAGATTTATGGTTAGGGAAGATGGATCTAGCACTTATGGACCAATTATGGAGTTAAGAGATGTAGTGTTCTTTGAGGATATATTTCCTATGAAAGTAAGTGCGTAAGTTTCTAAAGAATCTTTCCCTAGTTTTTCTACCAATAACGACATAGAGGAAGAAGAAATTGTTGCACTAAAGAGAAGTAAAAGAGCTAGAGTACCTACTAGTTTTGATTATGACTTTATTATATCCTTTGTGTTGAAAAAACCTGTGGAGATAGATGATGATTTTGTGATGCCTTATATTATTGAGGAAGATCCCAAAATTTATGAGGAAGCAATGAGATATGTAGATGCTACCTTTAGGAAGGAAGCCATAGACAATGAGTTAGAGTCAATCATGTTTAATAAAACTTAAGTTTTAGTTGATCTACCTTAAGGTTGTAAGCCTTTAGAGTGTAAGTAGATTTTCAAAAAGAAATTGAGACTTGAAGGAACCGTTGAGAGGTTCAAGGCAAGACTTGTGATTAAAGGCTTTAAGCAAAAGGAAGGATTCAAATTTTTTGATACTTACTCTCCTGTTACTGAAATTGCACCAAATGGATGTTAAGATAACTTTCTTGAATGGTGATCTTGATGAGGAAATTTATATGGTTCAGCCTAAGGGGTTTAGAGTGCCTGGCCAGGAGCAAAAGGTGTGTAAGTTGGTTAAGTATTTGTATGGACTTAACCAAGCTCCCAAACAGTAGCATGAGAAATTTGAAAGTGAGAATTTCAAAGTTTCACCTTTTATGATGCTAATTCTTGCATTTATGTGAAATCTGATGCCAATGGTTATGTGATCATAACTTTTTATGTAGATGATATGCTTATTTTTGGTACTAGCTTATCTGTCATTGATACTACTAAGAGTTTGCTAAAGTCTTCCTTTGATATGAAAGATCTTGGACCTATAGAATTTATTTTGGGAGTCAAACTTCATAGGACTGACTCTGGTTTTAGGTTGAATCAAACTCATTATTTTGACAAAATTTTAAAGAAGTTTAGTTACTATGATGTTGAACCGGTTAAGCTCCCTATAATGCTAATGTTGCTTTAAGGAAAAATCTTGGTGACAGTGTAAACCAAGATGAATATGCTAAAACTCTTGGTAGTGTAATATTCTTAATGAAGTATTCTCGTCCTGATATTGCATACTGTGTAAGTAAACTTAGTAGTTATACGAATATTCTTAGCTAAGAGCATTAGAATGCATTGATTCGTTTGTCGAGATATTTGAAGAGTACTATGTATTATGAATTGTCTTTTGGTGGTCATCCTCCTGTATTGGAGGTATATTCTGATGCTAACTGGGTTACAGAGAGTGATGATTTACACTCTACCAGTGATTATATTTTTACTTTAGCAGGACCTGTTGTGTCTTAGAAATCATCCAAGTATACGTGTATTGCAAGATCAAAAATGGAAGCTGAGTTTATGGCTTTGTAACTGGCAGAACAGGAAGTTGAGTGGCTAAGGAATCTCTTAGCAGATATCCCACTTTAAGAAAAACTAATTCCTTCTGTGTTCCTTCATTGTGATTCATAGGCTGCCATTTATGTTTCCAAGACCAATGTATATAATGGCAAAAGTAGACAAATCAGATTGAAACATAAAATTATCTGCACTTTAATTAGAAATGGTGTAATTTCTCTGAACTATGTCAAGTCAGAGAGAAATTTAGAGGATCCGTTTACAACATCTTTAAGTAGGAAATTAGTTTCAGAGCATGCTAAAGGGATGGAGTTGAGCCCAATTATATAGTAACCTCATAATGGACACCCGTCTTGGGAAACCAAGTTCAATGGGTCAAATGAAGTTATGTAGTGACTACTTACTTGTACATTGTTTGTGGAATAATACTAAGATATATTCAGTTGTTGAATAGCGTCCTTAGCATGACTTTACCGCATTTGATGAGGTTAGATTGTTTAATCCTTAATGAGTTCCATAACCCAAGTTTGGGTGGTGTGAGTAGTACACACTTGATGAACTCACATATGTGATTGTGAGGGGCTAGCCACCCTCCTATGAGAATATTTGGGCTATCTTTCTAGAGTGATCATGAGAACAAGGCATTTTGAGGCTGTTTATTTCTCTAGCTGGTTCAGTCTCCGATTTTTTTGGATATTAGATTCAAGACTTAGTTCACTTGATCGTTCGTCTATCTTTCTCCTAAATTGTTACAGTTTGTTTATCAAGTTTTGGACCAAAGGGGGGATTGTTGGTGTTGTTCCAAAACGTGCATAAATTTATTATCATTATTGTAGCCAAACGTTCCTTACGTTCATGTTTTTAATTACCATCTTTATTATTACCTAAACGTTGTTTACATTTATATTTTTAATCACCAGCATTATTATTACCCAGACATTCCTTACATTCAATATACATATATGCCCATAGTCAATAAATGTTTTAGTTTTTCTACAGACACTTAACAATACACGCTTATCTCCTTCCGTAGCAATAATACACACATCTGACACTTGACAAAAAACACATATCTCCTTCGACAGAGAGAATACACACATATCTAGTCTCTTCTTGATTTTTCTGCTATTTTTATTCTCGGAGACAGATCCTACCTCGCCTTTTAGAGTGCACCAAAGCAGATGGAGGAGACGTTAACCCTGGGGTCGATTCTTATTGTCCTGCTGCATTGTAAAAGGGAAATTTCCAACTTAGGGCAGCATTTTTCACGACGCCTTACATTTTCAGATAAGCTATTGTGATATCATTATTTATGCTATTTTCGGTAACAAATATTACGACCGAGTAGTTTTATGCAACATCCTTGAAGGAGAAGAACATAGCTTACACTATGAAAATTCAAGAGTTAGATGTAAGGAGCCATCAAAGGAATTGAGAGAGCCGGATGAAGAAGTTGAATATATAATGGTGGGAAGATCTAAAAATTGTCAAAAATTGAAAAGTAGAGTATGCATATATAGCCACCTAAAAAAGTCTCTAAAGGAATTATTGAAGGAGCACATTAACCTGTTCATTTGAAGTCTCTAGATATGCTACAAATTAGAAGTGAGATTGTTGGTCCTTAACGGAACTAAGAGGGAGTGAATTAAGTAAAGATGATGAACGAAGTGAAACGTGAAAAATTGAAGACGTTTATCCTCCCCATCTCATGTAAAACTGACCACCACTCAGGATATAGAGACGTTTAATTTCCCAAGGAAATAATTGTTCCACCAAGGAATTTAGTAATAACGAGGATTTGACTACTTAAACTTCTCCCTGAACATTTTAGACCAGTGCGAAATTACAAGCTTTTACGTGCATCTGAATAAGAGAGCCATTCCACGTCTATTGTTGACTCGTATATTTTTACCTTACTGGAATTTTCCAAGTAATATATATTCAAGGATGATTTGAGCATCTGTATTACTCGTATACTTTCAAACTGTCACTAATCACGAACGAAGAAGAGTGGGACATGATAAATATTTCTCTTCGGATTGTGAGGCACTTAAGCTGATGTACAAGGTACTGTTTGACTATGTATCTTCCGCGATAGGCAAGTCTGAGATATGTAAATCCATGATTACGGAAGTGTTGTTTCCATATGCAGAGGTGCATGTTACAAGGGAAGAAACAAACTGAATGAGTCTTTACGATGTTAAGGATCCATGGGTTGTCGAACAGATAAGATATTTTCATTTGAATAATGAAAGGAGTTGAAAAGTTATACTGGGATCATCCTCTCTACCCACATTTTGTGCAAGGACACTAATCTTTAAGTTAATATTCATATAAAATATACTTTATTCCTTACTGTTAAGCAAATACCCCTAAACCTTTTACTGACCCACCTAGATTTCGATAGCATCAATAATCAAAACTTGAAAACCAACTACTTTTCATTTTTTATTTTTCATTTTTCATTTTTCTTGTTTATTTGATCAATACGTGTATGAATAGTTGAGAGATGGAGTCTCCACGTGCATGAGACCGATGGAGAAAAACTAAAAAATAAACTAAACTAAATAATGTTGGTATAAACAAAAAATTCTTTATCCGAATTAAGAACTCAAAGTTAAAGTAAATAGATCAACAAGTTTACATAAAATGCAATCTAATTAGCTTCAAATAATTAAATCAAAACAAATTAAAAATACCAAATCTTATAGTTGAAGGCAAGGTAGTTTAATCAAACAATAAAAAGTTAAAAGTAACTCCAAACTTTCGAAAATTGAAAGCTCAAATCTCTATTTAGTTAAAAAATTATTAAAGTTAGAAAATCTAATTTAAGTTTATGATTTAAAATTTTGAAACCCAAATCCAGGAAAGCTAAATAAAAGCACCTCTAACTCTAAGCGCATAAAAGATTTCCAAAAAATCTTAAATAATACCCAAAATCATGCCAATCTTTAGCTTAATTCCTAGGTACTTATATTTTAATGTTATGTTCTAGATTCAGTTTTTCTATTTTAAGTTTCAAATTCAAATTTAGGTATTTTATTTTAAAATTTTAGTTAATTTTTATATTTCAAGTAAAATCGTAAACTCTTAAATATTTGTCAATATCTTTGCATTTCAAACCTTAAAATGTTATTCTAGGCAAACCTTTCGTACAAAACATAGGGATTTTGGTTTTAAATTATTCATTTCTATTCAAATCTTAGGTAAAATCTTAAATCCTAGCCAAATACCCATATGTTTTAAGCTTTAGATAAAATCATAAACTCTTAAACATTCAATCATAAGTTTTAATTTCTTTTTTAAGTCTTGAACTAAAAATTTCTTACCACTCATCCACATATCTTCATTTCAAGACCTAGGTAATTTAAAAAAAAAATAAAAGGTAGTATATTCAAATAAAGAAAGTGTACAAACTAGAATACAATTCAAGGGGACTAACCCCTAGAGAGAACCTAATTAAGCAAGAGTATGCTTCATCTTGTGACAGATTCAAAGCATATGAGCTTTAATAATGGGGGCTAGATTCCACTGTGAGGTCATTTTGTGGCTAACTATGCGCTTGTGCTTATAGAGGAATATATGCCTCCTGATATGATCTTGAATGATTATTGATTGCTGCTGTAATGTGCTAGCATTGGAACTGAAGATTCTATATATTGTTCCTCTCATTCCAGATGCCTGATACAAGATAAGCTAGAGCTGTGAGTATTAACCATACATTGCCTTCTTGGGGTATTTTAAGTAGAATACTTCATTCCATGATGTCAGACCAAATTACAGGAGGGATTGTGAATTCCACATTTCTCTATCATGTATTTCCAAATATGATTCGAGTAGGTGCAGGAAAAGAAAAGATGATTGTGAAATTCAGCATTGTTCTTGCACAAGGAATATTAGTCAGAAATGCATAAGAAGCTACCAATTATGTCTAGGGTGGCAAGTTTAGTATTGAAAGCTTGCCAGAGAAGGTGAGCAAGTCTAGGATTAATGTTCTTGTTCCAAACTACATGAAACTATTATACCTGGGGATAGTATGCTATGTGTATGCTTCTAGCTTAAGAAGTGAAGAACTAAGTAGAATTCATTAGCCTCCACAGAATCCTATCATTTTGCCTGGTAAGAGTGAGATTGATAAGAAGTGAGGAGATGCTCATGGAAGGACTTCTATGTTGGAGTTATTGATAAATGGTTAAGCCTTGAGCCACACTAACATCTGGAGAAATGAATCCTTTGAGCATATGAAATTGAGGAAGGTTGTAGGGTTTAAACAAATACCTTTCCAACTAACCTTTGCATAATGCTTTCTAAATGTATGACCAGGCCGCAGAAAGTTCCTAAGGAGCTTCTCAATGTCCTCAGTTATCTTCTTGGATAGCACTGCGTGAGAGAACTAGTAGATATGTAATTTACCAAGCACAAAAGAGATCAATTGCAATCAACCTGTAAAGGGGAGACATTTGTTGCTATAATGCTCAATTCTCCAGCGTATCATGCCACAAAAGTGGCTGACGATCATTGTAGGATATTCTTTAGGAGGTTATTGGTATTTCCATGCAGGTGCAAGGGGGAAACTTAATGCATAGGCTAGATATTTCAACAAGCTATAGAGCGAAGTGGCAAGCATTTGCTAAAGAGCATTAGGTGCCTCTATTACAGCTCCGACCAGAGAGCATATTGAAAGTGTTGAGTGAGCGGACTAAGTAGGGCATTAAACCATGATCTACTCAATAAAGAAGGAGAAAATCATCAGCAAAAGAGAGATTGAAAATGTTGAATAACTTGCAATTACTATAGAATTTGAAATTGTTATCCCTCCTAATGTTGTGGTGGATGAGTCTCGCAAGTCACTTTCAATATAAAGGGTGAATAAATAGGAAAAATGGGATCCCCTTACCTCATTCCCTAGCAGATCTTTTGATGGTTGGAAGAAGCTTCACTATCGATAAATATATTGAATGAAGGAGAAGTAATGCACTACTTGACACCAAGAGTTGAATAGATGTGGGAAACCAAATGCTTCTAAGAAATGAAGAATAAAATCGCAATATACAATTTGATATTATATAAAAGAGTTTATTGTCCATCAATTTATGGTATGCAAGTCCTTATTTATTGATAAAAGCTGGGAGAGTGCCGGTGGCGAATGACTTCAATTCTAGTACATTGAAAAGTTTTTTTCAGTGTATTAAGAAATTAAAATATTTACGAACTCTCGTCTCCTGCATAACTCTGCATAACGAGGCCTCCAACTGTTCGAGATAATGTTGCAAATACCGTACCGGACTCGGTACCGGATTGAGTTCTGAAACGGTACTGTACCGGTACCGGTCAATACCAGGTACCGTTTCGGGCAAATTTTTATATTTATAAAATAGTCCCTGAAATTTTTAAAATTTACAAAATAGTCCACTGAT
>JAOTAY010000005.1:17144378-17159884 GCA_025629805.1 Erythroxylum baracoense
ATTCATGTGCATATATGAATGCATGAACATAGCAAAACAATTTTAAGCATTCCTAACCCGTTCCAAATTACTATTTTGCCCTTCCCATAGGTGAGGGGATGTTACAGTGTCTGCTTCCCGATGCCACATGATTGATTCTTGAATAAAATCAGCCATCATATCTTCCAGACTTGGCTCATTAACTGGAGGCGCTTGGTGTAGTAAATATTTATCTAGAGCATAATAGATCCATCCATAGGTGTAAGTGTTGCTTCATTCTGAATTGTAGTTATTCCCATATAGTGCGCCTTGAGTTTGGTTGTACATGCTCGGATGCTCCCACATATATGTTGGTGTCCGAATTTCATGATTATAATGATAACTCCCACTAATGTCACAACATGGCCTAGATATCAGTTGAGTTCCAAAAACATATGAGAACACATCTCTCCCCTATAAGGTGATGATATATATTACGAAGACACATTCTGGTCCTATAAAAGTGATGTTTATTCCATGTTTCCAATATGAGTTATGGCTATGATAATGAATTTTAAATCCTATAATAATGCACAAAATCAAGATCAAGTAAAGAAGTTCAAAAGATAACTAAATGAATGAACCACAATTACATAAAATACAATAAGAAATAAATACAAAAACTCAATTAAAATAAAAATAAAAATAAAGAAAAATGGCTAGAGTAATAAAATAGAGGTTTTCTTAATATCACTATCCCCAAAAATGACGTCAAAAATTTGATTGACCTATTTTGTAAGTTGGTCAATATTGTAATAACCGCAAGTGCAAGACGTAGCTGTAGCTAGTAGCGTGATATATGTTTAATTGTATTCCAGTACACTTAGTGATTAATGCCTTAAAATGCATAGGATACTCACTTTAGCTCATATTTGAGTTCAGGTACATTTCGGAAGTAAAGGAGCTAAAGTGACCAGAAAGCATACTTATTGAGTCATCTTCTTAATGTTCATACTCTATTGTCTTCATAGAGCAAGAAGAAGAAAAAGGTTAAAAGAAAAAGAGACAAAGAACATAAAAATGAAGGCATGTGTAACATTTTAATTAAAAAGTTATTTTAATTAAAAAGTTACAGCCGTGAACATTTTAATTAAAATGTTACAAGTATGAGACCATGGCTGTAACATGAATTACAACAATGTGAATTAGCCAGCTAGCACATTTTACCCTAGCGTTTAAGGTATAAAGGACAGGTGGTGTGTGATGACAAAGTAAATGGGTGAAGAAGGGAATAACTGAAAGAGTGGACAGTAGCTTCACTCTTCGATTTTAGGCTACCTATCCTACTCTTTTTAACCTAGCTTTTATCATAAAGAGAAGAAAAGGGGAATGTGCGTGATGATTCGGACAAAAGGGGGTAGAATTAAGACATTCATTCTTCTTGGAAAAATAATATGTTGTGATGGCTAGGACAAGAGGAATAACCAAGAGAGGAGAGTGGACAACAACCTAGATACCATTCATCATCATCTTTTCATTAGTTTTCAAAGTAGGGAATAATGTGAACAACAAAGACAGTAGTGGCCGACAACTATTCTTCATCATTTTTTTCTTAGGTTTTCAAGATGGAAAGAAGCAACAACAGCTATTCTCCTTAGAAGTTAATGGAAAAGATGGAAGGCTAACATCCTGACATCGGTTTGAAGGTGAAATCGACACCCAAGTCACGGTTAAGCTTATCTTATATTGTTAATGTTAAATATTTCTTTTTGGATTGTTATTGTTGTTTTGTGTTGATTGAATCGGGTTTGTAAAGATGATCTTGATATTATATTTGGATTATTCTATTATGAACCTATTGCTAGAATGTTGAATATAATTCGTAATCGTTAAATTTGATGTTCGTTAGTAGCCACTAATGATCTTGAATCGTTAGGAACAAAGTAACTTAGGTTAGATTACCCAAATGTGTAAGGTTCCTGCCTACATTGAATCATTTTTGACTTTGTAATGTAGCTGCCAAATTGAATCTAGAGTTTGTATTATAGGTTATTAGGTGGCTAGGTTTAATTAACGAGCATCTCTTAATTAAACACAACCTAAGGGAAAATCAGGAGTAGTAGAGCGTATTGTTAGTCTATGATCAATAGTTCGAAGAGAGATGTGAAAACATTAGAATGATGAGATATGTTTAATCATGTCTAGGCCAAGATTGATCCAATAACCGGACTATACATATATTTGACACTTTTTTCATTTCGATTATTTGCTATAATTTGCTTTTGTTAGTTTAATTTTACTTTTTTAATTACGGGAAAATCAAATGCCTCATTTTTATTTCCTTTGCATCAATTATCTTCATTATAAAAATTAACCAAATATTCCCTGTAGATACGATCCTAAGTCACCACATCTACAAGTTTTTAGTGTACAGAATTAGGTAAATTTTACAATGCACTTGACAAGCATTGTCAAATTTTGGCACCGTTACTAGAGAGTATGTGATTTAACTTTTGCTTTTAATTTTAGTTGGTTTTTTATGTATATCTTTGCTTATAATTGTTTCATTTTTTATTTGTTAATTTTAAACGCTTGTTAATGTTGGTGTATGGTAGTTACCAAATCTCCTCGTAGAGAACTTAAGTAACTTGATTCGAAGATCTAGAGGACACTGCGGAGATTATGAAGAGAAGTAAGAAAAACTTTAGAAGTAAAACCAAAACCTAAATTCGAAGAGACGATTGAAAATCTGAGAACGCTAAAGGAGTTGGCACCGAACTAATCAAAAGACCCTTATGCATTACATTTCCAAATTTTGTTGAACATGTTACTTTTGAGCTAAAATCTAGTTTAATACATTTATTACCTAATTTTCATGGTCTTGCAGGTGAGGATGCATTTAAGAATCTTAAGGAGCTCGATGTGGTTTGCCTGAGCATGAAACCTCTAGGAGTGACAGACGAGCAAATCATGTTAAGGGCCTTCTTGTTCTCACAAAAAGATGCGGGGAAAGATTAGCTGTTCGATTTACTTGTTGGGAGTGTGAATACTTGGTTAGAGATGAAGAAACTATTTTTGGAAAATTATTTTCCATCATCAGAGATAGCTAGTATTTGGAAGGAGATCTATAGCATAAAATAGTATAATGGAGAGTCCCTTTACGAGTACTGGGAGCGTTATACAAAGTTGTGTGTTAGTTGTCTACATAATAACATTCCAGAGCAACTTCTCATCCAATATTTCTACAAAGGATTACTACCAATAGAGAGGAGTTTGGATGATGTGGTGAGCGGTGGGGGTACTATTTGAGAAAACCCCCATTGAAGCCAGGATTCTACTTGAGCAAATGGCCGCTAACACTTAAAAATTTGGCACTTGCAATGATGGTCGACGTGTAAACAAGGTAAGTACTTCATCTATCAAACATCATTTAGTAACATCTTTTGTTAGATAGATTGCAGTTGGACAGGCATAAGTAAAAGCATGTAGAATATGTTCAAACACGAGCCATTCGACTGATAAGTGTCCGATACTACAAGAGGGAAGTATGGAGTATGTGAATGCTGTAGGAGGGAACTTTCTGAATCAATACAACATGTACTTGCAGATGTATAAACCAAGCTGGAGAAATCATCCTAACTTAAGTTACAGAGGGAGCAGGCAATAGAAATACTTATAGAATTGGTCACAAGGAATAAAATAATTTCAACTAAGGCCACAAGAAGCACAAGGAACCTCCTTTTATAGTTTAGGTAAATCTCTAGACAAACTTGTCAAGACTCTTACTGCTAATAATCTGCAATTTTAATAGAGTATGCAACAATTTCAACAAAGTATACAATAGCAGCTCCAATAGGGTATACAACAGATTCAGCAGGAGATAAAAGCAAGCATACAGAATGTGGAAAACTAATTGGTTCAGATGGTAGTGAGGCTCAACCATCTGGAATCACAAAGCAGAGGAAAGCTGCCATCTCAACCCGAGGTGAACCTAAAGAACATAAGTACTATAACCCTAAGGAGTAGAAAGGAGATTAAGGGTCCTAAGAGAACTCCACCAAGGATTACTAATGAGGAAGAAATCGAGAAGGAGTTGAGAAAGGAAGAGAACACTTCATCTAGTACAAAGCTAAACTTTGAAAGCCCAATTATCATTAAGACTAATCCTCCACCTTTTCCTAGCAGACTAACAAGACCGAGCAAGGAGAAAAAAGATAAAGAGATATTGGAGACTTTCTGGAAATAGTCTTGACAAAGTGTATGGAAGCAGTAGGCAATAATGATGATGAAGTGGGAGAAGAGTTGGTTTAAATGGCGGCTACCTTAGAATCATTAGGGAAATCTCTAAAGAGGTATGATTTGGATTCCATGCAGTTATCCAAATCTCACCAAAATTTATTACCTTATGATGTGCAGGAGCCTAAAGTAGAACTGAAGCCACTCCCTATATACCTCAAATATGCCTATTTAGGAGATAAACAGACTCTCCTAGTTATCATTTTGATGGAGTTGACTTCAGATCAAGAAGACAAGCTAGTTCAAATGTTGAGAGAGCATAAGAAGGCCATTAGGTGGACGATCGCAGATATCCAAGAAATAAGCCCGTTTATATGCATGCATCACATTTTGTTAGAGGAGGATGCAAAGTCCACAAGGCAAGCTTAATGTAGGTTGAATCCTCTAGTGATGGAAGTAGTGAAGAAGGAAATGTTGAATATTCTCGATGCTAAGGTTATTTACCTAATCTCTAATAATAAGTGGGTAAGTCCTGTTCAAGTGGTTCCAAAGAAGTCTGGAATCACAGTTGTGACTAATAAGAAAGGTTAGTTGTTTCCCACTCGAGTGCAAATCAGGTTGCAAGTTTGTATTGATTATAGGAAATTGAACTTAGTGACTTATAAAGACCATTTTCCCCTTCCCTTTATTGATTAAATGCTTAAGAGATTGACTGGTTATGACTATTATTATTTTCTAAATGGCTTTTCAGTTTATCTTCAAATCCTGATTGCACCGAAAGATCAAGAAAAGACCACCTTCACTTGTCCATTTGGTATATTTGCTTACCGCAGGATACCATTTGGATTATGCAATGTACTCGCCATGTTCCAAAGATGTATGGTGAGCATTTTTTCTAAATATGTTAAGAAAATCATTGAGGTATTTATGGATGATTTTAGTGTTTATGGTTCTTCCTTTGATGAATGCCTTAAGAATCTTATGATTATCTTAGAACAATGCATTGAAACTAACCTTGTGCTGAATTGGGAAAAATATCATTTTATGGTGTATCAAGTTATAGTTTTAGGGCATATTATATCTGCTAGGGGTATTGAGGTAGACAAATATAAGGTTGATCTTATTTCTTCTTTACTTTACCCCTCTACTGTGCTAGAAGTGCGTTCTTTTCTTAGGCATGTAGGTTTTTATCAAAGATTCATTAAGGACTTTTTAAAGATAGTCTCACCATTATGCAAGCTGCTATAACAAAATGTCTCTTTTGAGTTCAATGATAAGTGTAAGGAAGCATTCAACAAACTTAAGGAGCTTTTGACATCCCCACCAGTTATTTATCCACCAGATTGGAGCCTCCCCTTCGATATCATATATGATGCAAGTGACTATGCAATGGGGGCAATTTTAGGACGAAGAGTGGGCAAAGCTTTACATGCCATCTATTATGCTTCAAAAACCCTCAATCCAACTCAATTAAATTATTCGATAACTGAAAAAGAACTTTTATCTGTGGTTTTTGTTTTAGAAATATTTTAGTTGTATTTGCTTGGTGCTAAAGTAATTCTTTATTCTGACCATGCAGCTTTACAATACCTAGTCACAAAGAAAGAAACAAAACTAAGGCTAATAAGCTGGATTCTCCTCCTTCAAGAATTTGACTTAGAGATCTGAGATAAAAAGGGGCAAAAAATGTGGTGACTGACCACCTCAGCCGTTTGATCAAGGAACAGGATAACATCCCTTTGAGAGAGACATTTCTGGATGAACAATTATTTTTTGCCGATGTGACACCACAATGGTATGCAGACATTGTGAATTTCTTAGTTACTAACAAATTACTTTTTAGTTTGTCAATGGCTCAAAGGGACAAGCTATAGAATGAAGCAAAGTACTACATCTGGGATGATCCATATCTTTGGAGGCACTGTGCAGTTCAAGTCATCAGGACGTGTGTACTTAAAAGTGACACACCCTCGATCTTAGCCTTCTGTCATTCGTATACATGTGGAGGACATTTTGGAGTAAAGAGGATGACTCATAAAGTTTTAGGGAGGAGTTTCTACTGGCCCTTATTGTTCAAAGATGCATACATCTTCTGCAAATCATGTTACAAATGCCAACAGTCAAGTAATATGTCCTATAAGGACCAATTACCCCTAACTCACTATAGTTTTCTATGAAATTTTTTATGTTTAGGGTATTGAAATTATAGGACCTTTTCCTCCATCTTTTGGTTTGAATTATATATTACTTACAGTTGATTATGCTTTAAATGGGTGGAAGCCAAAGCCACTAGAACTAATAATGCCAATGTTGTTGCAGATTTTGTTAAAGCTAACATTCTTTCTAGGTTCAGGATACTAAAAGCAATCATTAACGACAGAGGAAACCATTTTTGCAACATGGTGGAAACAATGTTTAGAAAATATCACATCACGTATAAGGTTTCCACCGCTTACCACCCCCAAACTAAAGGATAAGCTGAAGTGTTGAACGGAGAAATCAAGGCAATCTTGGAGAAAACAGTGTAGCCCAATAAAAAGGATCGAAGCGTAAGACTAGATGAAGCATTATGGGCCTACAGGATGACTTATAAAACACCAATTGGGATGTCTCTGTATAGACTATTGTTTAGAAAACCACGTCACATTCTGATGGAATTGCAACACAAGGCATATTGGGCCATAAAAAGATGCAACGTGAATTTGGATGATATAGATGTGCATAGGAAATTGCAGCTGCAAAAGTTAGATGAGGAATGACTCTTACCATAATGCAATGATATATGAGGAGAAGACGAAAGCTTTTCATGATAATATGATTTTAAGGAAAAGCTTCTCGGTGGGTCAGAAAGTGTTGCCATATCACTCCAAGCTTAAATTATTCCTAAGTAAGTTACGTCCCTATTGGGTTGGTCCATTTGTTGTTACTCATGTCTTTCCTTTTGGTGCAATAGAGATACAGAGTCTAAAAATTGATAAGACATTCAGAGTGAATGGTCATTGCTTGAAGCCATATTATGAAGATTTCCAAACAGAGGATTTGAAAGTATTGATGTTGGAAGAAGCAAATGGTGTCACTTAATGCGAGCAACATAGAGTCGAGCCCACGATAATAACAAAGGCACTGCTTGGGAGGCAACCCAAAGGAAGTTAATTTACATTTATTTACATTTTCACATTTGCTATTTTTGTTAAATCATCAATTTCTTGCATTTGATGTTACATTAGAGACAATGTAAGTTTTAAGTGTGGGGTTGGGGATCTTAGTTTTTCTACATGTTTTTTAGCTTTAGTATTACTTATGTGGCTTCTTAGGCAGTTTTCAAAATCAAACAGAGAAAATAAAAAATTTTCTCGTTTTCTATTGCTTTTAAGACTATATAGCCATAATTAGAGTGTGAATTGACCAAAAATATCCACGGCAACTTTCGCATGCACTTTTGCTGTTGTGATTGGTCAATGTGCATTATCTTTAGAAGAGTAGTAACTAGTAGTAGACAAAAGCCAGTGAGATTTTGAGCCTTATTAGACTGACACATCCATACTAGTCTCATTATCTTTTGCTTATGTGTGTGACCTTCATGACATGTACATCTTGACTTTGCTTTGATTTTCTATTCGAGACCACATTTTATCACATGCATTAACATGAAAATGATTAGGCATTCTTTGTTTTTACAAACTACATTAACCAAATAACCCATTAATATGAATTTGTTAAGTTTCTTTGAGCTTTATTAACCTTTCTTTTTATATTAACCAAATTACATGTAAACTTAACAAATTTCCTACCTAAGCCATAAAACTAGTGGAGCATTTGTTAATTGTTGATGATTGTGGACATACAAAAGTCTAAGTGTCGAGGTGTGTATATATGTGGGTTGGTTATAGTTGTTAGAATGTCATGTTATAAATTCCATTATTAGTGTAGCTTCTTTTAATTTTATATAAAAAGGAGAAAAAAAGAGAAAAGCGAAAAAAAGAAAAGAAAAAAGTTTTAAATAAAAGTACCAAGGAAGAAATGCATATGTTTCGCAAAGTTACTCATTATTAGTCTTTCCTCTTAAAGTTGTAATGAAAGGATTACTTAAGTATAATATAAATAAGGGAGATGTAGTTCTTAAATATCACACCCTATAGTTACAAAGTCTTGTTTATTGTCAACTTTTGTGAGTGATATATGCTCGATGTGGTTTATGGCATGAGAGCTTGAATTTAAGCTAGGAAACATAGTTTTTTTCATTCATCATAGTTGATGTACAAAAGTGTAAGTGAATGTTGGTTTTTGCGATTGATGTTATATTGAGTGTTTTTCATGTTTCACTAGCTTTGATGGCTTTTACACTACATTACCCAAATACATCTCATCTTACCCTTGCCCACATTACAACCCTAAAAAGTTCTTTGATTCATGATTTTGCATGTGACCTTAGTGGTGGAGAAATGAAATGATTTGCAAAGTTGTGGAATGTCTTTATTATGAATGGTATTTGAGTGCACCTGTGAATCTATCTTATTTAAACACATTTATCTAAGTCTACCTCTAGATTGCTCAGTTTCTAAAGGTGATGAATGTTAATTGAACATGAGTAGAAGCTTTGAATGTTGAGTTCTTGCTATGGTTTTTGAAAATCATTCATCTTTACCTATGATTATCTATTCTTAGGAAATATGGAAAATGAGTAAGTGTTATGGTTTATGACTTTGATTTTGATAATTTGCCTGATGACGGTCAAAAGCTAAGTGTAAGAGAACTTAATATGTGCTTAATTTCTGATACATTTAATCCGTTACACTTAGTGATTAATGCCTTAAAATGCATAGGATACTCACTTTAGCTTATATTTGATTTTAGGTACATTTCAGAAGTGAAGGAGCTAAAATGACCTGAAAGCATACTTATTAAGCCATCTTCTTAATGTTCATACTCTATTGTCTTCATGGAACAAGAACAAGAAAAAGATTAAAAGAAAAAGAGACAAGATAAAGCATAAAAATGGAAGCATGTGTAACATTTTATTTACAATGTTACAGCTGTGAGCATTGTCTCATGATTGTAACATTTTGATTTAAAATGTTACAGCCATGAGACCATGGCTCTAACAAGAATTACAACAACGTGAATGAGCTAGCTTCCATATTTTAACCTAGCTTTTAAGGTATAAAGGATAGGTGGTGTGTGACGATAAAGTAAATAGGTGAAGAAGGGAATAGCAAAAAGAGTGGACAGTAGCTTCACTCTTCAATTTTAGGCTACCTGTCCCATTCTTTTTAACCTAGCTTTTATCATAAAGAGAAGAAAAGGGGAATGTGTGTGACGGTTGGGATAAAAAAGGGGCAAAACTGAGACATCCATTCTTCTTGGAAAAAATAATATGTTGTGATGGCTAGGATAAAAGGAATAATCAAGAGAGGAGAGTGGACAGCAACCTAGATGCCATTCATCATCATATTCTCATCGGTTTTCAAAGTGGGGAATAACGTGAACAATAAAAACAACATTGGACAGCAGCTATTCTTTATCAGTTACTCTTCGATTTTCAAGATGGAAAGAGGCTACAACAACTATTTTTCTTGGAGATTAATGGAAAAGATGGAAGGTTAACATCCTGACATTGGTTCGAAGGTGAAATCGACACCCAAGTCACGATTAAGCTTATCTCATCTTGTTAATGAATCTTTCTTTTCAGATTATTATTATTGTTTTGTGTTTATTGAGTCGGGTTTGTAAAGATGATCTTGATACGTTATTTGGATTATTCTATTATGAACCTATTGCTAGAATGTTGAATATAATTTGTAATCGTTAAATTTGATGTTTGTTAGTAGCCACTAATGATCTTGAATCGTTAAGAACAATGTAACCTAGGTTAGATAACCCGAACTTGTAAGGTTACTTCCTATATTGATCTGCTTTCCACTTTGTAATACAGTTGCCAAATTGAATCTAAAGATCATATCCTAGGTTATTCGGTAGCTAAGTTTAATTAACGATTGTCTCTTAATTGAATACAACCTAAGGAAAAACCGGGAGTAGTAGGGCGTATTGTTAATCTGTGATTAATAGTTCGAAGAGGGGCGTGAAAACATTAGAATGATGGGATATTTTTAACCGTGTCTAGGCCAAGATTGATCCTAGAACCAGACTTTACACATATTTGACACTTTTATCATTTTCAATTATTTACTATAATTTGTTTTTACTAGTTTAAATTTTCTGTTATTTTTTAATTACATAAAAACCAAAAACCCATTTTTATTTCCTTTGCATCAATTATTTTCATTATGAAAATCAACTAAACATTTCCTGTAGATACGATCCCAATTCGCCACATCTGTAAGTTTTTAATGTGCAGAGTTAGGTAAATTTTTGTAATGGACTCAACAAGCACTGTCATAGCGGCAAGTACTAGTCGATCCCACAAAGACAGTGATTACTAATAATTACCTTTTTCCTATTTTCTATCTTACAGACTAATTTTGGATTTTTAATAAAATAAAATAAAACTAAAACAAGTAAAATAAATGCGCAACGATATTGAACAAAGAATTGAGGAAGCATTAAGAATTAGACAAATACTAGCTAGGTTTTAAATCCCCCTAAACACTTAATAGATTGATCTTTTTTATACACTTGTTTATTGATTTATTAGACTGTAGAGACTCCTATGATATGCCAATAGCTGACTTTGAGTCTACTAACAATTAATCCTAAGGTTTCCAACCGAATTACTCAGGTTAAAGTTAATAGGATTGCATTAAGGATTTATAAGTCCCTCTATTAGGTTTGACCCTAATCCTGAAGATTTATGTCTTCCTATATTTAGGGTTGCATTCAACTCCTTCTAATTACAGTAGATCTATTTAAACCTAGGATTTCTCAATCTCTATATATGAAAAAAGATTATGATCTAATATTCCCAGGTATATTAGAACATATATTCCCAGGTATTAGAACATATATAAACACGTAATCAAATCATAATATAACAATCAAACTAATTACATTAATACAAGAATCAAAACATATTAGAGTATAAACATAGGGTTCATCTAACCTAAACACTAATAAGACGTTTAGTTTCACATTATCAAACATGAAATAAAACATACGCTAAAAGAAAAACAAATTGAAAACAACAGGTTCATAATTTTAAATCTCCTTAATTATCTTCTATCAAAAATTCTTACGATGTAGAGGTTTGATCTCGTATTCTGATGGATCTTTTGATGATTTCTTCGTATTTTCTACTTCTACAAACCAAAATCACCCCTTGATAATGATCTCCACATTTGGAATCACCTCCCTTTGTCCGCTCTCCCTTCAAGTCTCTGTTCACGTCTTTATATATTGAATTGTAGGTTTTTGGCTGATACTCAATCCAGTACACAACTATACATCCAATCTTGCATCACCAAATTCTCTAGAAATTGTGAAATTACACAGCTTAGGAGACGTGCACGGCCTGATGCACAACTGTACATACCTTCTATACATTGAATCTTTGTTTTATGTCATTTTTTCGTCCAAATTCTTCTCTTTTAAGTCCGTGAAGGCAATTATACTCTATATACATACTTGGAAGGCATTAAGTACCAAACATATGCTAAAAGTATTAAACACCAAGCAAAAATGCATCAAATATGAGGTATAAATATAATCAATTATACATCTATCAAATAGTCCTTTGTAATTCCATGTAATTATCCGTGTACTACCTAGAAGCCTAATTTTCAAACTGTAAAAGGAAAAATTAGAAGGCAAATTAGGAAGGAAACTCGTGAGACACAATTGGATGACCTAGAATGGCAAAGATAATAAAGAACAAGCAAAAAGACCCCTTTAAAGTGAATTTTTATCGATCTAAAGTGAATTTCTTGACGATTAAAAAGGATTTTATCATATTTCCTTTGATTTTTTATTTTTCCTTTAGTTTTGATACTATATTTTATATGATTAGAAACTAAACCCTTTGTGTACCTAAATAGGCAAAAAGTGTAATTTAAGCCTTAAGGTTTTCATCAGAATACAAATTGAACCCTAACATTTCAAAGTGTTTAAGTTCAATCCTAAAGTTTTCAAAACATTTGAAATGGATCATTACAACAACAAAAATATCTTAATAGAAGTCCCGTTAAATGTGGATTTTAAGGAGGTCCAAAAGTACGGAGCATTACCCCTAAATAGATAAAAATTTAATGGGTCAAATTTTTGTAAGTTAAATGTCACATCATCACTGATGTGTCAATATATATATATATATTTAAATATGTTAGTGGACCCCATTGCCACGTAAAGTCCACATTATGTCATATAAGGCCCACCAATATTTAAAAAAAACTATGTTTATTTATTAAAATAAAGAATAACACTAATAACATTTAAAAATATAAGAAGTGTCGTGAATTTGATTCTATTAAAAATTTCATCTATTTAAGGTTTATTTTGAACATTTTGAAAATGTTAGGATTGAACTTAAACAATCTAAAACGTTAAGGTTCAAGTTATATTATGATGAAAACCTTGATATTGAAATTGGATTTTTGGCCTACTAGGATAAGATGAACCTCGGGATGGCCCTTGTAGTGATTCCATTTCATTTCATTTTGTTATTTAGTTTAATTAAGATTCAATTATATTTTTTATTAGTCTTAAATTAGTATTATCGGTATATTAAGTCATGTTTGATTTCATACAATTGAGATTTAGAAATCCTTCGAAAGAATTGATCTAGCATAAATTGAAAAGAGTTACATGCAAACCTTAAGATCGATTGATATAAATTTTCTGAATTTTAAACTTAATAATGGAATTAATAAATTGATTAATGCAATTATAAGGATTTTAATTAGAAAGACATTTTCATTAATCAACCTTGGATTAGTTGCTAATAATCTTAACAAAGATATTAGCATAATTGAGGAATTTTCAGGATCTAATGACCAGTAAATTAAATTGATGTGTGAAGTCTTTATTACACGAGAAATCCTAAAGGGATTCAAAATTCGGGTACCACTATCTTCATTGATTGTTTTTTAGTTTAATCTTCATTATAATTAATCAATTTTGTTTATTTGTTCTTAGTTTAAAATTGATCTCTCATTAATTTGTCATTTACATAATAGGAAGAGAATTACTACTTGGATAAGGATATTAGTAACACTTAATTTTTATTAATCTAGCCATTATTTTTCTTTTGCGTTTATTTTCTTTTATATTTCTTTTTGTGCTTATTTGTTTTTTCTTGAAACTCTCTTTCTTGATATTATGTTTGTGGCTTATTTTCAAGAATTGAGATGAAGATGATAATATTCTCAAGAGATTCAAAATCTAAGTTTCACTATCTTAATTAATTGTTTCTTAGTTTAATCTTTATTATAGTTAATCAATTGTGATTATTTATTCTTCGTTTATTTTAGTTTTGAAATTAATCTCTCATCGTCACCTTAATTAGTCAGTTATATAATAGGAAAATAGTTACCACTAATATTATAATCTCTGTGAGACAGACTTGGTATTTAAGAACCTATATTATGAAAGTGGCAAGCGCACTTACCTAAAAAGATTTTTAGAACAAATAAAATCAACGTGCATGGTCTAGAATGCAATAAGGTATGACAAACTCTTATTTTTAATCGTTATTATAATAAACATATTTATTTTTTCTTTTTTCTTTTTATTATAATTGATATATTTACTCTTATTTTTATAATAATTAACATATTTTTAAATTTTTTTTTATATCTTGAATAATTTTGATCAGCACTAGTAGAGAGTAGAGACAGATGCAGTCGCCAGACCAAAAACAGAACGGCCTCGGTGTTTCCAGCCGGGCTGGTCAAGTAATCAAATAGTGGACAAGTACGGGCAGGCCAAGAATATTCTAGAATCGGGCCACGTGTCACTACCACCTACCCCTCGCCCCTCCCTCTCCCGCTATGAAGCCCAAAACCCTTCTCTGTTCCTTTCTATTATCTTCTCAAGAAGCAGCACGCAACTAACAGTCTGCCGCTTTATCTACTCTTTGTTTTTGTTAGAATCAAATGGCCTCCTCAATGGCTCAGATTCATGTTCTTGGAGGGGTTGGTTTATCTTCTTCATCTTCCTTCAAAAACCCCAAATTTTCGTTTGTGCCAAAATCCGTTTTCCTCGGTCAAAATCTGGGCAGCTTCAAGACTTCAGCTTTTCTGAGGCATGGCACTAGTGCAGGGTCGTCAAGGAGGCGATATAGTAGTGGCCCTGTTAGGGTTGTGAACGAGAAGGTCGTTGGAATCGATCTCGGAACCACTAACTCGGCGGTGGCGGCTATGGAGGGTGGGAAGCCGACTATTGTCACAAACGCAGAGGGACAGAGAACGACACCGTCTGTTGTGGCTTACACAAAGAATGGAGATAGACTTGTTGGGCAGATTGCTAAAAGGCAGGCCGTTGTTAACCCGGAGAACACTTTCTTCTCGGTGAAAAGGTTTATTGGGAGGAAGATGTCTGAGGTAGATGAGGAGTCGAAGCAGGTCTCGTATAAGGTGGTGAGGGATGAAAATGGTAATGTTAAGCTTGACTGTCCCGCTATTGGCAAGCAGTTTGCTGCTGAAGAGATTTCTGCTCAGGTGTTGTGGTTTTGACACCTTATTTTTACTGTTAGGTTTTGTTTTTAGTTGACTAAATATTTTTCAGACATGTCTATGCTTTCCTGCTTTTGTGAAGTCATATATTAAGTCGAGTTTGAGCTAGTCCCTTGACTCCAGTGTTGTGTTTTAGGGTTATTCTTGTTGAATTAGTAGTTTGGCGTTCATTTCCTTAGTGGGAATATGTGTGGACTGCCTTTGGGTTGTGGATAACAAGTAGAATTACTCATAAAAAATTGTTGTAAGAGATTTGTCATTTCTTCATTAATTTGGTGCTACTTAGGTGAATGATATCAGGTTCTTATTGGGAAGTTAATGGGAATGATATTTGCCAGTTCTGGATTCTATTGTTGTAATGATACTTGTTGAATGTGGTACAAGGAATTACTATAAAGGCCATTGATTGACTAATTAGTTATCGAAATATTTATATTTTAAGGTTTAAAGTTTAACTAAACTGGTGTTATAGGATTTGTTTTGACTTTTATCTTTATGATAGATTTTGAACATTTACAAAACTTCTGTGTGTAGGTTCTGAGGAAACTCGTGGATGATGCTTCGAAGTTTTTGAATGATAAAGTAACTAAAGCTGTTGTAACAGTCCCTGCTTACTTTAATGATTCCCAACGAACATCAACGAAGGATGCTGGTCGCATTGCTGGCCTGGAAGTTCTTCGAATTATTAAT
>JAOTAY010000005.1:17162216-17180930 GCA_025629805.1 Erythroxylum baracoense
AAGGTTGAGGGAAAATTAAAGGAACTGAAGGATGCAATTGCAGAGGGATCAACCCAAGCAATGAAGGATGCTATAGCCGCACTCAATCAAGAAGTTATGCAACTTGGGCAATCCCTCTATAACCAACCAGGAGCATCAGGTAGTGGACCTACTTCAGGCGGTGAACCTGGGCCTCAGGATACATCAAGCAGGGGACCAGATGGAGATGTCATTGATGCCGATTTCACCGACAGCAAATGAGACAGAGTAGAACATTAATAGGAATCAAACAATTCTTTTTGAAGAAATGTGCATAACAAATTGATTTTGCCAGAATTTGGCCTGTGTTTTGGATTACTATACTAGTGGACAGTTTTGGTGAATTGAGTAAGAGAGAATGTCCAACTCTTAATAGTGACACAGAGTGCAGATTGACTTTTACCAATTGTTTTATCAAGAAAGAGGGATATTGTCGTGGCATAAGCTTATGTCTCTGTAATCTTTTGAGCTTATTGATATGTGATTGGACTTATTGGGAATGGAATGTTGTGTGTAATTTAAGGAAGTTCCTTTCATCTAAATGTTATTTGATCTAAAAGTATTTTTATTTTTATTTTCAAATTTAGTAAAAAAATATAGTTAGATTTGAGAAAAAGTTCTCTTTTTGATAAAGTCGTATGTGTTTTAGTTGTGATTTAGCTGCACAATCATTAAATTTATTGATATTTGAATTGAAAAAATGTGATTTGTTTGAGTCTGGGCAGAAATGATAATTTGGTGTGGAACTTGTGAAGATATTCACCAACAAATCAAAGCTATGAAAAGAAAAATGGATGGGAACTCTAGAAAATTACATGAATTTGGAACGATATTTTCACAAATGAAACATTCTAATATTCTTACGTACAACTCAATGATGTTATTAGAAAATATGAGCATGAAAATTGGTATCTCTCTCATGATTATAAAGATTTACACCTTTGTTTTTCTAGAAATTGGAAATTACATCTAGAGGACATTAGGTATGAATGATTGTTTATATTGTAAAAGCACAACTCGAACTACACCATTTAGCAAATAGATATGGTTATTTGTTATTTTCTAACTACCGTAAAAGGACTGTACAATCAATTAAATCAAAAGTTGAAGAGATAGATAAAAAATACCAACAATGTAAAGATTTACAAAAAGAAATTCTTTTACGATTAAGTAACCATTATAAACTTGATCATTTAAATAGAGGAAAATAAATATTTAAAAATTAAATCTGAATGATTAAAAATAGAAAATGATATGGTTGAAATATCAAAAACGACAGAATATTATGAAAAAACTGTACTTTTAAGTATTTCTAATCTCCAGGAACAAATTACTAATTTATATGATTTAGTAAAAATGATAACTCGAAAAGAAAAAGATAAGGGGCCTAATAGAAATTTAATGGAAAAATAGATATTTGATCTAATTTTACAAATGAAAATACCTCCTAATAATAGATAAATGGAAAGCTTTTTACCAGGATATGATTCAAACAGAGAAGAATTAAATAAACATATAGAAAGGTTAAACTTTGAAACTTTAGTTCATATTAACCCGAAACTTATAAACAAGAAGTTGATTTCAATCCTAGTAAAAGTGATATCTCTGGTACCTTACAAAATCCTCCTATATTTCCTTCACAAAGTTTTGGTAGATCTACTAGAAAACATGTGGTAACTAAAGATAAAAATGGTTTTACTCCAACAGACAAGATGAGAACGGAATCTATAAATTCTTTTGGAATATATCTAGATATTGATTGTATAAAAGATATATAAGAAGCAATTGATAAATAGGAAACTGCTCTTCGTGTAGCTGTTTTTACTAATAAAATGGATTATGAAAAACAAAATAATTTTTAGAAAAAACATTGTTAAAATAGTTCACTTCGATCTTGGAAAAAATTAGATGAAAATTCTAAAATTTCTATATTTAATAATGATATGGATATAGGTAACCTAATAACTAGAGCTGCTGAAGCATTTCGATTAGAGTTTATTGGAGAAGGAAATATTTTAAAAGATACCACTTAAATTGGAAAGTATGTTATTGCTTTACAAAGACTTCAATTGTGCCATATGTGTAAAATTAATAGATATTTGTATTTTCTTATATTGTTATTATCGTATTTATAACCAGGTAGATATTACACAAATGTATTTAAGATGTTTTATTCAAAGATACCTAATCCTTGGGGAAGTTAATTAGAAGCAACTTATAACCCAGGGCTCGTAGATACACTTGGAAAAAGAATTTCTTTCTTAGAAGATAAACTAAGTGAATGGTGTGATGAAATTATATTACTAAAGAAAACTAAAGGAATAAAAAAGAAATCTTCTTTATGTTGCTATGATTTAAAAATTCCTACTCTAATTGGATGTGATAGTTCTTATTAATATAAAAAGATAAAAAAGAATTATAAGAAAAAATACTTAATGAAAAGATATTTAAAAAGATGTAAAGCCAAATATTATAAAAGAAAAGAAGGATATAAACCTAAAAAACCTGTATTCAAGAGAAATAAAAGAAAAATAGAAAGATAACTGAATGTCAGTGTTACTATTGTAAGGAAAAAGGACATTATACTAATGATTGCCCTAAACAATTTCATAAAAAGAAAATCGAAATAGATGATAATATAGAAATGATGATAGAAAAGGAAGATTTTATTCAAGTCAATACTTTTCATAATTGTTCTTTTGAAGAAAATATTTTTGTAATTACTAATACTGAATATGAATAAACCTCTCATTATGATATAATGAGTGAAATAGGGGAATCTTCTAATACCCAAAACGATAACCGAATTATAGATAATATAATAGAAACATTTCAGCAACATGGCAAATACAGTCAAGAAGCTTTGTTGATAGAAGAACACTTAAAAAGACTTAGAATATTATGTTTTCTATAAATTCTTATTGTGGATGTAATACGACCTTATTAGAGAAAATCAAATTAAAATTCAGAAAATATTATATGTTTTATAGTCTTAATGTAAAAGAAGAAGCCTTAGATATTAGTCTTACGTCTAACAAATTAATGATTCCTTTATTATCCAAAAGAGATATTTCTAGAAACTTGATCATTTGCCTAAAGAAATTCATGATAAAATAGGATGGGTTCACATTGGATCAATTTAAATGATAATCAGATCAAATTTTAGAAAAGGAATTGATAGCCCCATAAATCTTGCTATTATTGATGATATAATTCTTAATAGAAGAGAAGCATGTATAGGAATTCTTAGAGGAAATCTTAGATATCAAAAACTTTTATTTAATAGTTATCCTAAGATATCTTATAATATACAAGATAAAGATTTCGATAGAACACTTTCTCTAATCTAAGATTTCCAAAGAAAGATTTGATAAAAGATGGAAATAGGCCATATTTTATAACCTATATGATATCTTATGCTTTATTTAATACACATCAAACGAAATGTTTTGCAGATAAAGATATTATTGATTTTTCAAAATTATTTTCTAAAGTAGAAAGGATTTATTCTCTTTATATGGCAAATATAAAGGAACTTGAAATAAATTTTTCATTAGGTTTACAAAAAAAACCTAACTAACTTCTGATAATAGAATATTACCAAGATCATCTTATTTTGAAATAAATGTTGTTAGTAGTTCTAGATGTACTAATAACTCAATACGAGTAGATAAACAGATAAGTTCTAACTACAACATAAAAGGAGAATGTTTTGATGGTACAAGTTATATTGCTTATAATATTTTAATAGATACTGGTGCAAATGGAAGTTATATTAATCATAATTTAACAAATAATTTGATAAAATTTCATTTGACAGAACCTTATCAATATATAAATTTTAATGGAGATATACATCATATAAATACAACTGTAGAAACTACAATTAAGATTGAAGATACAAAAATACCGAAAAGATTATTAGTGCAAAATGAAGGATTTAATTTAGAGATAATGCTAGTTTCCTGGAACAAGTTCAACCGTATAAGATATGGAATACAATTGACATATATAATATCATATATATTCCTCGATAATGACTAGCCCGACTAATATATATATTCCTATTGGAATTACCTATAAAGAATATAGAGCTGACTATGTTGCAGCTTATATAGATAGCGGAGCAAGTTCTTGCTTATGTAGATTGACTTGTTTCCTATTACAATATCATAAAACTTTAAAACCTATCATAGGTTTAGATATGTGATTAGAGTTCCTGCTATGAGATACAATCCAGAAGATCAAGAAGATTTTCGAAAACAACTTCTAAAATTTAAAAATTTAAAAATCATTTGGCCAAATAAGTCGTCACATTCTTCTCCTACTTTTACGGTTAGAAACCATGAAGAGATACTTAGAAATAACTATAAACGATTAAATGATAATACAATCTTTGATGGATATTTTCTACCTCATAAAGAAACCTTAATAAATCTAACTAGAGGAAAACAAATTTTCTCTAAATTTGATTGTAAAAGTGGATTTTGGAAAATTAAAATGAATAAAGATAGCATCACTTATACTGCATTTTCTACCCTTCAATGTCATTATGAATGGCTAGTAATGCTTTTAGTTTAAAAAATGTCCCTAAGATATTTCGTAGAAAAATGGATAATATCTTCAAGTATTATAATTTTATACATTGTTATGTTGATGATATTTTAATAGGCAGTGTTATTGTACAACATATTACGCATCTTTTTACATTTTTAGATTTATGTGAAAAACATGGTCTTGCTCTCTATAAGAAAAAGGCTAAGATATATGAAATTGAGATAGAATTTCTTAGAATGGAAATAGATGGCGAAAGAGTTAAACTTCAACCTCATATACTATATAAATTCTCTCAATTTCCTGATAAATTACAAGATAAAAAACAAGTATAAAGCTTTATAGATGTATTAAATTATGCATATGATTTTATTCAAAAGCTAGCTAAAATAAGACAACCTTTTCAAAGATTGTTAAAGGTAGATCAAAGATTTGAATTTTCACCCTACTTGGATCTAACAGGTAAAAAAAATTAAAGTTATGTGCTCTACTTTACCTAAGCTTTCTTTACCTTTTAATAATGATGATTTAATTCTTAAAATTGATGCTTTTGATCGAGTATGGAGCGGAGTATTAAAAAAGATAGATTATAATGATGTTCTTATTAAAACCAATGAGTCTCTATACATGTATACTTCTAGAACTTTTACAGATACTCAGCAATGATATCATATTAATAAAAAAGAATTATTGGCAGTAGTAAAAAGTTGTCAAAAATTTTACCACTTTCTATTAAAAAAAGATTTCTATTACAAACTGATAATACTTAGGTGAAAGCATTTATTCAGAATAACCTGTCTTCTATGCTTGAATATAAAAGATATATAAGATGGAAGACACTATTAGTTGAATCTTCCTTTGATATTAAGATAATTAAATCTAAGAATAATGTCCTTGCAGATTTTCATCAGAAGTGGTCAACCCTAGGGAAGAGATATATGGTCTCTTAAACCAAATGTCTGAAGATATAAATACTTGCTAAGCACAAATAAAAGATTTGTGGGATATTGCTAAATTTTTCTCGATATTAAAAGAAATAGTTGAATTACTTCTTTCTTTTTGTCACATATGGCAAGCCAAGATAATTCGTTTTAATTATTCTAAACAAAAGCTTTATAAGTTGATTAACACAGTTCAGATACTTGAAGAATCTGACTCAACTGGATCTTCTCCTATGTCTCAACAGATTTAGCCTCAGGCTTCTACTCCTGATACTATATCTTTACGACTAGATATTTTTCAAAAATCCCAAATATCAAGAAATATTTTGAGTTCTCCAAGAGAACATCCTGCTATTTAAGCGCTCTATGAAATCATGAGAGATCTATATTCCTTACAAAATAATGATTTTTGTTATATTGATTTTTAGGAATATATCCTAGACTAAAATTTTTACAGGGAGCTGAGATTGGTATGATTTTGGCGCTATCAACACCCTCTATTTAACAAATCCAAAATTTCACGAGATTTTTTCTTTACCTAAATGGATTAAAGAAGGAGTTAAAGATTGCTATTTAAACAACCCAACGATAACTCCTAAAGATACATTAATGTTGAATATTTTATCAGCCAGACCAAATTTTTATAAAGATGAATGATATGATGCTTAACATTTCATCATGGTTGGAAAGTCCAAACAATTTCCCATTACGATAGAAACTAAATTGAGGAAAAAATTCTCTAAGTTTATTGAAATAGATATCCATTACCGATGAGGAATTGGAATGAGGACCATTGTCTCTGTAGTGGAAGCATCCTTTAAAAAAGGATTTAGAACTTATCTAAGAAAGATCAATTTTTGCTCATTAATGATAGCCCTAACTAAGAGGACACCTCTGGTTGTGGAAAATTTTGTGAGAATGAAGATAGGGATAACCAAAGAAAGGAAAGATTAATCTAGCCCAAAAGCCCAAAGACGATTCTGCCACCTGAGGAAATATACTGAAAACATTTGTCCAGCATGTACTGGTGGTGTCAGATCTTTAAAAGGAAAAGATAAAGTTGAAGATTCTGGAGTCAACGCATGCAGTGACTCGGAATAATTGATATGTTCCACGGTGTAAAGAAAAGATGCTCGTGTCTTTTGAAAAAGTAGAAGATTCGTTATAGATAAAGAAAGGGATAAGGAAATCTTTTCTACTAATTAAAATCAGATAAGGAATCACCTATACCAACAAAATGAGGATAAGACCAAACATCAAAAAGATATAATGTAAAATTTTAATTTTGAAATTTGATTGAAACATTTTAGTATAAATATGCCCCTTAGTGTGTTAAGAGGCAACTCAAGAATCCTTTCTCTTCTCTCTTATAATATCTATCTTCAAATATGAAATAAAAAAACCTTTTTAGCATATATAATTTTATCTTTTTTATCTTAAAAATCTTTTACTCTTCTCCCTATTCTCTTTGGTTTATGCCTGAAGGTAAGAAATGAAATCAAGTTGTGCTAAACTTTATTGAAGCAGTCGTCAAGGGTAGTTACTCTTGAGGTTGGGGCTGAGATGCCTGATAAAAGACTCCACGATAACTCGGTGAAGTAACGGTCAAAACATCAAAGAAATAGGTAAGAAAGCATATTAAGATTGAAAATATAAATTTGTTCTACATAATTGAAATTTTGTTTACATGAGTTCTTATTTTCTACAAAAAAATTTTGTATGGATTAAATGGATTATTTTTAAGTTCGATAAATGCTCTTGATAAAATTATTTCTGCTCTATTTGATGAAGTCATTGATATTATAATAAATACTAATGACACACATGATAAAGATCTATTTAGAATTACTTTAATTTTCGATATCATAAAAAGTTTTCCTTCTTTTTGATAAAGTCATATGTGTTTTAGTTGTGATTTGGTTGTACAATCATTAAATTTATTGATATTTGAATCAAAAATTGTGATTTGTTTCAGTCTGGGCAAGTAATGCCTTTTGGTTTAAAAATTGCCCCTTAGATATTTCAAAGAAAAATGGATAATATCTTCAAGTATCATAATTTCATACATTGTTGTGTTGATAATATTTTAATAGTTAGTGATAATATTGCACATCATATTACACATTTTCTTACATTTGCAGATTTATGTGAAAAATATGGTCTTGCTCTCTTTGCGAAAAAGGCCAAGATATGTCAAACTGAGATAGAATTTCTTGGAATGGAAATAGATCGCGAAGGAGTTAAGCTTCAACCTTACATACTAGAGAAAATCTCTCAATAATCCATATAAATTTTTTTGTAAAAATAAGAACTCATGTAAACAAAATTTTAATTATGCAGAACAGATTTATAGTTTCTATCTTAAAGGGTCCAATACACTTATGTACTTATACCCAATAGAAAACTTTGTTGAACTAGAATACGAGTAGAGCGCCCTACATAGAGAGGTCCTTCCCTTTTTATAGACGTTTTGAACCTTTTCCATCTATTCTTGTGTCTTTTAATTATCCTTAATACTTTTGTTATAGCACTTGCCTCTTTAATTATTTTATTTATTTATTTCATATTTTTAATTTGTTTCTTTATTATATATTTATTTATTTACTTACTTTTATATTTATCTTTATTTTATTTTATTCATTTTCATTTTTATTTTTAATTTATGAAATTATTTGTTTATGTATTTCGCTATTTTTTTCCAACTATTTTCAGAAACTTTTTCTTCCTTTGGGTTTGTTGGAAACAATGTCTCTTGTAACTAAGGGTAAGACTGTAAACTTTTAGACCTCCTTAGATTCCACATCTTAACAAAATTCGTACTGTGACTTTATTGTTATTGTTGTTGTACTTTCTAAAGAAATCAAACTAAAAAAATTGCCTAAATTATCAAAATGACTTTAGGTTTAAATAAAAATAAATTAAATTAAGGATGAAATCTTATCAATAAAAGGGTTAATGGTCCTCAATTACCCAAAACTTCTAACATAAAAAGAGTGAATTAATTCAAATGGTTTTTATATATGAATCTTATAAAGCTTAGGCATTAACCAACAAACTTGTTGATGAAAACAAATAACCAAATATGATAAAATCACCGAAGTAAGATCATAAAAAATAATATCGAGGGAAATTATATGTATATCATTGTAAAACCAATGTAACAAATCCACGTTAACAAAATTGATCCAAAATATAAATCAATCAATTATTACTTTTAAAAATACATTCAACAACTTTGGTCATTTGAAAAGTATATAAGGGGAAATTAGTTTATATTAGTAGTGACCTAATCTAACATTTGATCAATTAAGTGATTAATTAAAATATTGAGATCATATTATTGAAAATTTTAGCTAAGATAAGTTTTTATAAACTAAAACCAACCAAGACAATTAATGTAGTTCTTAATAGGCTTAATCATAACTTAATCTGAATTTATAAGAATAAACATATATTTGGTCTTCCAACTTAGCATCACTTTCTATTTAAATCCATTAACTACTAATCCTTTCATTTGGTCCACCAATGATGCTAATCAGTAAATGTAAGGACTTTCATTAACTCCTATATGTTCTTTATTTAAGCCGAGTTTGATATGTTAAGCCTTAAATATGTTCATATGTTCTAACTTGTATTTTAAGATTTTATGAGACCTTAAATTAATTTGGAGTTTAATCAAATAAAAATCATAACTTTACTTGACCCTTTAAAGAGTTAATTTATTAAGTAACATTTAAATGAAAAATAAATTTCTTATTTATTGAAATCTTTGGATTATTAGGATCATATGGAGTTCGATCATCTAGTATCTTTTGTTTTCCTTTTTTGTCATGGTAGTAGTAATTGAAAGAAAATGACATCAGTTCCTAATAATTTTTTAACTTCAAAATACAGTGGTATAGAGTCAATGATTAATAATTCTTAATTTTTACGAGTAGATTATTTAGTCATTTTCATGGTTTCTCTAATGCTCAGTTTTAAAAAATTAAAATGTCCAAAAGGTTTAATAATTTGCTTCTTATAAGACAAATACCTAAAGTTGAAGGAAATTAGGGAGAGTCTAAAGCATGGAGGTAGTTATGTAAGCCAAAATAATAAGTGGTAAAGAATTGAAGAAAGTATAGGTTCAATTGTAAAATGTTGATGACAACAACTCCTTCCTCACTTCTTTTGGTTGCACCTTTACCTTTTTTTTTTGTCTAGGAATGGCAACAAGTCGAAATTTTTTTAAAGTACATGATATGTTTGAAGTCTAATCAAGCTTCAGAGGCTTGGCTTAAAATCGAGCCTGATCAGGTTTTCGGTAACTTGAAGTTTAATTAGGCCTGAGTAGCTTAGCCCAAGCTCAAGCTTAATAAGGCTTTAATTGGAATAAAGCCCACTGATACCAATTCAGGCCCATACTGAAAGTGAAAAGACAAAGACGAGAAAGGTGATTCTATATACAAAGCATTTGAGTCTTCAACTTAAAAATATATTTTCCGAAGAGTTGAACTTTTAGGCTTAACTTTACCCAATTCGACTTTAAACTCTTTATCTTAAATGTCCTTTACTATTAAACAAATAATGTAATTCAATTTTAAAATAAAAAATTATTTTTAATATAGTTAAGGTTCAAAATTTAGTTGGGTTAGACTATGTATCGTGAACTCAACCTCAGCTCCAAAAATTTTTATAATCAAAAGCTTGAGCCTAATTCGAAACAAAGCCAACTTTATTCTAGTTACCCTAATTTCTCTCTTTCCAATTACATTATAGTTTTTCTTTATGCTTGTACGATTAAGTACATTAGGAAAATGTATAATTCAAGTATGGAGGAGAGAACTAATTACTTATTAATTTTGTTGTAATTAGCTTAATAGAAAACAAATTTGGAAAAGTTTTAACTTCAAAATAATATTGATTGAGATAATTCATTGTAAGTTTAGTTGGTTATTGCTATTTGATTTGTTTAGGTAAATATTTATGAGCATTGATTATTAAATTAATTTTATTTTGCTTCATTAATTTGGAAAATGGATACTTTATTTACACTATGATACATTTATATAATTTCGACCTACAATTGAGTTAGTAAGTTAATTCATTTTAAGCATTTTTGGCATCCCATTTAAAAATAACAATAATGAGTGAATAAGTGATCATTAAATAAATTCATTGTACTAGCTTCAAACTAAGTAAAAAGGTTAAAGTTAAAGAGTGGTGGTAGTAGCAATTTAAAATGATAACCTAATGGAGTAACCGAGAGTATTCATGATAAGGTATTTTTTCTTGCATTATAAGGTTACATGACTTTCTAAAAAAGTTGATAAATGCTCCTTTTTTAATTAAATTTAGTTTGTTTTAAACAATGATCATAATCATGGTATGAATAATATGACTTACATGGAATTCTAAAGATAGGACTATGTAAATATTTTGTTTTAAAGTCAAATCTATCAATGAAGTTCATATAGCAAGTTAATGCATTCTTAAGAGTTTTGATTAGAAAAATATTTCAATAAATCAACTTAAATATAGGGGTTGTATGTCTTGATTAAGAATACAATAATAACATTAGAATTTCTACCAATTTAAGAAACTAAGGTTAATCACTAAATCATAATAAATTTAAACATATAAATGTATTGTGATCCTTTCAATCAATCATCTATTTTGTTAAATTAGATAATAGAAAGATAATTAGTACTAGTATTTGTACCCCTTGTATGATTGACACGTGTATTTACTAGAACGTACTATAAAAATGATAGGTACACTTTCCTGGTGGTCTTTAGCATAGTTTCGATATGATTCATATATCTCAAGCAATAATACTAGTTATTGTTATTTAATTTATGCCACTTGATATTGACATATAAATAAAGAAATCAATATAGTTTAGGTACTTGAACAAACTTAGGCCCTTGCTAGTTAGTCCTTGAACTTCTTCTAACCCATATCTTTTTTAGCTTATTAACACACACTTTTCAAAGTGATTTTTTATGCATATATCAATAATCACCACAAAGGTAACATATTGCATCGAATGATTTGAAAGCATACGAATCATGTGAGCATGAGCTATAAATATGTAACATATATGCATTTTTAAGTCTTTTTAGATGTGGTCATAATTAGGAGCTTTACTTTGAATATATGAGGGATTAAATACTCTTTTATGTGATAATAAGGACCAAATATTTTACCATATTACATGCTCTTTCAGTATGGATATATCTTCTGAGAATTATGAACATAATCCAAATGCTTATATAGTAGCCCATGATGATTATGAGCTTGTTTCATGCTATTTTATGATAAAAAGAGCTATATAATGAGGAAATTATGGCATTCTCTTTTACTATGGTTTTATATAAAAAGTATGCCTATTTTTCTTTGAAATTCATGTCTTATAGCTCTATATTTTGCATTATATATAAAAGCATGGAATTTCCCTTTTTCTTGGGACCTAAGATGATGCATGAACATTAAAGTTTTTATATCTAAAACTAAATGCGTTATGCTCATTTGATTATTTAGGAAACGGCTCATCGTGTAAATGTTCCCTCATAAAATTATCATAACATTGGATGGTGCATCTTTAAAAGTGAAAATAATTCCAAAATAATATTTTTAACTTATTCCAAAATAAGAACAAAGGTTTTATCTTGGTAATTAATTTGTTTATATTAAATAAATTAATATTTAAAAATATTTGGTTATGCCTAATGGGTTAAAAGAGCAGCCAAGTGTGCACTAAACCTATATGTCTATTAGGGCTTAACTAAAATTTTGGTCTAGGTTCACTTACAAATGAAATTTTTTTTGTTAATTTAGAGAATTGAACCCTAACTTATATTATTAAAGGCATAATTCTTCACCATTCATCTAAATCTTAAAAATTCATCTATTTATAAACATTTTCTTTAATTTGTTCTCCTTTATAAATTTATTTTTAAATTTTAAAGATTTGATTATAGGACATCCCATCAAATGATTTATTTATTTGTTTTTTTCTCTTTTATCAATTCCTAAACTAATTTTCCATATTTTATTTAATTGAATTGAATAAATATAGATATACTAATATGAAAGGAATCTTTTTTATGCTCTTCTAAATGTTTAGCTTTAATGATATGATCATATTGTGGGATATATTTCAACTTATTATTCAAAAGTGATGAATATTATTTTCTTTGAATTTGTTTTAGTAAAATAGATGTAATAAGAACCTCGATTTTAGTTTGAACTTCAACATAATGAAATCATATAAATTACATAAAGGCATAATTTAATCAATGTCATTTGGTGCCTGGGATAGGCCTAATGCTACATGTTATATTGGTGAATAACATGATAAAAGATCTCATATTTGCTTATTAATTAACGCTTTGCCACTCTTATGAGCAAATATGAAGCACTTTGCAAAAATGCTCATACCCTAACACATAACTTTGTTGATCAGAGGCTAGGATACTCCATCAGATCATATTAACACATATAGATGGGTAGCACAATTTTTTTTGAAAAAGCATAGGAGAATAGAAGTGTCAAGGGGTCTTCGTGGCCTATCAAAGGATATTAGAGACCTAGCTAACTCAATTCCCTATAGGTTTTGTTAAATTTTATACCTATAGGGTTCATCAAATTTTATAATTTTAGTTAGAAAGTTTTAGTCACTTTTTAGTTGATGTTTAGCATTAACTATTTGTGGCAAACATTATTACAACTATTAATTCATGAATGGTATTTGTTTATTAAAATTTATTATTATTTCACTTTTGATTATTGTATATGCATGTGTTATATATATATATATATATATATATATATATATATATATTGCATTTTACAGGTAATTGAGAAAATAATTAAAATTTCTGTTTAGAGAATTGCATCGGATTAACTAAAAATGACAAAAATTACATATTAAATTTGTCATTATGAAAACTATATGTTTAAGAAAAATGACTATTGCATATAAAAATTTTGTCATCAATTAGAGGTGAAATTTTTAATGGAGACAATTTAGAAATTTAGAATATAGAAATCCAATATGTATTGGAAAGAGAAAAGGACGTTTATCTCATTATATGAAATCATGCCAATCTTTAAGAAACTAGAGAACTATAAGATATGACTTGTATAAACAAGAACTCCTTGACTTATACAACATATATGTGATGTTAAGGGCATATGGTCTAAAATGGTAATATGTTACACTATCACCTTAGTGACCATATTATGATCATTCACTGCTATATTTGACATGTGTGTATATGTGTGTGTGTGTGTGTGTGAGAGAGAGAGAGAGAGAGAGAGAGAGAAAGTCTATATCTGTGTGTTGTCTCTGTGTATAATTAATAAATAAATTATAAATGAAAATATGATATAAGAGCATTCAATGCTGAGGCATATCAAGCTAATGTCAAACATATTGAATTGAGGGATATTAGTCGTATCTTTTAAAACATATTGAATTGAGGGATTGACTTATTTTGTGTTAGTAAATATTGTAATAACTACAAGTACACGACATAGCTATAGCTACTATTGGCAAATATGGGTCGATCCCACGTGGACAGTGAGTACTAATAGTTACATTTATTCTATTATGTAGCCCAAGAATTGATTGTGGTTGAATTAAAGAAACTAAAATTAAGTAAATAGAATAAACAAACAACATGATTAAAGCATAGAATTGCGGAATTGTTAAGTTAATTACCGATATCAAATGATTAGCATCTAGGATTTGAATCCCCTAAACCCTTAGCCGATCAATCTTTTGTCATACAATTATGTTGTTGATTAGTTAAACCGTGGAGACTTCTAAGGTATGCTAGTAGTTGACTTTGAGTCTATTAATAACTAACCCTAAGGTTTCTAATTGAATTACTCAAGTTAAATTTTATAGGATAGTGTTAATGTTTTATGAATATCTCTATTATGTAAGATTTATGTTAACCTATCTCTAGGGTTGCAATAAACTCTTTCCAATTACTGTAGATCTATTCAAACCTAGGATTTCTCAATCGCTACGTATGAAATCAGATTATGGTCTAATATTTCATATTACTATAACATAAACAAAATAGGTAATTAGATCACAACAAATTAATCAATCAATTGCATTAACAAAATAATCAACACATGTTAAGGTATCCAAATAGGTTTCATCAAACCTAAATAGTAACGAAATAATTAGTTACACATCAGTGAATATGAAATCAAATATACATATATAGAAAAATGAATAAAAAATTAACATAATCATAATTCTAAATCTCTCTTATTGTTCTCTATCGAGTAGTCTAGTGATGTAGGTGTCTAATCTTGTATTATGATGGATCTGTCAATAAAATCCTCGCTTCTTTTGCTCTTCAACTCAAAATCACCTCTGGAAAGCTCAGAACGTTTCCTACCACCTCTTTATCCAATTGCCTCTGAAAACTGTCTTTTATACCAAATTTTAAGTTTCTAGCCGATGCACAGTCACTTACATTGTCATGGATCAGACCTTGCATAACTAGAATTCTCAAAATATTGCGAAAGTCACAACCTTAGGGAAGTGCATGGGTATATGTATAGTCGTGCATCCCTTCTACACATCGAATCTTCATTTTATGCAGTGTTTTAGTTTGAATTCTTTTCCTTTAAGTCCATGAAGGCAATTATTATCTGTATACACACTTGAAATGAATTAAGTACTAAATATATACGAAAAGTAATAAATATCAAGCAAAAATACATCAAATATGGGGTAAAAATATGCTTAATTATCCAGCTATCAGTAGCTAGTGTAAGATGTTACATATTCTATGCCTCCAAGTTAGGGGCATATAATAATGTACTTAACACACAATAAGAATATCAAGATGATATAAGATAATATAAGGCATTTATCAATAAATATTTTAAGGCTTTTGAACCATATACTGAGGCATATATGGTTAGGTTATACTCATAAGGAGCTTAAAAAAATTATAAAAAAAAGAGAGCACTATGGTGAGTCTAAGTGAAAAAAGAAAGTAAATCCTTCAATAATTCTTAGTATCCTAAGAAAGATTAAGGCTAATTAAAATGGAAAAGGAAAAAGGACCTCCTATAGAGAATAATTCTTATTTCTATCGTATTTTTTAACCTTGGATTTAATATTAATTTTCATAATGGTGGAAAGCATAATTTTCTTAAAATTATATCGTCATGGTTTTATGTTGGATGGTTTTATGGTATTAGATGTTGTTTATTAAAAAATAAAATTAGTTTTATTTAATAACATCAACTAGTTCTTATAATATCTATACTGCTTCGTGATATTGCTAGACTTGGTAATATTGGACATAACCAAATAAAGCAATTAGTAAAACAATGTCTTTTAAATGACATACATAAAGTATAATTGTCTACTTTTAGACATTGTCTAGCAGAGAAAATGGAATGAAAACTATTTAGTATGGGAAAAAGAGTTGCTATGCTATTGCAACTAATTCATTAAGATATATGTGGACAAATGAAGATAAAATAGAGGAATGAATGTACTTATTTTATCAATTTTATTTATGCTTATACTTATTATAATTATATCATTTAATTTCTAAATATTTGAAGAATTATGTTGTTTTTAAAAGTATCTGACTTTAGTTGAGAATCAATAAGGTCAAGAAGATAAATTTGTCAGGAAGTGATTAAGTATAAAAAGACTTATTTGATCGATTCAAGAGGCCGTGTGATAAAAATGAATGGATTGACAATGATTATAATATAAGTTCATCAATAAAATGATGGTGCAGAAAGGAGATATAGAACTATTCTTAAAATGGTTAGATCTATAATGGCATATACAAATTTTTAGATCACTTATTAAGGTGATATATCATTGACAATCAAATATGTACTTAATAGGGTGCTTATTAAATAATATCCTAAAACATCATATATGATATGTACAAGTAAAAGACACAATTTACATAACTAATTTCTTGAAAATGTGTTTGTTACCTTTCATGGTATCTCACATAGATATAGGAAATTAGGTCTTGAGGGATAGAGAATATCTTTACAAGATATTATGAACATTCCAAATAACCTAATTCAAAGGTTAGTAAGTGATGTAGCACACCGTAACACTACACAAAATAAACTAGATCTACTACTATAGCAATGGTGAGTCCAGGTCGATCCCACGGAGAGTGCGTGTAAAGTTTTTGAAATGAAATCAATTGGTGTTTAGGGTTGAGGGGTTTGGTTTGGTTTTAAATAATAAAATAATATGAATCTAAAGTAGCAAAAGCAAATTAAATTAAACAACATAAAATGATGAAAAGTGACGAATACGTTGAAGACCCGATCATTGGTTCAATATCGATCTACACATAATTAAACATATTTCATTGAGTTATTATTCTTATATCTCTCCTGGCAACTATTAATCGTGGGCTAACAATAAGCTCTGTTAACCCCTATTTTTACTTAGGTTGTGTTTAATTAAGAAGAGCTTATTAATTAAACCTAACTACGGAATAACCTAAAATAAGCTCTCTAGATTTAATTGGGACGCTGCGTTACAAACTAGGAAAATAGATTAATTAAGGCAATAATCACACAAGCTCGGGTCATTTAACCTAGGCTATGTTATCTCTAATGATTCGAAGCCATTAGTTTCCTCAAACGAATTTCAACATAACATTTATATATTATATTGAAGATTCTAGCAATGGGTTCTTACATAAAAACAATCAAATAGAGCATTCAATCATTCTTACAAAACACCCAAACATTAAACATAGGATAACACAATCAATCCTTAAGAGAAAAAATAATAAACAATGAAAGAATGCTTAACCGGGTTCTTCAGCCTCGATGTCACCTCCGAACCGATGTAAGGAAGTTCAATCCTCTATGGGTCTCCAAAAGTATCAAACATTACCTCTCTTTATCCTAATGAAACCCTTCTAAGGTTTGTTCAAACTTTTCATATCATTTATGTCGTCAAAACGATGTATTAATACTTAAAACTAGGTTTTCGGGTGAGCTGGCTTTCACGGGCATGGTTTGTGGTGTCATAGGCGGGCATATTTGTCATGGGTGTACATGGTAGTGTTAAGTCCATGAAAAATCAATCATGGGCGTGCATGAAGTGTCACACCCATGGCAAAGTTGTCATAGTCGTGAGAAATTTCTAGGACTCTTCCCATTTGATGTTTTCACATATACTCTTCGTCTTCATGCATTTTCTTGTTTCTTCTTGCTCTAATTCTTCTTCTTATTCCATGAAGACAACTGAGTGTGAATCTTAAGAAGATGACTCAAATATAGTGCTTTTGACTCACTTTATTAGCTCTTTCACTTCCGAATTGTACCTAAAAGCAAACATGAACTAAAGTGAATGTCTTAAGAATTTCATATCATTAAAAACTAAGTATTATAGAATAAATTCATAATCAATTAAGCATATATCTATTTACCCCACATTTTGCTTTTGACCATCCTCAGCCAAAACATCAAAATTAAGGTTACAGACCCAAAACATTTACTCATTTCCCAAGAATATATAATCATAAGAAAAGATGAACAAATTTCAAAAACTATAGCAAGAACTTAACATTCAATGCTTCTACTTATGATTAATCAACATTCATCACCTTTAGAAACTAAGTAATCTAGAGGTAGACTTGGAAAATGTGTTTAAATAAGATAGTTTCATGGGTACACTCAATACCATTCATGATCATAATATTCAACAACTTTGCAAATCATTTCATTTCTCCACCACTAAGAGTCACATGTGCAATACCCCACTACCACAAGGTAAATACCCGAATACCCGAAGGACATTCAAGTACACACCCTATGAAAATGGTATGTTGGAGCACTAACAAATCCAACTTACACATGGCATCATCTAACATACTTGAAAGTCACTAAATTTTTAAACCATTCACTTCATTCATTCATAAAGCTTACACTGTTTCCATTAAACAAACATTTACAAAACCTTATATAAGTTCTAGCAAAACTATAAAAATAACAAAAACTATATCACTTCTGGTGTCAACTGAAAGACCTCTGAGTCATTTCTCAACCCAAAAGATTCCTTAAGTCCTGACTAAGGAACTAGGTCTCCTATCTCGTAACTGAAAAGCCACATTGTAATTTTTGATGAGTTTTGCAAACTCAATGAGTGAACCATCATTGATGAATTCACCGGATTACATATACA
>JAOTAY010000005.1:17204191-17217065 GCA_025629805.1 Erythroxylum baracoense
ATACAATAAATTAGAATAAAGTAATGATAAACTTTACCACTCATCAACTACTACTTGATTAGATTCATATGAAATAGACTCATTGATATCTAAGCTTAGCATTTTATTGGCCAATCCTTCAATGTTGCCATTACTTTGTTCTAAATAAAAAAATTAACTAATTAAAAATAAAAAATAAGTTTTCAAAAGAACATGTGACATACTTTATAATCAAAATAATAAAAAAAGAGATATGGGATTTTAGAATTTTATAGTACATGCCTTTTAATCCAAACATCCAATTTCGAGTACAAATGATTACTTTAATACTTTCATGAGACAATGAACATCTAGACGGTTTCAAAACCCTATCTTTATAATTAAAGGCTGATTCAGATGCTACAGAAGTTATGGGAATGCTTAAAATATCACGTCTAAGCTTAGACAATTTTGGAAAACGATATTGTACCGATTTCCAAAATTGTAAGATGTCAAAATCTAGTTTCCTATCTATGAGAGGCTCTCTTAAATATAAATCCACCTCTGATTTTTCCGCCAAGTACTCTTGATCACCTTCGTATTCATCATAATCCTTAAAAAGTGAAACAATACATGTGGATATTAATAATAAAATAAAAACTTGTACAAATATAATTAAACTAACATATACTAAAAATATCATGACACTTATAGAAGAGTATGGATCAGTAACACCTTGAGAGCTAGACTATCCTTGATGATCAACTTGGTTTGCTAAACCCACCCTTTGATATCTGGATTTGCCTAATGTTGCCCTGTACTCCTCAAACAATGTGTAAAGATCATCCCTAACTTGTTTAACCCTTAAAACACCATCATCTTTTCCATAGATCTTAGAATAAGAAAAATCTACGCACTTCATCTTATAGCGAGGGTCCAAAAGGACAGCAATGGCAAGAATCAAATTGCTCCTTTCCTAATAATGATCAAATTTTACTTTCATTCTTTACACCATTGAACTAATAAAAGGATATGGGTTCTTAAACTCTTCAACTAATCTTGATTGAATAGCCCAAACACTATGGAAGAAAAGATTAGCAGTGGGGTACTACCAGAAAACAAATGAGTTAAATCATAAAAGAGTTTCAAGAACTTGCATGAAGCCTCAATTTTCTCCATTCATCAAATGTGGGGCAATAGGTGAAATGAGGTTCAACACCAACAAAACTATTAAGCACATCTTTATCAAAAAGAATAGATTCTAACATCTCATAAGTATAGTTCCACCTCGTTGTTGCATCTTGCTTTAGCTTTTTATTACAAGAAATGCTCAATTCTCTAACACATTTTTTGAAATGCTTAAGCCTAGCACCTGAATCTTTGACATACTTAACACTGTCTCGAGCTTTGAATATTCCCACATCAATTTCCTTTAACCCTTCCTCCACAATCAAATTCAATACGTGGGCTGCAGAATGCACTTGCAAAAACTTACCTTTTAAAATCAGCACACGTTTTACATTCAAGACATTCTTATAAGATTCAATAAAAGCATCGTTGGCTTTAGCATTGTCCATGGTGATAGTAAATATCTTCTCCGTGATATTCCAACCACTCAACAATTTAGAAACCTTTTCAAAAATGAGCACGCCACTTAAGTTTCCAATCTTTATCAATAAAATGAGCAGTGATTGCCATAAAGGGGTCTGATGTTAAAGAAGTCTACATATCCATAGTAAGACATATTCGACCAGGGCATAATTTAAACATATCTTCAATAGAAGCCTTAGTCTTCTTATACAACTTTAAAATATCAGCCTTGGCAGTGTTTCTAGTTATGTGTTTGCCATTAGAATTAAGGTAGGAATGGAGCTTTCTAACACCATCATATTCAACCAATAGAAGTGGTAGTTCATGTTGCACAATCATCATTGCCAAAGCTTCCTTATATAGTTGTTGATCCAACTTAGTAGTCCTTAATGACATTTCACCACTAGTTAATGTAGATTGGATGAACATTTGCTTCAAATCATAATGTGTTCTGTATAGAACCAAACAATCTTTAACATGACGTCTCAAATTAGTGGTTCCATACCTACTATCTGCGACATACATTTTGTGACAACCAATACACTTCCCTCTCCTAAAGTCATCGTCTTTAGGTTTAGTGTAGGTATCTTCTTCTAGGATCTCAAAGGAGTCCCAAAAATCAGATATGTTCTTCCTGTGCTTTCCTTTAGTGTTTGTATTGCTCACTAATGCAGATGTGTTTGGTTGTTTCTACACAAATTAAAAAGAAAACAAAAAAGTTAGAAAAATGAAAATCACGCAAAAAATACAAAAAATATACGAAATTTTTATATAAAAATATAGACAAAATAAAAAATCACTTTATGCCATCTCATGAAAGAAACAAAAGAACTAGTCCTGGCAATTTTTTTTTCAAAAAAAGCAGATGAAACAAAATTTGAACTAAGCAACCAGATCCAACCTAGAAAAAACTTGCTTAGAGTATTAATTTTTTTGGTCCGCTTTGATCGTCACCCAGAATGTTGGAATATAATTTCCATCAGAACTATAATTTTTGCTAGGCCTAGATCTAACATTAGCATAGGGGAAAAATATAACAATATAATTACCCGAAAATATCTAAATCGAAAAACAAAAACCAGAAAGAAAAACAAAACATAAAAAATACAAAAAAACAAATAATCTAACATTACCATAAGAAAAAAGGGGAAAAGAAGGAGAAGAATTTACCACTTATGAATCAGAAATGTTGATTGCGTTCGCTCTCTCCCTTCACTACTAGCCATTTTTCAGTGTGTTGTCTCTTAAAAACGAAAATTAAAATGGAAAACCTAAGAGGCTAAGAAGAAAACCACAAGAATGAAGAAAAAGAGAGCATGAGGAAAGAGCAAAGTGAAATACAGAGAGGCGAGAACGACTGATGATTAGCAAGAAAATGTAGATTAGGGTTTTTTGGGTTTTTATATGGGACTCCCAAATGTAGAGTATGTGCTGAGAGAGGAGTGGGAACTGCACTTTGAATTGTAAAAAAAAAATTGCAAAGCAGGCTTTTTGGTGCTCTCCAGTTGCCACAAAAAAGGGCAAAAAATAAAAAAACGCACTTCAAATCAAAATTCAAAATTACTTAAAAATTTTTCTTCTTCAAATTTTGAAACAATGATTTTTTTAACCTTTTTTTAAATTTAGATCAGAAAATTTTAATTAGTTTTTAATGATCGATACTGACCAATTTTAAAAATTCAGACATTTTATCTAGTTAAGTCAACTAGGATCTATATTTGATTTTAATTCGGAAAAAAATCGGTCAACTCAATTTAAATTTGGTCAAAAAAATTTTAACCCGTATCTGATTTTTTCTGGATCGGACAAGGTCGTGTTATCAGTTTGGATGAAATTTTGCCAGGCCTATGTATGAGTATCAATTTGTTCAATAAATAAAACTAAAAAATTTGAATGAGTAAATGCTTATGAAATAAAAAAATACAGGATAACAATAGTAAATAATGTGAATCTATGAAAGGGTCATTTTTTACTTTAAATTTTGTACCAATTGATAAATTTGACCCAAATATTTTAGAGTAAACAACTCTAACCATAATATTTGGAAAACGTTAAATTATATCTCACCTTAACGTAAAATTCAAATCATTCTGTTAAGTATTAGGTCAACACTAACTTGACATTTTTTATTATTTTTTGGATCCTATTATACCACGTCTTCACTCTCTTCTGCATTTCTTTCTTTTTTTTTCTAATTGCAACCCTTCACAATTTCACTGCTTACATCTGCACACACTCCTCTCTCTTCTTCAATGTTTCCTTTTTGGGCTACCATGTAAAACCCTTTGTTTGCTTATTTATTGTTAATTCAGGATGAAAGACTAAGATTGTTATTGGAAGATCAAAGAAAGCGACAGGTTTGATTTTTATGTAAAAGTCTTGAACAAAAGGTACTGCCTTTCATCAAACTAAGGGACGAGCAATTAGTATAGGCCACCAAAAAAACATGGAGCTTAAAGATCGATTGCAGAGATTAGAGATGGATAGTATGGCATGGAAACAAGCGGCACAAGAAAACGAAGCCATGATTGTGTCCCTAAACAACACAACTGAGCAGCTTCAGGAAAAGGTAGCAACTTGTTGCATCAACATTGGGGCATCGAATGTTGCAGAGTCCTGCTATGACATGAACAACAATAATAAAGAAAACAGAGGATTGGTTTCTGATGATGATTACATTGAAGGAGAAGAGGGGAGACCAGAATAGAGTATGATGATGTTGTGCAAAGTCTATAACTCTAAGAATTTGTGTATTTTGTTCCTTCCTTGTTGATACCTTTGTTCATGTAAAGCTTGTGAGACCTTTCTTGATTTTTGTGCAGTGTCAAACGGTAAAGAAGGCTAGCATTGAGGCTTTAATGGTTTGAATTTTACTAGGCACAAAGGCAAAAGTTTTCCTAAGAAAGTGAAAGGGAATAGAAAAGGCTAGTTTTTGAAAGACCTATTTTAAAGGAAGAAACGAAGCCATGATATACTCAAATATTTTTAGTTTCATAAATCACATTAGCTAAAGTAGTGGCTTCATGTATATAAGAACTAATTGAGCAGTAAATCTGTATATATATGTACATGTATCTAACTGAAAATAGAGCAGTATCAATAAAATATCTTTTGCCTTCACTTCTTATTATGGTATCAAAGTCCAACTGCTATCAGAGGAACATTTCTCCACAAACACGTCTTAATGGCAACACCTACCTCCAAACTCCATCCAACCACATAATCTTTTCATACCCAATACTGACCATGAACAAACCAATTATTCAACATACCCATCTCTACCTATCATTCATTGACAAACGTCACAATCACATAGACCACTATCCTTTATGCCACCTAAAACTCCAACATACATATCTTCACCCATATACACTCCTTTATCTCCTCTACATACTACAACTCTCACCTCAACCTCAACTTCCCATTTATCACCATCATCCACATCAATTACTCCACCACCATAATCTTCTCGTGTCATTATCACGCACTCAAAGACAGGTACCTTGAAACCTCACCAAATACTTGACCTTTGCAACACTACAACACCCTCTCTTCAACCTGAACCCACCATAATTAAATAAGCTTTAAAATTACCTCCATGGCATGATGCGCTTAATGATGAATACAATGCTCTTCTCAAGAACAACTCCTGGTCTCTCGTTCCACCTACTCTAAATCAAAATATGGTTGGTTGCAAGTAGATTTTAAGAACTAAAAAAAATACAAATGGGTCTATATCCACTACAAAACATGTCTCGTTTTTAAGGATTTCATCAGAGACCCAACATCTACTTCTCTGAAACATTTAATCTCGTTGTGAAGCCTACCACCGTACAAATAATCATCAGTCTTACTGTCCACTTTGGTTGGGAATTGCGTCAACTTGATGTAAACAGTGCATTTCTTCAAGACAGGCCTGTCAATGGGCCGGTTTGAGCCCGTCCTTGGTCCTGCCCCACCCGCCCTTAGCCATGGTGGCTTGTGGGTCAGCCCGTGGCTAGCTCAAGCCAAAATGGGTCAGCCCGTGACTCCGTATGACTCGACCTGCCATTTTTTAAGTAAAAAATTTCAAAATGACGTCGTTTTGAAAAAAATGGGCGAGCCACGGGCTGGGCAATTTTTGCCATCCCTACCCTAAGGTACTCTAACTTTCTGTTTTCATGCAGCAACCCCCTGGTTTTGAATATACACAATATCCTAATTATGTATGTCAACTACACAAAGCTATATATGGGTTACGCCAAGCCCCTTAAGCATAGTACCTTGAACTTTGTTCCTTTCTTCTGTAACATAAATTTAATAATTCAATCTCTGACAGCTCCCTCTTTATATATCATAATAATTCAGTTCTTATATATCTTTTAGTCTATGTTGATGATATTATCATCACAGGAAACCACTTACCCACTACTACCACATTTATACAGTCCCTCGGTTCATGATTTTCTCTAAAAGATTTAGGTCCCCTTCACTATTTCTTGGGCATGGAAGCTCACATCACCTCTCAAGGTCATTTCTTATCCCACCATAAATACATCATTGATTTACTAAACCAAACTAACATGCTTGATGCAAAAGTTATGCCTACCGCTCTCAACAACAAAGTTACCTTAACTCTACATGATGGAACACCTAAAACCAATCCCAGTGAATTTTGAAAAATTCTTAGCTCACTTCAATACTTGTCCCTAACTTAACCTGGTATCTCTTTCCCAGTTAATAAGTTGTCACAATTTAGACATAATCCCTCTATTACCCATTGGTCAACTGTTAAATGTGTTTTACGTTATCTCAAAGGTACCGCTCACTTTGGCATACAATTTTAAAAAAATAGCAGTCCCACTCTTCATACTTTTTAGACTCCGATTGGGCCATAAATTTAGATGATTTTACTTCTACATCAACATTTATAGTTTTCCTTAACAGTTCTCCTATTCGTTAGGCATCCAAGAAACAAAAAATTATTGCTTGTAGCTCTACCAAAGTAGAGTACCAATCCATTGTCCACCGCAGCTGAGTTAAATTGTATCATGAATATACTCAAAGAAGTACATCAGCCCTTCACATCAGCATCTACTATATACTGTGACAATCTAAGCACCACATATCTTTGCTGAAATCCCTTATTCTATTCTCACATGAAACGTGTCGCCCTTGATTTCCACTTTGTTAGAAAACAGATAAATCAAAACCAACTGCGTGTTTCTCATGTCCATACCAATGACTAACTTGTAGACTCCCTTACAACGACAGTTCCAAAGAAACAATTCCTATTACACAGGTCCAAGATTGGCCTCCATGATGGAAGCTCAATCTTACGGGGGCATGAAAGACTTATTCTACCAGAAAAAATGAAGCCATGATATACTCAGATATTTTCAGTTTCACAAATCACGTTAGCTAAAGTAATGGCTCCATTTATATAGGAACTAACTTAATAAAATGGTTTGAATTTTCCATTAGGTGGGATTACAATTTAATTTTTTCAAAATGTTAGGATTACAGTTGTTCACTCCGAAATGTTTGAGTCAAACTTGTTGATTGGTGCAAAACTTAAGGTAAAAAGTGACCTTTTTGCCTTACAATTATTAATAGTTTTTGTTATTTTTAAAGTGTACATTTATGATTATGATTAACCATTAAATTAGATTATTTCAAAACCTCAACAATGATGGAAAACCACAAATAATTTATATTTACTTATGTTATTATGGTAGGTCAATCTTAATATGATTTAAAGACTAATGTTTCACCTATTATTAGATGCTCTATTTCATCTTCATTAATAGTGCTCTTAAATCATAAAATGGATTTATAATCATTATACTTTCACTTTGCCTTTAAACAATGAGATGCGAATAAAGGCAAGACTAATTTAAAACCTTGCATTTTTTTCAATTCTACTTCATAATTCTTCTCCTAAACTCATATCAAAATCTGTTGTAATAGTTCACGCAACCAAATATTTACCCAATAGTCTAACAGCAAATGTGATTTCTAATTTAGTAAACACATGAGCATATATCGTATCACCAACAACACTAGAATAAGTGATTTTTTGGACATTATGCCAAAGACAATTTCTTCTATAAGTGATTAGTACTACATAATACTTACAATTATATATATTAAACCTTTGTGACACCTACTCAATGTATGTTTTTTATGAATGATTTAACAAGTTTTGAGATCTATTATGGTGAATATGAATATCGAGGATGAAAGATACTTCACCAAGTTCTTTTATATCAAATTGCTTGGCCATTTTTTGCTTAACTTCATGTAACATAGTTAAGTCACTGATGTAAGATAGGCATATCAAGATACAAAAGTAGAAAAATAAACTCACATTCCATTACTTATAGTACAATCATCTTTCAACTTTAGTCTCCATGAAACCAAATGAGGTAATTGCATTATTAAATTTTAGGTACCACTATGGGAAGCTTATTTCAATCTATACAATGATCACCTTAACTTACAAGCCATACGACTCTTGTCACTATCCTAAAACCCTATAAGCTGCTTTTATACATACCTTCTAATAAAGGTCATTATTTAGGAAAGCAATTTTACATCTATCTGATGTAGCTCCATATCATAATGAGCTACCATTGACATAATCATTCTGAATGTATCTTTAGAAGATTCAAGAGAGAAAGTAAAATTAAAGTCTATTCTTTCTTTCGGAGTGAAACCCTTAGTAAAAAAAAATGGCTTTAAATAGCTTAACTTTACCCTTGGATTCCTTTTTGGTCATATAAATTAACTTATAGCTAACAAATTTATATTTATGAGTTAAATCAATATTTTCTCGAAATCTATTTATATCTCATAGACTACATCTCATTCCTTATTATATCCTACCATAAATTTGAGTAAGGACCATAAATAACATCTAAAAAGATCAACTATATGTCTTATATTATAGTGATTCTCACCTAAATAGACTATATTATTAGATGATATTGTGATTATTCTCTCCTTAATGGATCTTTTCAACTGAAATGATTAAACTTGATCTTGTACCATTGGAATCTCATTATTTACCTATATTGATTCCTATTATTGAACTCAAATGGAACTAGATTTAGAATCTATTAAGCCTAACTAAATGGGTGAAGGATATGAAATAACAATAGTATCAACTATTCTTTCATTCGAAATGTGAGGACATACCATCTTCTTTTAATATCATAAATTTCATATTACATTATTATTAAGTTATATGAAAGTTAATTAATGAAAAATATTTAATATTGTAATTTATAGATGATTAGGAATCAAAATTTTGATTGTATATATTGGAAGGTTCATCCTTAGTTTTGATAAGCGCAAATTTGCCCATCAATGAACTTATATTATCCTTCTTTCAATTTTGCTTTCATGAGGAGTTTGGATCTGAGGAGTATCTAACCAATCTCTTTTTCTAACCAATTTCAAGGTCATATGCACCGTGTCTTTCAACTCTGTATAATCTTATAACTTTATTAACTACATCCATATTCAATCCATTTAAAAATTGAATCATTTTATTTTCTCTATTCCCTACCAGATTGGCCCTGACCATAATAACCTCCATCTCTTTGTAGTCTTTAATAGTTTTAAACCCTCGACTCAATCCTTATAACTTTTCATATAAATCACTATAATAATTATTTAAAACAAATCTCCTCCTTTTAAGAACCCTCATTTTATCTCATATCTTTATAGCTCTTTCATTATTCTTTCTTTTATTTTTCAATAATTGATTATATAAAACAATGACAAAATCAGTGAACTCAATTACTAAAAGTTTTATGTTCTTTCTCTCATGGTAGGAGTGGAAATTGAAAATGAGTTTTATGTTCTTCCACTTTAAGTATGAGTAGACATCATTCCTTCTTCATAAATAAAGAATCTCCCTATCAGTGCTTCTTAGTTTTATGTCTAGGATGTTTATCAATGCTCAATTTTTGAGCAACTGGTAAGATTACTCTTTTGTAACCAGAAGGAGACATGTTTGATTCACGAAAATAGCCTCTTTGTAAAATGCAAAGGGAAGGTTGCTTATAATTGATGACTCTCACTCGACCTTCACAAAACAGGGAGCTTTGTACACTGAGTTTGCCCTTTTAACTAATTTATACACAATTCTCTGCAATTAATTTTTTCTTTCTTAAGCATTTTTATCTCTATGTGATTTTAGTTTAACATGCATTTAATTTCAACAAATTAATCTTAATTTTTGATTTTTTATAATTATATTCCATCAAATTTAATACAAATTTCATTAACTTTAAAATGCTTCCATATAGCTTTAATTGCACTTGATTGCATCCAATTTAGTTTATTTCATATTTAGTCATAATTTTTTAATTTTTTAATTAAATTTTATTCATTTTAATTTGATTGCATTTTATCATATCTAATTTGTGTCAAAATTTTATATATCTTTTTATTAAATTTTAATAATTCTAACTAGAGATAATTATTTCTAATTAAGGTAATTGGTTTTAATCCTGACTACTAAAATTTTGTTAGAGATCTTTGTTATCAAAATTTTTTCATTTTTGGATCAAATAGCTTTTTATTATTAATTTTGGCTAAAAATAAAAGAAAACATAAATTTAGTTGGAATTCATTATTTTAATATTTTTTTGGATTAAGTAATCTTTTATTACTAATTTTGGCTAAAAAAAAGAAAAGAAACTAATAAAAATGAAAAAGAATAATACCAAACCAAAATAAATGATGCAATAAGGAGGACGATGATCAAGTACCAAGAAAAAAAGACAAAAAACACAAGAAACAAATAAAAAAAAGCCAAATTGAAGAGAAATCAAAATAAGGAGAGAAAAATGTAATAAAAACATGATTGAGGGAAAAAGGGAGAGAGATCTAAGAAAAGACAAAACAAAAACAAAAGCAAAAGGAGAGTACCAACTAGAAAAGCAGATATAAATACAACAGCAGCAACAACAACAATAACAATAACATCCCAATAGAAAATCTCACTGAGATACGAGGTATAGGGAGGTCTAGAAGTACAGAGCCTTATCCCTAACTAATAGAGGGTTTATTTTTTATAGACCCATAAGAAAAGGAGAAAAAAAGAAAAAAGAAAGAAAGTTCTTGGTAAATGTTTAAAGAAAACAAATGCCAATAAAAAATACAAGGAAAAAGTTGCATAAAATAAAAATAAAATAAGAACAAAGAAATTCAAAAATAAAAATAAAAAAGATACAAAAATAAAAATAACATAAAATATAGACAATAATAATAAATAAATATAACAAAATAAAAAAGGTAAAAAGGTAAAATATAAATAAAAGATAAAATAAGTAAATTAATTAAAAATAATAAAGAAAAAATAAGTAAAACCTAAATTAATAAAAAAGAAAGAAAACAAATAAGTAAAACAAACAATTGTAAGAGAGTAGAAAAAAATTTAACTTAAATGAGTAAGGGTAAGTACTTTTCATATAATTATTTAGGCTAAAAATAAGACCCAAGAATAAAAGAAAACTGTTCAGTAGAACTATGAAAAAGAGAAGGATCTCTTTATAAAAGATCCTTTATCTGGATCCTATTTTACCAAAGTTTCCTATTAAGGGTTAAGCCCTCGGTAAGTTCTAGAAGAGCCATCTCATTTTCGATCATCTCCTCTCAATTCTTCTTAGGTCATCCTCTTTTCCTCTTACAGTCCCTAACTGTAGTCTCCTCCTATCTTCTCACTATAGCATCAAGATATCTCCTCTTAACATGTTGAAACCACCTAAGCCTCGTCTCCCATAGTTTACCATCAATGTTAGCCACCATCAAGTTGTCTCTTACTACATTCCTAACCTTATCTCTTCTTGTAAGGTTACACATCTAATGGAGCATCCTCATCTTTACCACCATTAACTTTTAACTACACACCTGTTTGATGGGTCAACCACTCCGTTTTATAGAGCATGGCCATCCTAATTAATAAGTGGTGTAATTTATATTTTTAGCTTGAATCGTATCTTATATCACATAAAACTCCTAATGCACCCTGTCACTTAAGCTATCCTGATTTGATACGATGAACTATATCTTCTTGTATCTTATCAATGCTTTGGATGATGGATCTAAGGCACTTAAAATAATCTTTCTATGATATAACTTCTGAACCAATCCTTATCTTACCAATCCTTATCTTAACTTTTGATGCATGCTATGGATTAAAAAGTTACATTATAAATACTTAGTCTTTATCTTACTCAATTTAAGGCTCTTTAACTCTATTGGATATTTCAAAAGTTCTTGCTTGATATTGACACCCTCCTTTGTTTCATCCACTAAAATAATGTCATTAGCAACTAATATACACTAAAGCATATTCCCTTAAATGTTCTTGCTAAGCTCATCCATCACTAGTATAAACAAAAAGGGGCTCAACAAGGATTCTTGATATCAATAAAGAAATGTTCTATATCTCCTTCTATTGTACCTACTCTAGTCCTAACATCTTTATACCTTCAAAAACTCTTGGAAATCCAAAGGCCTCCTAAAGATCTATGATAAACTCACAACTGATGGAATCATAAGCCTTTAGAAATCCACTTTTATGGCATAGTTCTTTATGAAATTTCTCCTTAGATATCCTTTGAACAACTTCTAAGCAATCAACACAATATCACCTATTAACTTATTTTTCATGAAGGCTCTTTGTATGTCACTAATTCGAGACTTAATAACTATCTTTAGCCTCGATGCCAACAACTTAAAAATGATTTATAGAGGAAATTGTAATAAGAAATTGGCTTATACTCGTCTAGGGATTTTAACCTTAATCTAAAAAGTTCATATTTTTCAAAGAATGCAAGGATAGAAGTAGTGGCCATATATTTAATTAGCATCCAAACCTTTTGATAAAAGTATCCATTTGAGCCATCTAGTCCTAGGGCCTTCTTAGGATTCATTCCAAACACTACTTTTTCTACATTCATTGAAGGAATTGCTTAATATGTTGGATCTTGATTTTTTTAATTTTTTTTATTATTTTCTTAATTATTTATTTTTAGAATTGAGTCATTAATCTGGTAGGCATGAATAAAGATTGAACATTTGATGGAAATATTGGAACTTAGTTAAATTAATGTGGTGTTAAGTGGATTAAAGGAGTTAGAGCCATAAAAGACAAAAGAAGGACAAAATTGGAAAGACTAATTAAATGAAGGGTAAAAAGGGAAGAGCAAGGTAAATTGTGTCTTAAAATGTGAAGAAGAGAGGAAGTTGTTGTGGAAGCTAAGAGAAGAGAGAAGAAAAACGTGAAAGAAGAAGAAAAGAGAGAAAAATCGTGGAGAAAGAAGGGAAA
>JAOTAY010000005.1:17229616-17240619 GCA_025629805.1 Erythroxylum baracoense
CACTTGGGACAGATATTAATACAACATTTTGATCTGCATCTACTCCTCTGTCCCAATCATTCACAACAATATGATGAGTTCCCAAGTCTTCACGTATACCCTATTCATAGAACAATATGAAGGTATGCAGAATATCATCAAGAAAGTATAGGTAATGAGTTCAAAAGCAAAAGCATGATATGAGCAATTCCATGAAGAATAGGAGAAATAAGGACAAAATCATGTAAAATAGGAGTAAAGGAAATTGTCATCTAGGATAACCATCAATGGGCCATCCAGGGTCTCAATTAGAAAACCAAACTTATTGAATATATATATATATATATGAAAATGTAAAAAAATATAAAGTTCATCATCTCTGATTAGAGTACCAGAGAGGAAATTCTATGCACTTGGGAGAAATTAGAGTTAGGAACTATTTTTTACGACTGTTGCTATTGAACAGAAAAATTTGTGGCCGCAGAAGTGGCAAGAAAAACTTGGTTCAAATACACATTACAATGACAATAATACAGAACTAATCCATGAAGAAATCAGAATGGTGGCCACGCAGCAGAGTGAGAGATACTGTGGTCAGTAAATATTTTCATAAACTATGCACTCGTATAAAAGTAAACCAAAGGAAGAATAGGATAAAAAGTGCTTTCTTGGAAAAATAATGAAGTTCGGACCTAATTTACTCACTTGTGAATCAAATCCCAAATGAAGATGCATGAATGATTCAGACTGTGGTGTAGTAGTAATCCTGTCCAGGTATGGTTTTGGAAGCAATTCCTTTGACAACAGATTCATTGTATCCCACATAGATGCATTGCTGACAACAGCCTTTTTAGCACGTATAAACTGCAGGATACATGATAAAAAAATTTCATCTTTCTATTTCTTATCCATCAATTGAGAATCAAATTCACTCACTTGCCCACTTCTTAGCTTTACTCCAATGGCTATATTATTCTCAATGGCAATCTCTTCAACATGGCTTCCTAGAGAGAGCCTTCCGCCAAACTTCTGCAGACCTCGGACAAGAGCATCTACAACAGCTCCACTTCCACGCAGAGGGTATTCAAAACAGCAACCCGGCTTATACCATTCTGCAAACATGTAAATCTGTAGAAAGAAAAACCAAAGTGAAGGAATTATATATATGATGGATTTATAGGAACAATTCCTTAGGATAAGTCTCTAAAATCATAAATATCAGCAACAGTAAGAGAAAGGAAGTGATCAAGGTCTCCAAGAGGAGTTACTCATGTATAGAAGTACATGAAGCCTTAGCATAAAAACTGAATAAGAATACTAGTTTTTATCATATCAACAAACTCATGCTCGGTTAACACTGAGGCAAGAGATCAAAAGCACTCCTAGACATGTATACACTTCCTAGTGCAACCAGATAATATGCCATGCTTAAACTTTTATGCCAGAGCTACAATCTATAAATATTTGGCATCTGCAGTGATGAGATTTACGTTCCATACATATGTCTAATTGTCATTGAGATTTTGTAATGCACGCATATGTCTGATGGTGTTGTTGTCCTCATAAATATACTAAAATTGAGATATAAACAATTTAACAGCCACCATCTGGTACAGAGTGAGTTACTGATAAAATTTTTAACTCTTAGAGCTATATCTTTTAAGTAATCTAGATTTGCTTGACCAAGGAAACAAAGTTATCTGAATTATTTTTGGATTCATTTTGTCCATCACTTGTACAATAAAAAGTATCATATTTGGATTTCATTAGGGATTTAAGAGGAAAAAGAGAACAGCAAAAGAGGAACTCTTCAGGTATTTTAGTTCTGTCAAAAATCACCGTCTTAGAAACATAGGCATTCACATAACATTCATCGTAACTGTCATTATTCTTCTAGTAAAATATTTGATTGCCACGAACTTTGAGAAGAGAAAATAATTTCATGCTTGTATTTTGTCAATGATCCTCAATTTATGCCCATAGGAAATCTTGGGTAAGCATTGCGGAGAAAGCATCAGAATTTCATTAGAAAAATTTAAAATTTAAAACAATACTGATATATGTATTTACCATCTCCGCTGAGAGTATACCATTAGATTTGACTCCTGCAAGAAGGAACGCCAAAAGGTCCACCCAGTTCCGTACAAAAGGGTCCTTCAACTCCAAGGAGTCAACAATCTCAGAGAAAGGTCGAAGAAGCTTTGTTATGCCAAAAGCTGCCTGAGGTCCCATCTGGACAAAGGACTTCAGCAGTGAGGGAGCATATCTAACAGCAGCAGTAGAGAGAACACCAAGATCACCCCTGATAGATATAGGCGGTAGAGCCTTTGCAGCTGAAGCCAAAGGAAGTATTGCATCCTGCAGCCTCAGAAATATGAAATGTCAAATGAAAAAGGAAAGAGAACCAATCAGTTATTGAATTCTCCCATATGAGAATTTGTTGAGTGGCGCAACTTCCACTGTAGATTTTCCGATTTGATGGGTAGTTGTAATGAAGTTAACAGACTGCATTAGCTAACAATCTGATTCTCATTTGAAGAATAAAAATATTGTTTAGTTGAATTTTTAGTTTAATTACCGAAAAAAGTTTGACATGTTGGTCTCCATACTATCATAGTACAGCAGATTTCTGATTTAGTTCCTGCAGGATGACTGACTTCCAGGGTGGCCCCATGGAGGTGTTTCCTTTTTAGTTCTACTGATTGTTTTATATAAAGATCAAGTACCAGAATCCACTCAGAATTGGAAATTTGAACTCTCACAACATATAGAGGTGCAAAAGGAGTTGGATTTTGGTCAAAACGAGACCAGAAGTACCATAAAGTAATTGTCTCGTTGACCTGAACACAAGTACTGAAAAATAAAGAATTGTAGTACTCACAAGAAGCTTTTTCCACTCTTGAGCAGCATTGTGGCCTGCATACTTCTCAAGGTCCTGAACAAAGATATGAATTCCCACCAATCACAATTGTTTTGTTCGAGTCTTAAAACATACTGAAAATGATATCTCATGTATAAAAAGTTTTGTGGAAGGAAACACTTAATGAAACGCAAAAGAGTATGCTATAAGCTGCATGGATACATGGATGACTAGCTATTCAGTTGCCTTTTCTTCCCCACTAGCTTTAAGTATTTAAACCAAAAATGAAAATGGGTTCACTCGTCCAAGACTTTATTAAGACATCATTAGGCAATTGGCTTCCACAAAAGTCTTTAGATGTTTGGCTATTAATGACATCAAAGCATAACGATATCATAACAATATAGGCAAAATGCACCAATATATGGTATGGGGGAGCATTTTGCAAAGTACTCCATAAGTTATAGAATTAGGTGTGTGAGTCTTTTGTGTTTTTCAGTTCACAAAACTGATTGATCCAGTCGTCTTCCATTATAGCTACTACTCAGGAGATCTGACTCGGATTAGAAAAGTATCTAATTGCAATCTGTTTAAGCGACTTAACACTTGCATGAGATAGAAGTCGAAGCCCCTTTCACTTTTTAAAATGGCATAAGCTGTGGAAACAACAATTTGTTATTGGGCACTGCATTTGTCTCTGTGTTTGAAATTTTAATTATACCCGTCTCAAAATGGGTTAAAAATGGGTGAACATCATAGATATCTTCTACTCTTAGCATTCAAACGCATATTAAAGCAGAGAAGAAACTATAGAGCACTTGAATCTGATAGCTGAATCATTTTGATACTAGTGCAGCAACGCACCTTGAAAAATTCTGTAGGGCCAATACGTGACAAAAATTCTCCCTCGGGTACATACACCATCCAAGAGTCATACTTTGCACAAGGAAGAGACTCGCCCAATGCATCCAGAACCTGGAGATGGTTAAAACTAAATTTAATGTAAATAGAAGTATATGTGGTGTTAACTGCATAAGGACATCTGTGGTTTGCTGAAAATAAGCAATTTGTAAAATTAATTAAGAATGTATATACTTCTTCAACAGTGAATTTGCAGTTTCTTCTCTAGACGATATGATTGTAAGGAAGTGGTATGATAATGTTTACTTTTGTGTAATGGAGCCCTAACAGATGTTGGTTGATTTTTAATTTAATACTATAGAGATATCTATGGACCATAAACCACAACATTCTTCTGTACACACAGCCTTCTCTTTGTATGTTTACAAAGAAACTATTTTTATAACTCGAACTTATGATCATTTGATTACCAAAAAAAAAAACTTTATTGGTTACTCTAAAGTTCACCCGCAACTAAATTAAAACAATAGAAGACATTTCTAAAGTTGCAAGGGAAGGACGTTTGCAGAAAGGAGAACTGAAGACTTTTGTGTTGAAAACGACTAGAGAATTGGCAACATTGAGTGCATTACAGGTATAAATTATTCAAGACAACATAACAACCGTGTTATTCATAAATGTAAACATTTGAATAACTTATGGAACTAAAAGGTAAAATTATTTGAAACATGGGGCAAAAGGAAATTGGGCTTGAAGCATTTATCAGCCCTAAATTCATAAATAGCTGCGCAAATTCCTCAAAATCTCCTAAAAGCAAAAAGAGAACCTGAGCGAGAGGATTAGCTTGAGGACCTCTTGACTCAAAACCTGAGAACAAGGAAGGACCAGAGTCAAACTTGTATCCTTTGATTTCAAAAGCATGGGCAGCTCCTCCTGGTTGATCATGACTTTCCAAAACCACAACATCTTGATCGTATCTGGCTAGAAGCCCTCCACAGCACAGTCCGCCTATGCCACTCCCAATAACAATTACATCTGCCTCTGCCTTACCTGCCCATCAGATTCAAAAAGTGATTCCATTTTCTCAAATTATGTGGGCATGAGTGTGAGAGAAAGAGACCTGGAAAAGTTGGCTTGTCCTTGAGGAGGAGAGCGGAGGGTTCTTGACCGTTAGAACTTCGCGCCAAAACTGAGGACTTGACAGAGAATGAATGGCGAATGAAGGGGTGAGAGGGGAGGAATATTGATGAAGCCATGGCCATGACACACATCCAATATTATTTTCTTTGAGATTTTTTATGAGTGTTTATGGTTCCATTTCAATTTTATCATTTTCAGCTGTACCTGTTAAAGAAACTTTGTGGTCGTAAAACTATCCACATCTACGAAGACGATAGGATCTGTAGTTTGACATTCACAAGTCTTCCTCTTCCCATCTCCCGTTACTTGTACTAGAAACATATGCGCATAGGAATAGGCTATAGATCTTGGTTACGAATTAGATGAAGAATTACAAGAATGCATCTGTTCCAAGGAAACATAGTGAACAAGATGGTTTTTGAAAAATCCAAGCTAACTCTTTTTGAATTTCATTCCGTATAATTGTCTCTATAGTACTAATTATATCCCATTTTGTGTAACAATCTAAACTGAAAGGAAAGTCCAAAAGAAAACTTCTTTTTCTGGAAAAAGTTCTTCAAATGACATACTTGCCACTAACAAGAAGTGAAAGAAGACTTAATCAGCCCATTCTCGAGTTCAACTCTTGCATCTGTTCTTCTTTGAAATTGGCATTAAGCATGAGCTAGAAAACCAATATGAAAAGACAAAAAGAAAAGGCAAAGTTTTGAAGAACCAAAAGCGTGCGGCTTTTTGGAGTTTTTTTAATTAGGCTAATAATCCCGGTTGCTGTTCAAAGTTCACCAAAGATGGACAGGGGTCTAATATCCAATCTCGCATGAACCTGCTTGGGTAATGTACCGAACCCACTCAATTATGCTGTGCCTACTCTTCTCCCATATCTACAAACAGTCACTTTCGAATACAAAACAGTTCAATTTTGAGTGGAAAAAGCTAAACCAAGTATAAAGCAAATGTTGTAAACATGAGAACCTGCACTACCTATAAATCAAAAAAGTATCTACTCAATCAATACTCTTCCTTTCCTGGATCGAATATAATAGAGAGTTGGACATAACACTATTCCCGTCACAAGTGAGATACCAATAGTCTCACTTTAATTGGAGTAAATGAAGTTCTGATATATTTATTAATTTAATATGACAATAAATTAAATCTATTATAGAATAGTATTAATAAATAAAATGATCAATTATTGTTTTATTTATAATCTATATTTACAAATAATTACTAATCACTTTGATTATGTTTATTAATAAATAATATTATATATTTTATTATTTTATTAAATTATTATATTATATCTCATTACTTATATAAAAATATAAATAAATCAATAATATTAAATAATTTTATTAACTATTAATTACTCCAATATGGTAGTAAGTTAATTTTCATTAAAAATTTATACTATTATGCATTATATTAATAATAAGAAAAACAATTTTATTTTTTAATTATAAATTTTTATAAATAATTAATAATAATTTAGTTTAGATTGAAGGGCAATTGGAAGGCGAATTCGAAAGGCATTGAAGATTTTTCGAAGAGGGTCTGATATTTCCTCTTTAGGTAAGTTGTGATTGAAAAAGCAAGTATGCTAATATTTCAGGGGTTAGTAATAGAGGCCTCTACGGGAGGCTCTTTTGGGTGTCCAACATCCTCTCATAGCTTGGAAGCAAGTCATTTTCTAACTCTATAGGAAGCCAAAGCCATGAAAGTTAGCAAAACTTGGAGTAATGTGATAGCCTCGGACAATTAGAGGGTTAAGCCTAGGCAGTTTCTCTTAATTATCAATCAAGGCAAAGTTACCTCTCCACTTGAGCTACTACTGGAGGGAGCTAAGCTTTAGAGTAATACGATGGAATGATATTTTCTAAGCAAGAGACTAGCTTTCCCATAGATTTAAAACTAGGCATCGGTCAGTTGGGGTGGCAAAAGACTTAACAAAATTGACTGAGAATGACCCATTCCTCTTCCAATTCACAAATTATGAATCCCTTAGCAGGGTGATGGAAGCTAGGCTATGGAAAAAAGGGGACAACTGATGTTTGTTTGGAAATGGATCCTTATACTAAAGCTTGATAGTTTTAAAATTGAATATGTTCCTCTGTGGATTAATTTCCTTAATATACCATTAGAGTACTTACTCTAGACAGTTTGAACTTCCTTGTAAGCTATATGGGAAAGCTTATAAAATTTGATTCAACGACTACCAAGATGGAAAAAAATATTCTTTGTTAGGATATATGTTGAAGTGAATTTAAAGGAGGAACTTCTAGAAGTGTTGAATGTAATGAACCTTGATTTGGATGGAGAATTAATCAAAACAAAAGTACATATATCCTATAGTTGGAAACCACAGATGGGGAACGGAGAATGGAAGCCTACAGGGAGGAAATTTACTACTGGAAGTTATGTTGAGTTGTTGGGAATTGAAGTGGATTCAACTCCACCAACAGATGACGTTAGCTTAGGGAATGAAGAGAAGCAATCTGAAGAAGATATTCAAGAAGTTCAAGAAGTGGAACATGAACATATCTCGGATCAAGAAGCCAAACAAAATGTATTAAGAGAGGAGAATGGACAAGAAAATGAGGTGGAGACCCTCTCAATTGATAATTATGGGAATTCAGTTAGAGAACATTTAGAGACAACCCTTGATAACACAAGGAAATTAGGTAGGAAGAGGAGAAAACCCAAAAGGATGGATGAATAAAGCTCACTAATTTTGATGATTTTTTTGGAATATAAAGGGTATAAATGCATGCTTTAAAAGGCAAGCTATCAAAGACATCATTTGGAGAAAAAAAAATCCTATCTTAGTAGGACTATTAAAGACTAGGATTAAAGGTCATAAACTCTAGAATTCAATGAGGTTTCTTGTTAAAAATTGGGTTTGTTTGATATTTTATACTTTTGTTGTATATTTGGTGTTTAATTTGCTCTAAGTATGTAAAAAGAGTATACTTGCCTTTATGGACTTAAAAGAGAAGAATTCTGACGAAAACATAGCATAAAACAAAGATTTGATATAAAAGAATGTGAATAGAGGCAAACGAGAATACTAGACTTCAAGAGGCAATTCCAAATGTGGAGATCATTCTCAAGGGGCAATTTTGATCCAAAGAAGTAGAAAACATGAGGAATTTATCAAAATATCCGTCGGAATACAAGATCAAACCTTTATATCACAAATAATAAGGGAGATTTAGAGTTATGAACTCATTGTTTTCAATTCGTTTTCCTTTCAATGTATGCTTGATTTCGTGTTCGTTAATGTGTAATAAACATCTTATTAGTATTTAGGTTAGATAAACCCTATGTTAATACTTTGATATGATTTGATTCTTTTATTAATGCAATTGGTTTGATTGTTATATTGTGATCCAATTACGCGTTTCATTTATATTCTAATAGACCCGGGAATATTAAATCATAATCTGATTTCATACATAGAGATTGAGAAATCCTATTAATGAATAGATCTATCATAATTGGAAGGAGTTGATTGCAACCCTAAGGATATGATATCATAAATCTTTAGGATTAGGGTTAAACCTAATAGAGGGATTCATAACTCAATAACCAAATCCTATAAACTTTAACGTGAGTAATTTGGTTTAAAACCTTATGATTAGTTATTGATAAGCTTAAGGTCAGCTATTATTGTAACATCCCGTTTCCGTATAACGGGTTAAATTATAGAAACGGGTACACGTGAGAAATTAGGAAACATATTATAAAAGTCTCCACGATCCAATAAATCAATAAAACAATTGCATAATAAAATATCAATCAGTTAAGGGTGTAGGGGGATTTAAAACCTAGACACTATTTTTTGATATCGGTAATTTTCTAAGGGGATTCTTAGTTCTCTGTTCAATATCATTGCCCATTTTATTTTACTTGCTTTATTTTTATTTTCTTTTATTAAAAATAAAAATCAATCCATAGGTTAGATAATAAGATAACAGTAATTACTAGTATTCATCTTCTTCATGGGATCAACTCATACTTACTGCTACTAACTACAGCTACATCGTACACGTCCGATTAGTACAATATTAACTAACTAAAAAAATCAATCATATGGTTCCAATCATTCCCATCATTTCAATTGAAGAATTGTATTTGCATATAACATGGAGAAAGTTAATGTATCACTAAAGAGTAGCTCAGATTAGTATGTATGTTCAAGGTGTCCATCATTTGTGCTTCCAATTTTGAATTTCAAAGAAATAATTTATGGAAAGGGTTAATGTTTTATAAGCAAAACAATGGTAAATACTTGAATTATAGCTGGCTACTTCCATTCGAGGCTCAGGGGGATAGGGTGAATCATTATAATTTGGGCAGATAGGTAAAAAAGGTGATTGCCAAGCTGAGGGTAACTGACTTGAAGTATGTTGCGAATGTTTTCACCTAGATTAATAAGCAGAAAGGTGGAGCTTTAATCAAGGAAAAACTAGACAGGGTTTTGTCTAATCAAATACGGATGAGGTCCTTCCTTAACTCCCATGTGTTGATTGGCTCACCATTATGCTCAGATCATTATTATATAGAGGTTCAAGATTTTTCCTGCACAAGGAAGAAAAATGCTCCTTTCAATTTTTTCAACTTCCCATCTAATAAAGAAGGCTTTATGGATTTAGTCAATGAAGCCTGGGCTAGTAATTTTGAAGGCGTTAAATCTTTTCAGTTCATGAATAAACTTCAGCTTCTAAGAGCAAAATTAATGTTATTTCTTAAGACAAGAGGTCCCCCAATAGAAATGAGATTATTAAAGGCAAAAGATGAACTAAGGAAAATCTAAAGAGCTTGCTACCTCTCACCCCACAACCAGAATTTGTAGTTTGAAGAAACCAAGAAATTTTAGGATTATAAAAAGGCTCTAAATAATCATAATTCCATATTATTACAAGAGGCAAGGAACATGTGGATAAAGGAGGGAGATACTAATTCAAGATTTTTTCATCACTTTGTCCTAGCTAGAAGGAATTCTAATAAAATTCAGAGCTTGCTTGACAAAAATAATCAACTGGTGATAGATAAAACATTGATTGAAAGTATGGTAACTAATTTCTATATGGAATTATTAGTCTTCAAACAAGTCTGGAAAGCGTTTTTTTGTAGGATCTGGTATATGTGATTAGACCTCCCACTCTTTAATTAAACATATATCTAATCCAACAGCCAGCAACTAGTCAAGAAATCAAGTATATCCTCTTTTTTGTCAATCCAAGGAGAATCTAGGTCCTGATGGATAAAATGCATATTTTTTTCAATGTACATAAAATATAATAGGCAAACTATTGGTAGGGGTTGTGCAGGAATTCTTACATTCTGGCGAGAAGCTAAAAGAGATGAATGCAACTCATATTTACATTATTCCTAAAGTCCCTCGTGCCATTTCTCTAAATGAATTAACTCCTATTCTTGTTGAAACACAGCGTACAAGGTGATTACAAAATTGTTGCTTAACAAACTCAAAAAACCTCTCAAGTATATAGTTCATCAGTCACAAGGTGCATTTAAACATGACAAATCTATCTCTGATAATATTATGTTGGTTTAGGAGTTGACGAAGGATTACAATATAAAAAAATCTACAAAATGCTATGTAATTAAAGTGGATTTCACTAAAGCATTTGATAGCAACAATTAGAGCTTCATTCTTAACATTAAAGAGTGGTTTGGTCTTCAAAGTTTATCTCATGGATTAGTGAGTGTGTCTCAACTCCTTCTTACATTGTTCTCATTAATGGTTGTGCGTCCATACTTTTCAAAGGATTAAATGGGATAAGGTAAGGGGATCCTTTATCCCCTTGACTATTTTCAATCTCATGGAAATTCTCTACAGAATTATCAAGTTAAACATAGTTGGAAATCTAGACTTTAGCTTTCACTATAAACTCTAGGTACTATGTAACATCCCGTTTCCATATAACGGGTTAAATCATAGAAACGGGTACACAGGCGATCAATCGGAGAAATTAGGAAAACACATCTCATGCTCATGCACTTGTGAACAGTGAGTTTTGCACATAAAAAATGTCTGTACATGCATTCATGACATTTTCCCAGTTAATTGTGAATAAGTGTGATTTTTTTGAAAAATATGTTTTTGTGTATAAAATTTGTGTTGGAGAGGTTCATAGTG
>JAOTAY010000005.1:17240719-17256090 GCA_025629805.1 Erythroxylum baracoense
AGAGCTATCTGAATTGGTTTGAAAGTGATTGATATAATGAAAGTGTGGAAGTCTGCTGGAATGTTAAGAACTGGAGTATTTTCATGATTATGCTTCGGTTTTCCAATTATACCTTGAACTCTAGATATCTGAATAAGTTGATTTTTGATTCTGATTCATATTAAACTAGAGACATATTTCTACAACTTTTGTGAAGAAGTAGAATTTTAATTCTGTCTCTATGATTTTCAAAATTGGCATGTAATTGAGTCTCATCTTAGGCTGTAGCATTAGGAGGGACAAAAATCATGTCCTGTGGTTATTGAATAAACTGTATTGATGTAAGCTGATTTAGATTGAGATGTCTTCACCAAAGTTGTAGCTTGTTCTCTTATCTTTAAATTGGTATAAATTTTGTAATTTTTGGATATCTGAGCTGAAAGATATGAGTTGTACAATTGGAGGGAATGATCATATACTAGCCAAATGTTCAAATATACATAATCTGTGGTATTGTGAGCATAACTCATAGTATATTGAATCACATTAGATGATCTTAGAGTCATTGGAAACTTAAGACATTGTTGAACAATTTTACAGAAGAAAGTGTTGCCTAATTTTGCCATTTACTTTATCAGATTTAGCATGAAAAACTAACACGTATGTGTATTAGAAGAAAAATCTTAAGAGGTCAATGAAATTATGAAATTGTTTTGACATTGATTTGTTTTGGTCGAATTATAAAGATACATGGTATTAATGAGGGCTTTGATATCTGAATGAATTGATGATAAGGATCACAGTAAAGTACCCCGGAATTGTCATTGAACATGCATATTTTATATAAGTACATGTGCATAAAGGAATACTTACATTAGTGCACAAATGTGATACATTGTAAATGTGTTGTGTATGTTTTAGAGGAGCACATCAAACGTCAGTTGGACATTGCCGGATCATCTAGGCAATAGCTTCTTAGAGCGTACTATGAGTAACCTAGACGGTCTCACTTAATTTCTTGTTTGTTTAAATTCTGTTTTGAAATGATTGAATGAATGAGGCTTGAATGTTGATTCCGGACAATGAAGGTCCGATGACTGTGATATTGGATTGAGATATTGAAGTGCTGCTTGTATGTAAATGTACAGAACTATGTACTTCATAATATGATTGATTGTGTTGATTGTGTACTGGATTCCGGACAATATTTGTCCAAGGCGTTTTGATGCATGAAAATGATATTGGAAGTACTGATTGAATGTGAATGCGTCTGCCTAAATGATTTTCTAATTCTCAACTAAAAAGTTGAATGCCGGACCTAGTCCGATGACCACTACTACTACGACTGTTACTGTAACTGATACTGTGACTGATATGTTGTTATCTTACATGCTAATGAAAGTGATTGAATTTGATGACTAAACTGTGGCATGCACTTCATTCCAATATACGTAATATTAAGGAGTTGTGACTGGTGTTGCTACTAATACTGTTACTGATAAGAGCTTTAAGCTCCTGCATATGTGGTTCGAGCCTATGGCTCACTGTGATCAATGAGTCACAGATTGACTGATTGAGCCCGATAATTCGGGATACTGTAAAAACACACAGTCACAACAATATAATAAAAATGAATGTGAGTCTCATACATATCGCATCTGCATATAATTTGAACTCATTGAATGATTTGCAAAGCTGTGTGAATGTCGTTATATGATTGAACTGTTTAACTGAGAAATGATTTATCTGTGATAGTTTTTGATACTTGTCAAGTGGCTTTGAATTGTGTGATTACCTATTTTAATTGATCTTGTTTTATGTCATGAGTGAACCATCGAGGATGGTTACCCTGCTGAGTTCGCAAAACTCATCAAAATTACACCGTTGCTTTTTAGGTTCGAGAGTGAGACGACCTAGCTTCTAAGACTTTGTAGAAGCATATTTTGTGCAATTGTTATGGTTAGATTTGGTTCAAAGGTCAGTCAGCTGAGATTGAGGAAATAGTTGTTTCTTTTGAGTTTATAGTATGTGGTGTGTACTGAGATGTTTTTGTTCATAGGACAATGTTGTATAAACACGGATGATATTGTTCTATATGAAACAATGTAAATCATGGTTTGATATAATGTGATAACATTTTGGGTTTTTAAAATGTGTGATTGATGGTTTAGTGTACGATGTCATATTATGTACAGTGAAGGTGAGTTAGTTAACATGTCATTTCTGACAGGCATGTACACGTGTATCTGATGGACACATGTGCATATGCCAATTGGGAATGGGTTTTAGTTAACATGTCATTTCTGACAGGCATGTACACGTGCATATGTCAGTTAGGAATGGGGTGTTACAAAAGGAACCAGGAGAGATCCCCAATGATAGCAATGAGAATCAGAGTATAGGGGATAAAATAAAAATGATGAATTTAAATGAAGGCATTAAGCAAAACCGAAACCCAATACTGTTAGATGATAGAGGAGAGAACCAGGTAAGCTTAGAGATTCATCATGAACACCTAATGCCTAAGATTCTCAGTGCCAAGAAAATATGCACACAGGAGACAAAAGAGTTAACACTCTAAAACACACCATCTGGTAAGGAATCAACCAAGGATTAGAATAAAAAGAACTTCTAAAGCATAATAAGAAGGGGTTCTAAAAAGAAGAAGAAAACAACTACTCTCAACCATAAATGAGCATCTTAGCATGGAACACTATAGGGCTCAACAGCGTTACCAGACCTTTTCTAATAAGTCTTTTGGAAACAAGAGTTAAAGAAAATAATTACAAATAGATAAGTTATATTAAGAGGTATTGGATAATCATATCCAATTAATATTCCCACTACAATGGTAGAATAATAATTATTAATGATCTAGAGGAAGTGAAATTCAAGGTTGTACATATTGAAGAGTAAGTGATTCACGCTTAAGTCAAAATAAGGAAGTATGACATACAATTCAGGGTTACATTTGTGTATGTCTTTAATCACAATTTTCAGAGATCATATCCATGGAGAAAAATCAAAGAGATAAGGAAAACCATAGGGTCAGTGATTTTGTCATTACATGAGACTTCATCTGTATAATAAACTCGAAGGAAACTCAAGGAAATGTTAATTTGAGAAACCACACTAAGGAGCTATTTGACTATTGTAATGAAATACAATTCACAGACTTGAGAATGGACAGAATGTTTTATACTTGGAACAAGAAATGCACAGGGAGATACTTTATCGGGAAAAAACTAGATAGCGCCTTGGTGAATGAGTTATGGATGGAAAAGTTCCCTAAGAGCAAAGCAGTTTTCAATAATCATACCCCCATCTTAATACATAAGATGTTCAGCTTTTAATTCAAGAATCATTCATTTCTCTTTAACAATTATTTAGTAGAGAAAAACGGTTTTGAGGAGGCTCTAATCAAGGATACTCAAACCCCAAAAATGGAGAACAAGAAATTTACATTTGTCAGAAAATTGTAGGTGATTGAGAATAAATTGAAGAATTTAAACTCCAACAGAAAGGTGCACTCACAAATGGCAATTAATGAAGCCAAAAACAAACTTGATCTAATACATGAAGTTTTATATATAAACCTATATTGCAAAGAGCTTCAAACGGAAGAAAAACAATCTTTGTAATACTACATCATGACATAAATTGATTTGTGCCTCCTTAAAAAAATATCTAGAATGCTTTAGATGAAACGTGAAGATAGGAATACTCAATCTTTTCACAGATCCATTCTAGCAAAGAGAAAAAAATTTATCATTGAAAGAGGAAAATAGAGCTCCAAAAAGGACATATAGGAGGAGAAGATGAGGCTTTTTCCATTCCCTAGGTTCAAACACTAATGCATCTTCCATTGTTAACATGATTGAAGCAATTATAGAGGGTTGAGTGCCTGCACATATAGTAGAAGCTTTGGTTAAACCTATTGAAGCATCATAAGTGGAAAGAGTCCTATTCTCCATAAATCCTAACAAAGCACCTAGCCCCAATGGTTTCATTGTAATTTTTTATTGAAAACTTGGAATCTTATGAAAATAGTGGTGCTGGAAGTAGTGCAAGAATTCTTCAAGAATGGAAAAGTGTTTAAAAAGCTCAACAAAACATTCTTCACACCTGTTTCAAAGGTACAATCTCCAAACTCCATAAAAAATTATCGTTCAATTTTTTCTTGTAATATTATATGTAAGTGATAGCTAAAATACTTGCTGAAAGACTGAAACTAGTGCTTACTCACCTAATTGAGCCATCCCAAAGAGCCTTTATCCAAGGGAAATCAATAAGGGACAGATTGTGTTGGTCCAAGAGCTTTTCAAACACTATTTAAGGAAAATATACTAAGAATTATGCTATAAAATTATATTTCTATAAGGCTTATAATTACTTGGATTATAGTTTTTTATTAACATTTTGGAGGCATTAAAGTTCCCTAATCAGTTTATACAATGGATCACATAATTTATTACAACTGTATTATATCAGATTCTTATTATTGGTGAGCCAACCACAATGATCAAAGGGGCTAGGGGATCTAGACAAAGAGACCCATTGTCTCCATATAATTCATCCTAACAATGGAAGTATTGATGAGACTAATTAAAGGCATGATTAGAAGAAGTCATTACTTCAAGTTCCACTCCAAATGCAAAGGGTTGAGTACTTCAAGTTTATCCTTGAATTTGTTCTCAAAAGCAAATCCTAATTCCATAATTTTACTAATGACTAGCCTCAATCTATTCTATTGCTTATTTGGACTAGCCATCAATACGTAAAAAAGTTAATTGATTGTATCTTCTAGTGTAGAACACATTGCAAACTCGCTTACTCAAATATTAGGCTTAAAACTTGTCAAGCCTCCCATCACATATCTTAGAGTGCCTATAAAAATAAAGAAGCCTACCTATACAGATCTCAATTAGATACGATAAAACTTAGAATTTCCAACTGGACCTCTCAAAACTTATTCATGGCTGGCGAACTATAGCCCATAAAGTCCATTCTCAATAACCTATATGTATATTAGAGCTCACATATATGCTTTCCTAAGAATATCACTAAAGACATAAAACAAATGCTGAGTAGGTTTATTCAAAGTGGAGATTCCAAGAAAATGTAAAATGGCGTGAAGTGTGAAAAGATCAAAAAGAGGTGGGGGAGGGACTTAGAATTCTCCCTGTCAAGCTAATGATCTAGATCCTAATATTAATGAGGCTATAGAGGTGCACTGGATTCATGCATACTATATTAAGCACTAAGATGTTTGGATAAACAATCAAAGTTTTCATAGACCATGTTTCATCTATTCAAGCTCTAAGGAAAATTCAAAGCCGAATTTATACACAAGATAGAGAATGGGACAAAAACTTTGTCCTAACATGATTCTTGGCTTGGGACAGGGACATTAAATGAGACCCAAGAGATCACATATCTAAGGAATGTGATATCACAAAATGCTACAATGTGTGAGGTTATCAATTCTTACAAGACTTCAAATGCAAACTATGATTTAATTAATCTCACACAAAGAAGATTAAATCAAATAGAGGAGGAGTAGTAATAGTGAGTTTACAAATTCATCATGCAAGAAATTAGTAAAAGGAATTACCATCAAGGTCGGATGGCATAATTTGGTATAGTACAAACAAATATGTCTAATCGCATCACTAATAATGTGTATGGCAATAAAAGAAAGACTAAACACCCTTTCATAGTTGAAGAAATTACTAATTTTTTAGGTGTGTGTACTTTGTATTCAAAAAGAAAAAATAATTAAACACTTGTTCTTCACTTGTCACTATTCAACTCATATATGGTTAGTTATTAAGAACCTATGCAATGTTTGGATTCCTTAACTAGAATAGAAGGATATAATTTAGTTGTGCAATAGGAACTAGAAGAAAAAGACAATAGAATGGACAAGTATTAAAGTGGACCTTAGCAACATATGGCTGGTAAAGAATAGAAGGATATTCATTAAGGAGGTAACAAATGAACATATCATATTGAGCAAGATAATTAATTTCATCAAAGAAATATTGGAAACTCATTAACTTCACGTAGAGGGTAACCAAAAATATAGAGATATATGGAGACTTTCATCAGCCTTACTTAACTAATATAGTGGAATTTTTGGACATAGAGGATAAGTAAGACATTTCTCAAGCCTACCAACAAAGTCAACTGGAATTCTAGTTAAGGGAAGCATCACAACAAGGTAAGAAGTATATGAAAACTTACATATGAATGCATAGAAGTGGTGCATGTGTGAAGATCTATGAAGACATACTCTCTTAAGCAAATATGAAGCCAAGAATGAAAAAAAACATGATGAAGCTCAATGACATGCATAGGTGAATGGAACCTTGACCATCTGTAAAGAACGCAAAGGAAAATAGTGCAAAAACTAAAACTAATCAAAGCCTGTAGTTTTAATAATGGAAAACAAAATGGGAAGCAGATGATAAGTTAGGCACATGTTGACCATGCATAATATAAGATATATTGACGGATGTAAGGAAATGCAATGCACCTTATACTTGGATCTATAAAATGATAACAGTATGTATTTGTATATATATTTGTGTATATATATATACAAATATATATACAAATACATATACATACATATATATATATATATATAGGCTACTATGACAACGAAAGTATAAGCACTTCTTTTAAGAAATGAAAGAAGTGCTTATACTTTCGTTGTCATATTAGCCTCTTAGACTTATTATAAGTACTAAACAGCTTTTCTTATCTAATTAATATGTTGGTAGGGATGGTAACTAGAGCCTGATCAGGCCTAGTCTGGTTGGATACAAATCAATAGGCCAAGCTTAGGTTCATCAAGCTTTGAGTGGAACTTAAGCCAGGCCTAAAAAATTTGAACCCCCTCATCGAAATGACTTCTTTTTGGTTTAACTTCCCAACATTATTTTAGTATGACCAACCAAAACAATGTTGTTTTAAAGCTGTCGAAGTCAAGTCGAGCATTCCCAACCAAACTAAACTTCGTATTATGCCTAAGCTACGAGCAGTGAGCATCAAACTAAATTAGGCTAACAATAGGCTTAATCTCGTCCAACCTATTGCCACCTTGTTGGACTCAATGCTAATATGAATTATTATTATTATTATTATTATTATTATTGTTATTGTTATAATCTTCTATGAAAATTTTAAAAACATAAAAAAAAAATAAAAAATCCGAGAATTAATAGAACCACATTAAAATTTGACTTTTTTTTACCTTTAATAAATAATTCAGTATTGTTTCTAGTTCTACTATAGTTTAATATAATGATGTATTTGGTAGAATGATTGTTTCTATTTTTTAACTTTCAGTTTTAATGATTGCTTGTTTCTATTTTTTAATTTTTAATTTTTATTTTCAAATTTAGTAAAAATTATCTTTTATTACAGTTTTATTTTCATTTTCAATTTCTTCTTATTTTCATAATTTATGAAAACTGTAATTTTTTACTTTTGTTTTAGTTTTTGTTCATATTCTAAATTTACTAGTTATTATTAAATATATAATATCTATTTATTTAATATCAATTACTATTAATAATTGTGATTAATATAATTTAATATCCCTCTCTCTTGAAGTTTATAAAGAATGGGGGAGAGAGAGAGTGGTGTAAGGATGATCCAAACAAACAACGCCAAAAAAGCACAAGTTAACTCTCCATTGCAGACAGAAAACAAGACACAGCCATAACAAAAGAGTTCCTACTCATCTAACATCACCTCCAATGACTGCCAATAGTGTTGCTCTGCTGGCCAAGAGTACCCACTTCTCCTTTTCGTCTTCATTCAACAATAACCCACAATTGTAGATACCCCTAACAAAATACCAGGGGCTACAAAAAAATGCTCACCAGTCATAGGACAGAGACTTGTGTATATTTAAGAAATGAAAAAAAAAAAGAGAAGATACTAACATGTTCCTCTGGCTGTATTATATACAGTTCAACCAAAGATAGGGATCCCACCTATAAATCCGGGTCATCATGGCATCCGCTGTCAAGTTGCAAGAATCAGGACATCAATGCCCTGCCCTCCCTCCCCCACTCCCTCAAGTTGGGACTCCATGGTAAAAACTGTGGTCTTGTATATCAAGATATCCTCCTTTTCTTTTTCTTTCCTCCTATTGCAAATCCTGAGCTCAATCCATTTGAGTAATAACTGCACCATTGACATAAGTTTTGATATTTCTTCTAGCTTTTCCCAAAAGAGAAACTCCACTGTTGAAACTTTGCTCACAATTGATATATCTGCTTAAGAAAAGGAGACATCCTCCATAATCTAGCAATTGCAAGCTCCAAAAATTCCACATGACTAAGCATTTTACTGCAGAAATATTGGAAATATCAATCAACACAAAGGCCTAAGTAAAACATTCACAAATTTCCACAATTATTACAGAAACCTTCACAATGAAAGAAAGGGAAAGAAAGAGCAAGTGCACGTTTAACATAGATGTCAGAGAGAGCAAATAACAGTAACACTCCATCACGCAAATGAATATAACTTCATCAAAAATCAGGGGTAAAGCAGTCTTTTTGTTATTATGCATGTCAAAACATATTCTTGAATTCCAACATATAAGCATCAGAGTATTAAACCAGACCATGTGAAATCAAAGCGTTAAAAAATAGCCTCTTCTCAATACCATCTCATACAACAGTGGAAATATTTCCATGTACAAGTCTCTTTTCCCAATTGGCTTAATTCTTGGTGCATGCAAAGCATAGATAATAAAGAATATCAGAAAGATCAGGACATGACAAAATGACTTGCATAGTGTCAAAAAAAAAAAAACCAAAGCAATTTGGGGAAAAAGAAAAGGAAGGCTTACCAAACACTAAGAACCTGAGCTTGATTTTTGAACCCAGACTTGCTTCTGTAAATTCACAGAACAAATCTTCATTTAACTAACTGTCATAAAAAACTACGTTAAAGTTATGCAACCAGAAAACAAGTCAAATTACCTCATGGGAACCATAACCAGAAGTACCACCTCTCTTAGAAGATTTCCCCTCAACTAATGAAGCATCAGCATCCCTTGCATTATGTAAGGGTCCCCGACGACCAAAATGTTTATGGCACCCTGAGGAAAACCAAACAGCAAAGTTGCAGTACAATACAAATGATTATCTGCGTGCACAGAGTGCATCAAACTACAGGTTAAGAACCAAACATCTAACTAACACGACCAAAAACTAACCATTATCTAGAGAAGAATGAGGGTTTCCTGCACTTCCCAGGGATTTGACTTCCCTCCTCAAATAATAATTATTATCTCCAGAATTTCCTGGTAACTCAAAGGTTGGAAGAAATAAGTTACATATACTTCCTCCAGCCCTGGGAAAAATTTGAGTTGTATAATGACTTTGGACATTAGTGGGAATATGCAATCATTCAAACGGGTTAACGCAATTCAGCAAAACAACGATGTCCCCTTCATTAACACCTCCAATAGAATAATAAGAGCATACCTTGTGCAGAATCTAACCCTGACTGTGTAGACTGAGAGGTTGATGAGGAGAGGGATTCATCACTTGCAAATGATCCATCCGATCGACGAAAAGGTGTCCATACGACACGATCAGGTCTATCCTTGTTTTTTGTTCGCTTTACCTGCTCAGCTGAAGAACCATGAATATCATTTCCAATAAATTTATCATCTGGAGCTCCATTTGCATCTTTCAAAATCAATTGCGCAATTGGGGCCCGAGGAGGGCGTTTATCCTTTTCTGAATTTAAGGCTTGGCTTTGTTGCTCAGACTGAATACCAGAAGTCTGGCGTAAATCCTTATTTAGAAGAATGCTTCTCACCATCCTTCCACTGGCATTGCGTCGCTGGCTCTGCTTGACAGCAGCTGAGGAAGAAGAATTTTTAGCTGACGTTGAGCTCTGAAGCTGACCACAGAGCAACAAAACTATCAATAAAAGTCGGAAACAATACTTTTGAAGGGAAGATTGCGAAACTAGTTACAGGCTAAATATGAAAGGTTCAAAAACAACAATAAGGGGAAAAGGATGTTACTTGACACATCTTAAAGAAATTAAATAAACTAAATACCTCAGACACAAATGGCATAAGTCTGGCTTCCTGACTTTTATTACAGAAATGAAAAATACACAGATTTCTGGGGATAATCTTCAGAAATTCCTTCTCTAATTGTGTCCATAGTTTTAATGAACCAGTGTGAAATTAATAAAAAAGATTGTCCATGGACTCGTTGTTGGGAGGCTGTAATCACAACTCCTGACACAAATGTATTAATATGAGGATCTTTATTGGATAAGTTGCATATAATTAATCTCAAGTCACTAAAACCCCCTCCTCAGATGTTTTTCAAGTTATATGCGAATGAAATAAGGCAACATCTGTTAGGACAATCTTGAAATCTCTGTTTATTTGTAAAGAGTTGCTAGGTAGATGCATAGGTTCATTCTATGCCACCTAAAACTTCAACAGAGTCCATTGTAATTCTCAGTGTGTAAAGATGGATATAAAAAGAAAAGGATGAATATGTATGCAAAGAGATACCAGTTAACGGCCAGAAGATTCACACCACTAAAACTATACCTTTCATTCACTTTATATAGAGCGCCAACCAAACATTAAAGAAGCCATCATTGACACAAATAACAGCCTGACAAAAAGCATATTAAGGGAAAGGGACAGAAGCCTTACAGGAAAAATCTCTTTTTCTTTCCCTTTCAGAAGCAGAATCTTCTTTATACCACTATCACTAATTCCAGGAGATCCTTAAAACATACCCAAAAAAAAAGAAAGAAAGAAAAAACAGACGATGGTTCAATAAGACAATTTCAATAACAAATTTATGAAGAATTATGAAATGTAATCAATTTTTGCAGAATAACAAGAAGATTCCAATGTTTGAAATCTACTTCTATTTCATTTGGCTCATATTTGGGGTGACAAGATATTTGACACAACAATGGAGTAAAGCTGTATAAACAAGATAAAAAGAATAATTGCGAATGTCAGAGAAAGGAGTGACATCAGTTGGGTTAACTTTTTACAAATTACGTAGGGAATAGTACATCTAAAATAATGCCCACTTGCCTTGGACTATTAGAATTGACAAACCACTTTTAGGAAAGAAAGCACAGATCTCTCACAATTTTAATGCCTAAAAAGTGCTATACCGGTGTCATCCATTCATCCTTGATAAATTTACAGTATAACATTTAAGACACTAGTACACATTTGTAATCACCAAATTAACTGAATAGGAACCTATTCTAAAATGAAACTGAAAAAGACCAAGCAACATAGATAAACAAGACTACTAAACCTTAAAACCCAGAGTATAATAATGTCTATATCAAATATCTGGACAATAAATGTTACCAATATCAATAAACATGGAGCCAAAACCTACTCAAAGCAAATCAGCATGGCATGCCACTCTACTGAGACAATATGATGCATTGCAGTATTTTACAGAATTATAACAAAGGTAGACTAAGATCCAATATCCTAATTTTTTTGATTTTGATGCTTCTTGAGCTTTTTAATGTCATGCACATAGGTTTTGAGCACTAAAATTCTCTATAAGAACTGTGATAAAGTACCTCATTAGATTATCACCAGAAACGAAGATTAGATCGTTAGAAAACCATGACCCCTTTTTCTAAGATAATTTCACTAAGTAATGAGTTCTTCCCCTCCAAAGAAATTTATTTTAAAGAAACAACATGCACAAAAGAAAAAATGATCGGATCAAAAGAAGAATCTTTTCAAGGTTCCAAACATTAGCACACAACATAAGACCCATTTGAAGGAAAAGCATAGCGTCTGTCTGTCTGGTAATAGTTAAAAAAAGTCAAACTACATGCATATACAAGGAAAAGTGGAAGGGGAACAGAGAAGTGGCTTAGCTATTAAGCATAATGATTAAAAAAGTACCTGTTTCTTCTTCCAAAGCTTCAGATCCAGACACAGAAGTTAAAGTAACAGTTCTATCAACAAGTTGTTGATCATCTCGCCAGGAAAGCCGGATATAAGCCGATTTCTCTTTTCCGCCAGTATTTTTGGCGGATTCCCTTAACATACACTGTCACCAGACAAGAGAACATGTGACAAATTTTCCAAACACATATTCCAGACTAAAATTTGGCTAACTAGAAGATCAAACAGAGGTTAAGAATGAAAATTAAAAGCTAAATATTCATGACAAATTAACCTCGTAATCATAATTGCTATGTAAATAACATAGACCCAAATGTGTTGTAGCCACAAATAAAAGGCTATCATATGAAAGCCACAGTCAAAACCTTTAATGAACACCAAATCACCAACAGAAACAAATAAATAGAGTAAGTAGCATTTAAATATATCTAACCCAAACATTTGCACCCACAAATGTACAAAACCATTAATACCATTCTAGTTGATGCCCTCTTCTTTTGAGAACCTCGTTTGGAGGAAGATGAGCCAGGACTCCCACTTCCACCCAATCTTCGGCTGATTTTGCCATTGGACAATATCCTCTGCTACCAAATTAGTTTTAGCATTGTCACGGATTGTCATTATAAGGAAAATAGAATTTTAAAAAATCTAATGAAAGAACAAACTAAAATTGAGAAACCTAACCCAAACTGAACATGAAAACACAATTTAAGTTAGGTGCAACCATTCAGGTTGGAGGAAGACACCTTTACCGAATTCAGGGATTTATTTCAATCATCCATATACCATCTCACTATTCAGGAAACAATCAACACCAAAACTATATTTCAGAACCCATACTAAATTTTTGTATCAATAGGAAAAAGAAACACCAAGAATAAAAGTAGATTTTTATCAACGCAAAATGATGTCTCTTCATCACAAGCAAGGTATCGGCATAATCACCAACGCAAACCTTTAAAAATATTATCAGAAACCAATCCAGCTTTTCCTTATGAAAGAGCAAAATTTTGCATTAGATTTCCAGTGTCTCAAATTGATAAGGCCAATGTTGGAGTGGGAAGATTAAATTCTTCCCTGAAGCCCAAACAATTTCCTCTAATGCAAATGTAATCAATCTCATTGCTCAGATTCATTGAACTTGAGAGTGCTTGATTGGGGGGAAAAAAATAAACTAGTAAACGTGTTAACAACAAGAAACCTACATATGTAACTTTCAAAACCATGGCAAAACAACTAGAAACCCTACGACAAAAAAGGACAACATATAAAGTTTATGCAATCCTACAATAAACTTCAGCCATAAATTATAGTAACAGAAGCAATACCCGTGATCCACTCTTAGCAGCTCTTTTCTGACGGACAAAGTCCATCAAAGGCGTAACAACAGGAGCATCTTTTGCAGCACCTGTACGCATCAGGAGAACACAGCAATTTTGTAAATCGGATAAAACAAAAGCCATGCTAAATTCAGTGAAATCTACATCTTTTTCCTTCTAATTATATTGCTTCAAGATACTATATATGTCTACACTGACCAGCTCTTTCCGCTTCTCTTCTCTCCAATTGTATTTCTGCACTCGGAAGATTCTCAGCAGGCTTTGCAATAACTTCAAGGAACTCCAGATACTCAGGATCTGAATTTCAACAAGGAAATATATATTCATCAAAAGAAACCATCAGCATATGTTCATATGGATCAAACATTTATCATCTTCCTATATGAACCAAAGCAACTGGTACCTTTGTCTATAGTGCCTTCACGACCATCTTTCTTAGATGACTTCTTTGGGACTCGTTGTGAAGGTGCATACTCAACAACAGCTTTAAACTGAGTTCCTAAACAAAAAAGTATGTTAAGCGTTTCAGAAATTCATGTTAGCCCCTACAGAGTTCTTCATCCAATATGAAAAAAGCATAAAAGCCAAAAGTGTTCTGAAATGTCAACCAACAGCTGACATATCTTATGAATGAACTTTTATTGCTCAAAGGCAACAAGATTCATAGTAACCCACCATGAATAAACATAAATAGATGTGTTTGGATGTTATGCCCAAGAATTACCCTTCTCGTTAACAAAAAGATGCCCATTAAAAAACTCAGCAAACTCGATAACATCCTCAGGACGTCTGAATTCAATGTAGGCTCTAGCATAAGATTGATGCTTCTGGCTGCAATTCATTTTCAGAAACAATCGTAAGAGAGCTTTGAACCACACAGTTCATTATTAAGTGCAGATACAAGAGCTTTAGGACCTAAATGCATTTTTTACCTTAAATTTGAGCAAGTAATTTAAGGAGCAAATAATCTATTGTAGCCAAATGCATTCCACATGAAAAAAGTACAATCACAGACAATTCCTATAATGCCATTGGCTTCTTTGAGAAAAAAGAAATATTAATAGTGACACATAAAGATAGAACGCGAATAATGCTGCGACAACTCAAATGTGAATGACACTTAAAAAGAGGAAACAGGACAACTGCCAAACATGCAAGTCAAAGAAGGGAATAATATAAAAGTAACAAAAATAAAGTTTCAGTTACAAGTATCAAAAGTCTTCTGACTACGTGAGATTTAAGCAATGCTTGAGCAAGGGCAGCACTTGATTATTGCATACTTTTTATCCAATAAATACAAAAGAAAGAGGTACATGATCAGCCACATTACTCCTATATGCTGTGCCCTAAAAGACCCCCTGGTTTCCTCCCTTTCTGTTAAATAGCATATGCAGAGTGTCATACCAAAAAAAAAAATCATCCAAAAATAAAGGATCTCACATCACTCAACTTTGACGTCTAAGTTACCAATATCTTTTATTCAAATCAAATTTTATTTAATAATCCAAACCAGTTCCTCATCCCAACAACTAAACAAAAAGCATGATATTTGTTCTTCTGTTTCTGTCAAAAATTTCAGCAACGAATCCTCTATCAACTCTCATTCAAACACACAGAATCTTAAGTACTATGCAGCTCAAGAGAGTACCAAATTCGATGCCTAAAATGCTAGTATTCAAGCATCATACAGATTGTAGATCTCCAGTTTATTCCACACCCAAATCCAATAAGGACCCACAATACTTCACATAGCTTCAGCTTCAGCATTTAAACAGAGAGAAACCCAACCATTCGTTGACAAAGTTCAAGAAAGAAAAAAGCATAGAACATATAGATAATAACCCAGGTCCGTTCAATTGGACCAAAAACCCAAAAGAAATCAACAGAAAGCTACTTCCAAAAATAACAACGACAAATAGAAATAACATATAAAAGAAACAATTATGTCCAAAATCGATGGACCAAATAAACAGAAGCTTTTACATTCATGAAAAAAATGGCCGGTCCTTACCTGCTCTTGCCTGAAAGGAAGGAGAACCAGTTATAGCGTCCGGCGAAGGCGACGTTAATTTGGTCCATAAGCATCG
>JAOTAY010000005.1:17295273-17310187 GCA_025629805.1 Erythroxylum baracoense
CAATAAATTACATATTTCTAATCATATTATACTCTAGGGGCATTTTCGTCATAGCCACTGGTTTTTTGTTCTGTCCCTTGCAACCAAACACATTTCTGTCCTCGAGACGGAGACAATTGTCTCCTGCAACCAAACAGCTCACTGTCTCTAATTTCTGTTCTGTTCCGTCTCCACATTTCCGTCTCGTTCCGCCCCTACCCCATGGAGATAGTAACCAAACAGACTGCTAAAGCACAAGAACAGTATGAAATGATAGTTAATAGGACCAGTGAACCTCATTGGGATTGGTACAAAGCATCGAGTCTGTAATCACCAGCAGTTCACACAAGGCATAGGCATAGACAGAAGGTGTAGCTCATCTTTAAATGTATTGAAAATATGCAACGGATTCCTCTAAAGAACTACAATTCTTAAGGAAGCATGTTCTATCTAGATTTCCATGTTCTATTCTATATTTCATAGTATTGGTAGCATCTCTATCTGTTTGACTATAGATTAAAATTTCCTTTATCCAAAAAACACTTTGGAATAGAAAGTTTGAGACGTTTGCTGGATTTAATCCAATTTGTTGAGACATCTGTTAGATTGATCCAATTTTCCTTGCATTCCTCTCCTAAATTAAATATATAGAACAACATAATGCTATTTTAAATCTTCTTAGGTCTCCTTTAGAATTATATTTGATATTGCAAGTCAATTTAATTATAATTTCTCAACCCGTAGTCGGTGAGTAAGATTTACTCATTATTTGCATCTATTCTCAAAGTATTCTTGAATATTGGCATTAAAAAAATGATGAGAAATACTTTCATTCTTCAACCTACTAAAGTCACGTGTCATATCAGAAACACCTTGAAATTTACCCTTTGTTCTTATTCTCTTTTTAGTAACTAATCATACTATGAAAGAGGTTTTTTGATGGATTGATTGCTTCCAGGCAAGATTTATTGGTAATTTCTTATCTTGGAGCCATCTTATGACAGTCAGTCTTGGAGTTATTAGGCAAGTCACTAAGTAAGTTATCCTTAATGTGAGAGAAGCCTATAAGGTTATAATTCCATTAGTTCCCTTGAACAATCTCACTGACTCTGGCATTTACGAGCAATATGGCTTTGGAATTATATACAGTGCCGCCAAATCATTCCAATTGTCAAACCAAAGTCAGATATCGATTCCATGACCTATGATCATGACTCCTTAGCTTTAACAGTTAGTGTAGAGACCATGAGTTGTCATGTTTTTCTTTAAAATTCTAAAAATTAGATGTTTTAGGTGATGCTGAGTGCATCTATCTCACCCATATGGATTTCTTATCATTTAATAACTTCCAAATTCTCTTGATGAAGATCATTTTGTTCATATCATATATCCTTGTGGGCCCTAGTCCTCCTCCTTGTTTAGGAACACAAATGTTAGCCTATTTTACTTTGGAATTTCTTCCCTTCTTGTCTTCCCCTGATCATAAAGAGTTTTTCATTATCCTTTCTATTGCTCTAACTAGGTTTTTAGGAAACCTGATATAGGAAATCAAATAATTATGTATATTATTATGCATATAATGACAAGTGACAATCTCTTAGCATAACATAAGTACTTATTTTGCATCTTATAATCTTTTTGTTTATAGCTTCAAAAAGTGACAAGCAATAATTGTACGTTGGTCTTCTTATAATGATTAGTATCCCCAAATATTTGAAGGGGACATTTTGGAGTTGCATATAAAGTAAAAAAGTTTACCTTTAAAATAGTTATTGCTCATCACTAACATCCCTTTGAAAGCATACGAAGATCTCATTTGTCTTTGCATTGAGTATTTTTTTGTCACCACTTAAGAGTACTAGGTTATCAATAAAGACTAGATTGAAGAGTTTATTCTCCTTATATTTGTTGTGATAATTGAATTTCCACTTTGATTAATGTTATGGGAAATTAACATGGTTAAATCTTCTATGCTTAACGTAAAAAGGTAAGGGATAGAAGATCCCCTTGTCTAAATCCTTTGGCCCTTTTAAATATACAAATAGGTTCACCATTAACCATAATACCATAAGAAGTGGTGGAGATACCCGGTAACTTGAACCTATGATCTCCTGATTGGAGGACCAGTGAGGTCCTTAAGCTGACAAAAGGGGTTGGATTCAGAAGAGGGGTGAATTTTGGGAGAGGAGGGAGAAGGTTGAGCTGGCTGAGAGTTTGAGTTCAAAGGTGAGAGAATATTTAAGGCCATGAGGGTGGGTAATGATTAATGGATAAAACTAAACTCAGACTGAAACGGGAAGATGGAACTGGTTAAAGCAGTGAGGAAAGGTAATGGAAGAAGAAAATGCAGAAAGAATAGTCAAACAAGAGGGATAAAAAAGAACTAAATTGGTAAGAAAGAAAAAGAGTAGAAAGGGATTAGTTGACATAGAAGAATAAGTACTTGGAGAAAGCTAGAAATAGAACCAAGTCATCTAAAAAGATAAACAAATGTTGACAGGAAAAGAAAGGAAGTTTATAGAGGTAGCCATGAGGAATGATGGAGCAGATGAATATTACATAAAGTAGGATAAACAATTCTCAGAGCATCTTTATTGCAAAACTACTCATTAAGTTTATCTGATATACGATATGCTCTTATATTTGCTAAATTGAATATTAGGGAAAAAAATTGAATATCGTACACCAAACGTAAGGATACAGTTAGCTTAAGCTCAGTCATATCTCTCTTAACATCATAGTGAAAAAGTCATTAAGCAATAACCCCAGTACATATCTAAAACCTGACCAAATATACAAAAATAATCCCTTTCATAGGTTTTGGGCCTTGTTATCTTCGTAGAAACAAGAATGTTAAACTCCAACTTCATTTAATATAGGCATATTATAAACCTAAACTAATAATTATCATTTTTAAATCCCTCAATAAGATTAGGGACATAATTAAGGGTAAATGGCCATTTGTCAATGATACTAGGTTTCAATCACTCATAACTAAAGGGTTAGATATAACTAAACTTGATTTATTTCTAGACCACTCTTTTAGACCTAACACTAAAAACCTTATCACTCAATGAACCAATATCTAAATATATCTATAAATCAAAAGAAACTAAATCCTTAAATAAGATGATGATGGGCATGCACCAAATAAAGATTTTTTTTATTCAATTTATTCAAACCCTCATATTTATAGTAAAGCAATAAAAGAAGTGATGCTAGTCATGAGATATGGGGTTATTTATAAGAGATGTAGGTACTCATCAGTAAGTTTCTTTAGTGGTATGTGACAATCACTCTTAACGTCAGAACTTCAAAATCAAGTATTTCCTATATTTCAAGATATACTAGATTTAGAAGTCCATATCTCTTATTCCTTGGAAAAATTCATAGGTAATACTCAAAAGTCACTGTTGACAAAAGATCAAAATATAAGAGGTACATGATGCATATGAAAATATATCCAAAGGCTAAAGCTCAAAAAGAAGCCCATTAAGCCAATTGTCGCTAAGCAATATGACATTGTAATAAGTTTCACAATCTCACAAGTCATTGTAAAAGCAATCATTATTTCCAACAATGAGTCCACTTCTTTTGTTACCATATTATCTAATCAAAATACTATTACTTTCTCTCCAACTCTTACTAACTTAATATTAAAAGAACAAATGCTCGAGAATATTCTAACATTTGGTTTTTTAGGTCTATAAGGACAACACATCAAGCTCAATAATAAACCTTTGTGTCTAGACCTAAGCTTGGAGAATTTAGATATCTAGAGAATTGTACTAATTATATATACATAAAACTTATTTATAATGGTTCAACTAAAACAAAACTTTGCTTAGGTTCATTGCGCAAGTTCCACTTCGAAATATAGTATCTTCTTCCTTCAATAGATTAAAAATAACCCTTCATAAAATATATTCTTTGTATGATAAAAAAGGAACCATTTACAAATTTTGTTCAAGTTTAGGGGAAATTTTTTCTAGTCGCTACACCAGTATAACCATATATAACTCAAACTCTCCCCTTCTTGTTCTCAAAAATGAATTAGAGTTTAATATAGGTATGCAATACATAATTGCACTCTTTACCCTTTTAATGATCTATTTATAGTTAAAATCAAGTCAAATAGTCATTAAACATATAAACTAGTTGTAATAATAACTAGTCTCCATGTATGATTGACTTAACTAATCACTTACCTTTACGTAGTTAAAATTCCTTTGACTAAAAAGGTATTAGATAATCAGATCCATAGCTAGAAAAAAGCTTTCACCTTAATAACATAACTCATCTTTGACTAGTGGGTCATGAAAAATATAGATCAAGACCTCATTTAGTTTAATAATCTCCCTTTTATGATAAAAAAATATTTAGTGATATTGGAAAAATAAATGACATTGAGTAAGCTCCCTTTATAATAAAGCAATATATAAAGCATGATCCTCCTTAATTAATGCATCATTATATATAAATAATCAAATTTCAATATCATCATTTTCTGACCCTTTTTGTTAACATTAAAATGACTATATGATACAGGAAAAATAAGAAAATTAAATGCATAAAACCCCTATTCACCTTTTTAAATTTTTATCATATGAAAAAAGTTCTCATCAAGGTAGTCATAAAATGAAAGAGTGGTTTTGATAATACTCATATATAATTTCAATGATGATTCTTTTTTTCTCCTTTTAGGTTCATATGATAAGATGGGATACAAGTTTAAATTTGTTAGAGAGATTCTTTGCCTTCTCTCAAACTAAATAACTACTTGTCCCTCTTCCAAACCTCATCTTACACGTCTTCCCCATTTGCTTCTATTTAACCCCCTTACCATTTATTTTTACCATCATCCATTCATACTCCTCTACTCACTATAGCATCAGTTAAAGCATCTGTAAGCCAACCTTACTATCATCCAAAACTCTCAACTCTTTAGCAAATTCTCTCCTTCTTCCTTAGGGGAACTATTATTGAGAGCGTTGAGGTCTTTTTGATAATATATTGGCTTTCCCACCTGTGCCACTTTCTGATTATGGCAACTGTTTCTTAAAAGTAGTTACCTGCCAATCCTAACTCCCATTTGCAAACATTATACAAACCTCCTTACTAGCAAATATGTAGGTTCCTTTCAAGGAGGATTTTCCTCCCCTGCTCTCTTATGGAACATTACAGACTCATTCCTCCTCTTCTCAGCATTTGTAAAAGGAATCTCCTTCAAACATAGAGAAAGGAAAACCTAAAAATAGGTTGTTAGAGAAGGTATTGATTTATCACATTACTTCTGCCTTCCCAAGGTTGAAAATGGGAGATGTGAAAATTCTTCATAAAGGAGCTAAAATGTGGGAGAATTATCTGATTAGGCTTTTTGGGATAAAGGAAAACTTTCCCTGTAATACAAAAATGGGTAAAGTCAACATGGAAAAATAAAGGAATATCAAATGTATTGATAACAGAAGATAAATATATTTTATTTACTTTTCCCGCTAAAGCTCAAGCATTAATGATCATAGAGGAAGGGCCATGACATGTCTCTAATCTTCCACTTTTCCTATAGTCTTAACAACCTGGTTTTCATATTGAAGCTAACAAACATAGGGCTATTCCATTGTGGGTGAATCCTTATAATATGCCTCTTAAATAATAGACAACAAAGGGATTCAGTATAATTTCTAGCTTCCTAAGAAAACCACTTTGCGTGGATGATAATACAGTCAAAAGGAAAAGGATTGGTTATACTAGGATGTGTATTAATATAGAGCTCTCCAAGGATCTACCTGAATCCATTCCAATAATGAGATTGGGAATCAATGGAGCTTTATATGAAGATAATACAGTGGTTCACTATCAGTGGAAGTTGTCACTCATATCTTAGGGCAAAATATGGATACCAACAGGGAGAGTGTTTCAAAAGGGTTATTTTGAGGATCTAATAAAAGATGTTAGTGTTGAAAAATGATTAGAAATTGGAGCTACTTTGGATGTTTCAACTCCTTATTCTTCTTCAGATGAGGTTCTCACAGAAAAAGATACAGTTGTTGTATAAAGATTGGAAGATGTAGAAGAGCAAATAATTGCTAATAAACTAAAGCATACCAACATTAATCCTTCCCCCTATTGATTGAGTAGGGAGGATGAGCCTCAAAGTGAGGAATTTTAGTTGGTTATAGAAAGGAAATCTAACAGAAGTAAAGGTAAAGGCTCCAAAACTAAACTTATTGCTAAATGAAATTAATTATATGAAATGTTAGGGGAATTAATTGCCCTAAAAAGATATCAGCTTTAAAGGATTTGTCAATAATGTAAATCCGTAGATTTTTTTTCTCTTTTGGAACTAAAGTTAAACTACAAAATCTTAGTATTCTTAATAAATTGGGGTATAAGTGGAAGTTTATTTCTAACCACCAAACTCATGGTTTTGGGAGAATTATAATAGGCTATGACCCTCCTGTTGTGGATGTTGATTCTTTTGAAGTGAAATTTTAGTTAATGCATTTAAGATGGAATTTATACATGAAAAGGTTGCTGCAATTTACTCCTCAGTGGTTTGTGGTGCTAATCATGCTTTTCAAAGAAAGTATTTATCAGATAGCTTGATAGAGCTTCAAAGGAAAGCTAATAGACCTTAGTTACATTATGGAGATTTCAATTCTACTCTCTATAGAACTGAATCTAATGGCCATTTCAGTTTAAGAAATTATTTAGTTGATTTCAGAGATTATGTGAAAAATTTGGGTGTATTTGATTTAAAGTTTTAGAGACGCTTTAACATGTGGAGTAATAAATAGTCTAACAAATGGGCTTTAAGAAAGATATTGGACTATGCTTTGGTAATTTTGGACTGGATAAACCGATTTCCAAATAGTCTAGCTTCCTTTTTGGATCCTTTATTCTCTGATCACTCTCCAATTTAGGTGGAGAATGTATTTCAGAAATAGCGAAAGAGAGGTCCCTTTAAGTTTAATAACTTTTTGGTTAAGGATGATGGGTTTCTTGAAGCACTACAGAAGGGTTTACAAGTAACAATTGCTGATACATACCAATTTTATTGTGTCCAAAAGCTTAAGGTTATTAGATATGAGATGAAAGGAATTATGGCTAAAAGAGGATCCTCTACATAATAAGTTATTACTAGAGCTAAAAAGGAGTTGACTGTTATTCAAAGGAAGCTTGTTGTTGACCTTGGTAATACCTTTTTGTTGAATGTTAAGAAGATACTTCTGAGAGATTATCCAGCTGCTACTAGCTACCATGCCAGTTTCATAGAGTAAAGGGTTAAATCTTATTAATTAAAAGGAGAAAGGTGTAATAAGTTTTTCTTTAACTCTATTTTAGCCAGAAAGAATGCGAATAGAATATACTCCTTAACTTTGGTAACGGCAGCATAATTACTTACAAAAGGATCTTTTAACTAAAGCTAAGAGATACTTTAAAGACTTTTATAGGTGTTCTCGCAGAATCTCAACTTCTTAAATGAATCCAAACAAAACTCCAAGTTTAGATGGGTTAAATGGTTATTTCTTTCACAAACCTTGGCCTGAAGTTAGCCTTATGGTGAAGAAAGCCATTGTGGAATTCTTTTCTGGAGGGGTACTATTGAAGACTTATATTTGTTTGATACCCAAGAATTCTCATCTCACAAATGTTGAGGAATTCAGGCACATTGTGTACTTTAATTTTCTATATAAGGTGATTTCTAAAATCCTATCCAATAGGATGAAGACAGTGTTGGATTCTCTCATATTTGATAACTAGAGTTCCTTTATACAAGGTAGATCAATTGGGGATAATGTCTTTATTTCCAAAAGCTAATTAAGGGGTATTAGAGAAAGAATTCCTCTCCTAATTGTGTCATCAAAGTTGATTTTCAAAACGTTATTGTCCATGTTAAATGGGTTTTTATATTGCAAGTTTGGGAAACTTTGGGATTCCTTAGTGAATTTAAATATAGATAGAAGATTATATAACGTCTCCCTCTTTCTCAGTCCTAGTTAATGTTTATTTTACTATTCTATTTAAAAATGTTAGAGGCCTAAGACAGGGGACTCCATCTCCCCTGTCTCTTTATTGTATATATGGAGGTATTGACTCAGTTGTTTATTTACAATGTAGGCAACAACAAAGATTTTAAGTATTGTGGTAAATATAGGAGGGTGACTAATTAATTTATGCTTTGTTAATAATCTCCTACTCTTCTCTAAGGCTAATTATAAGTTTGTTGTGCTTTTAATCTCTACCTTGCTTAGATTTAAAGACATGTTAGGGCTAAAGGTGAACTTTAGTAAGAGTCACTTTGTATTGGCTTCTAGTGCAAATATGATGAAGGAAAGGCTATCCCAGATCACTGGTATAGAAAGGAAATTAGCTCCTTTGAGTTATTTAAGACTTAATGAAGGATCCAATTCTCTGAATTGTATCTCCTAGTAAAGAAACCTTAGAAGAGGCTGAGTATACGGAAAATTAGGTTTTATCCTTGGGAGGGAGATTACAACTCATCAAATCCATTTTGAACTCCTTGTATATGTATTAGCCTTCTAATATGCTATTAGCTAAAGGAGATAAAGAAGCTATTTAGAAGATTTCTTTGGGAAAATTTAAACTCTGAAAATTAGTTTGCTAAGGGGAAGTAGACATAGGTGTGTAAGTGAAAAAAGGAGGGTGGATTAAGGTTGACTTCTATTAGTACCTTTGATATAATTGCTTTGATTAAAGAACTGTGTAATATCCTTTTAGATAAGGAATCTCTTTGGGTTATATGATTCAATATTTATCTACTTAAAGGGAATAGTTTACGGTCCATTTCACTTATGTCTACCTATTCTTGGTCCTTACTCCAAGTATTGAAATTAAGGGATATATTGGAACCTACAATCAATTGTAAGGTTGGGAATCGGGAAAAGACTTTCCTTTGGTTTGATAATTGGATAAATAAAAGGCCCTTAATCAGGACACCCTAAGTTGTACATTGCTGGAATGAATTTCCTGCCCAAACTAAGGTGAAATCAATTACGTTAGAAGGTCAATAAAGTACCTTTCCTATGGATATACAACATCTTATACCTAAATATCAACCTGATGTTAGGAGACAAGATTTCTTTTTATATCTTAATCAATCTCTTAGAAGATTCAGTATTAGAACCTTCAAGGGATAGTTAGACCAAGACAAGCAAAGGGCTGCTTGGCTCTCTATAGTTTGGCACAAGTCTCTTATGCCTAGTTACTCCTTCTCACTATGGCTCTCAATATTAGATAAATTGAGTACTATAGACGAGATGTCCTATCTTTCTACTAAATACACATGTGTGCTTTATAAAAGGGTTAAGGAATCCAGATACCTTTTCTTTTTCCTATATGATTTTCATAATTCATTTGGAATAGAATTCAAGATATATGTCTTATGTCAAATTTTGGGAAAACATTTATGAAATTTCTTAGCTGGCTTCTAAGGCTGAAAAATATACCTAAATCTAATTGAGCTATCAATATGATCTCCTTTGCTTCCATTGTGAAGGAGCTATGGCAGGAGAGGAATCTCAAGCATTTCCATAACTTATCATGCACTAGCGAAGAGGTTTTGTTCTCTTTAATTTCAAGAATTAGAGAAAAAGTCCTATATTCTCAAGAGATCGAAAACTGTAGCCATAATCTGGCATCCTCATAGGGAATCAATTTTTTTAGGAACTAGGGCTATCGATTACACAAACATGCAGTTAATCAGGGGAATTTTTGAAACATAAAGGAATTACTTAATTGTTGAGGTGAGGAAGAATATGTAGCTCTTAGGGATTATCTTCCTTCTGGAGACTGCAAGCATCATACTAGAAACCATCTTTTCTCTTTTGGTGAATGGGTTGGGGTTAATTACAATTTATATATGTATGCTTGATAATTAGTTGCTTGACACGTGTTAGTAATGCTTCCTAATAGGCTTCATTATCATGAATTTTAAGATACATGTGTAAGCTTGTAGTGGGCTATGGACGATTGTTATTGTATTATTTCACTAATTAATATAATTTTTAATTGCTTAAAAATAATGCTTTATACCCTAAATATGCTTCATGAGTTTACATGCCTAAATATTATCAACATAGATAATGTTTACCTCATTTTATGTATGACTAATGATTACTCTTTTTTCTTTGTCACTTGGTTCAACAATTGTGCATTTTTATACCAATTTCCTTTCTTTGACTTATGTGAGGGCTCCTGGTGATTTTTAATTTGAAGTTTATTTATTAGAGACAACATGGATGCTCCATATTTGACACTAATGGAGGTGATACCAATTATTGATATTCATTTGATGCCATTTAATATTGATTTATAAGGCAAAGAAATTAATATGTTCTAGGTTCTCATATATACTTGGTTCCTTAAATTCAGTCCTTCAACCTTTTCAAACCATATATTTTATAGTTTTACAAGCATTTTTTAAGAGTATTTTCTTTTTATATGCTCAAAAAACCAAAAACTCGCATTTTACTTTATATGAATGGTAAGAATTGGAATGATATGTGTGAGATCACACACACACACACACACACATTCATTTCCAAGTATTTTTTTAGATGTATTGGTGAATGAGAGCTCTCCTTTAGATATATGAGGGGTTAAAAACTCTCCTTTTATGATAGTGAGGTGTAAGAAATGGCTTAGGAAAGAACATATTCTGTGAATGAAAATTGTGTCCTATGTTGATTGTGAACATGTTCCTTTTGATTTTATGGTGACATATGATGATTGAGAGTTTTTTTTATGTCATATTAATGATAAAGTGGTATATATGAATGAGAATAATATTGTATCCTCTTTTGGTTTGGCCTTACATGAAATTTGCACCTATTTTTCCTTGTAAAATATATCTTATAGGTTTAGCTTATGAGTCATACATAAATGCATAGAATTTTCTTTTAGTTTAGGACTTAGAATATAATAAATGAGCATTAAAATATTCATGTCTAGAATTGAATATTATATGATCATGTATTGACTTAGGCAATGACTTATCATTATGCACATGATTTCCTTTTACAAAAATTATCTGCATTAGATAATGCATTTCCATAAGTGTACTTGATACCATGTCTATCATTTAAGTTCTTTTATGCTTTAAACATACTATTTAATTGTTCATAACTTAGGGGTTGTATAGTTCCACTTTTTTTGTTGTATTTTTTAGTTTTAAGTTTTAAGTTTTCAATTTTTGTTTTTTGTGTTCAGTTTCTGTTTTTCTTTCAAATAAAAACAAAATTCTATTTTGTTGTTAATGTCAATATAGTTATATTTTTATCACTGATAATAATTACATATTAGATAAAATTTAAAGATAAATTATTTTAATTAAATAAATTATCTTAATTTTTATATACTATTTATTAACAAATTATTAGTAAAATTATTTTATTTTATTAAAAAAATAATAAAATAACATTTATTTATAAATTAATATTTATTTTAAATATATTTTAATTATTAAATCAAAATTTATTTGAAATTTATTTATTTTGATGATATTTTAAATTTAATTGTACTTATTAATAATTATTAAATTTAATTTAATCAAAAATAAATTAAATTATTAAGTAAAATTAAATTATTCATAATTATTATTAATAATTAATTGTAGTTAAATAAATAAATAATATTAAATTAAATTATTTATAATTCTTATTTAAAATTAATATATTAAATAATCAAATAAGAAATAAATAGAAAAGAAAAACTATTTTTATGGTTTTCATAATTTTTGAAAACTGGAAGAAACCAAAATCAAAACCAAAAATTCAAACAAACAATTTTTTTACTAAATTTGAAAATAAAAACAAAAAAGTCATAAATAAAAATGGAAACAAATAGGCCCTTAGATAATAATTCTTTAAGGATAATGATCTCTTTTTCTAATCTCTCATTCTTATTTTAAGAAAAGTATTGACTTTTTCATTACATAAATTCACATTCTTAAAATATAACATTCAATACATTTCACATTTCAATATCTTGTTTGCAACCATGCATAAGTCTAGGAGTTTATTATCCTTTTATACTTGAAAGATATTTTCTTCCTTTTATGCCTGTAGCCTCTAAACACTAAACAAGCTCAACATATGATAAATTATCATCATAATCATCATCAACGATATCATCATAAAAATAAGAACTAGAGGACACCACATCATTGTAATCCATAGAACACATTATTGCTACTTCATTTTTGGTTTCCTCAGTCTTCAAACTAATACTCATCATATGTAGCTTTAAGTGCTTTCTTCCTCTTCTTTAATAACTTCTTCAATTTTTTTATGATAAGCTTCATGTAATACTTATGGCCCTCACTTGTTGAGGTCTCCTTATTATCATTTTTCTTATCCTTAGGGACTTCAAAGAGCACGCTTTTCTTATTAAAGTGATTTTCTCTTCTTTCAATTTGTTCATATGTGTCTCATCAAATGAGGAGTGATCAGATTAACGTTTCTAATGTCGAGGTGCTTAAATATTTTGCTTCTTTTATGGTCCCAAAACTTTGGTAAAAACCTATGTAGTAACATAAATGATCATTTATATAATTAAAATATTTAAGAATATAAATAAAGAGATGTTAGAAATTATTTCATTATATTCTATATGAACCAATTCATATTAATGTACAAACACGGTCACTGTGTCCCTTTCACTTGAATGATGCTTTAAGTTATGATTTTAAGTGTATGTTATATCTCTTGATCCTTCTCACACATGTACTCTTAATTAAACTCAATCCTAGTCAGATATATAAATTATAATATATATGGCCTTGCTATTCAATATAATGACTGTCTATCCTTATCATCTCATTCACTTCTATCATTTGGTACCTTAGTCTCCACTTTGTTTCTGGCTAAGAATTTCATTTGGATATAAGCTTCACTCTATACAATACCCTAAAAATCAACCTTTTTCATTAATAAAATCGTCTTCCAATATAGGTATTTATCTCCATGAAAAATAAGGCTCTAATATTATTTGAATTCCTTGGCTAAAAAAGTGAATCAAATTATATCACAATAATCTTTTTCAAGTTTTGATAAGACTTTTTATGCAATGATTAAGACTTACTATAATACCAATTGTTAGTCTTTCGATGGCACACAAGAGGATGTGAACTGTGTGTGTAAACATTTTGTTTTATTTAAAAGCTAATTAATGGATTTTAATTCTAATAAATGGTTATATTAACAATTAGAAATCATTTATGAAAATAATAATAATAATGTAAGAGAAAGAAACATAAAAATAATTTATAATGGTTCGACTAAATAAATATTTACCTATATCTAGTCATCAAGTTTCATTTAGGAATTCACTATATTCTTCCTTCAATTGGTAAAAGGATACTCTCCATATAATATCTTCTTTTCCCCCAGTGAAGAGAAATCCTTACAATCATCTTACTTTCCTATGAGTGAAGAGAAACCCTTTACAAATCTTATTCAAGGTCAAAAATGAATGTGGTTTTTTAAGAAATTCTTCTCAATTGTTATACTAAAATAACCATATACAACTCAAACTCTCCCTTTCTTAGTCATACTGATAAACTATAACTCATTGTATATATACAATGTACATATACACTCTATAACTTTTCAAAAACTTTAGCAACTCTTTAGCATATCAAAGGTTTATCCCATGTCTCGCTTAAGATTTATTTATACTTAAAAATAACTCAAATAATTGTTAGAGACCTAAACTAGTTGTTACAATAACTAGTTTCCAGGTAGGATCAACTTAATCAGCAAACGTTGACTAACACTTCCTCTAATTAGAGTATTAACTAATCAAACCCCTAGTAGAATAAAAAAATCCCTCTTGGAAACTTCCAAAACTCATGTTAAAATGGTGGTTTATCAGTTAGCATATCAACTAGCAAGTGATCTAGTTGGTTACAAACCACCCATTTTTATAATTTTTTTATTCTTTATTTGGTTAACCTATCCAAATATTTAGGATAATTTATCCAAACCGCTGCAGAAACCCAATTAAAAACTTGAAGTCTTAATTATGTTCAAAGAGAAAAAAACATACCCCTTTAACAAAAACTTAGTTTAAACTACTTCAAAAATTTCTCAGAAAGTGTTTTGATGACTAAGATTTTTTTTACTTTCTATTTTTTATTATGACAAAGTATATATCGTATTTCTTAAGTACAAATTATCATGCAATGACTAAGCCCCCAATTCATCAAAATGACTAGGATAAGGTTATAAACAGATTAGAATGGTTATTACATATGGAACAATTTCATTCTTTCTTGTTTTTTGTTCATTTGACTTAAATTACCTTGAAGTTCTCTTAAATTATAACTTTTTTATTTTCTTTATTTTTATCCTTTAATTTCTAATTTCATTTAATTAGCTGCTTTACTCACTTTGCCTTTTCATGAACTTGATCTTTTATATATTACTTAATTATATTATAATGGAGATACTAATATCCCTAATTGCAAATTCATTAATATTACTAACTTATGTTATCCTTAAAATCATATATTAGGACCTCACTTGGTTTGAATTTGCTTTGCAATACCTAAATAATAGTTAAACAATTTCTATAAAGCTTATATCTTCAACATATAACTTTAAATGTTAACTTAAAATTTTTAACAAGTCGCAACATGTAGCATTACTTATCAATACGACTTGTTAACACTTAAACAAAATATTATCATTCTAATAGTTTATTATCATCAAAATTATATAAGCCTAAATTTGTTTAATTATCATTTTTTAACATTTTTTCACTTAATCTATGATTTGTAAAAGTTATGGTGATTATTTTTTCTTTTTTGGTAAGTCATAAAATCTAAATATAAGGGACAAGTAGTATAATTAAAGTTATAGCTTAAGATCTACAACAAGTAAGCATGAACTACATAAATAAAATAGAATAG
>JAOTAY010000005.1:17320851-17333440 GCA_025629805.1 Erythroxylum baracoense
GAAATAATGTAAGGTTTCTTAAGCTCACAAATGAAGCTTTATAAGCTGTCTTTTGGGGGTTTTGGATAGTTGATTGTTATTCAACAAAGAGCAAAACTTTCTCCAGGTATTAGCTGTTTCTATTTTTCTTATTTTTTGAAAATTAATTATCAGTTTATTTTGTTTGTAACGCTACTTTTGTTATCTTACGACATTATTTCTTAGTAGGATCAATTCAAAAGTAGTATTCCAGAATTGCAAAGGTTTACAATTCGAATTTTAAGTCAATGTATGAGTGCAACAGGCTATGAACGGAACTGAGCACATTTGAATTCATCCATTTCAAGAAAAGGAATAAATTGGAGCACAAGAGATTGAATGACTTGGTATTCATTCGTTACAATTTAAAGCTTCGGGAAAGTTATGTTGTTATCATTATTAATTTCGATATAATTTCTTATAATTTTATAATAATTAAATTTTATTATTTACTAGGACTCTTAATAACACAAATAGTTCAACAGATCCAATTTTCATTGATAATATCGATCTTTTGACGAATTGAGTTTTTAGGGAACTAGGTTTGGTAGATATTGATGACTTGGAAAATAATTTTGAATGGGAAAGCACTGACATGTCATTTGGTACATTGAATTTGAATGATGATGATGATAAAACTCCTTTCAATAATGAGGATTTTGTATTAAATGATAATTGAGGTCAGAGCAATTATAGCAGGTATCTTCCCGTAGACGATTGAATGAAGTTCCAGGTTTTTGTTTTTCCTCTTCTTTTAATTTTACTTATGTTTGATGTATATATTAAATTCTATATACGTAATGTACTTGAAAATGTTTTTGTTTCAAGTTTTACATATACTTGGTTGTTTCCTCATCACGAACTCTTCTCTTAAATTGTAATAGTTTGAGAGTTAGGAATGTTATTTGTTCTTTTTATTGGATATTTTGATGTAATTATTATTTATCTTTTAAATATTTTATTTTATTCTTAATTTTATATATACGGTGATGATTTTCTTTTTTATATTAATTATGGTTATTATTTATATGTGAAATATTTGAAAATTATTGTTATTTTATATTAATTATGGTTATTATTTATTATTATGATTTTTGGAGACAAAGTTGATATAAACTTATAAAGTATACATTACAACCATACAATATGACAATGAACTATTTTATAATTTTTTAAAAAAATTTAGAGACTATTTTATAAATTTAAAAAATTACTCGAAACGATACTCAATATTGACAGATATCAATACAGTACTGTACTAAAGTTCAATCCGATATCAGGGCAAACGTTATTTGCAACATTGGTTTAATGAATTGAAGGTATAGTCATTAAGTATAATAAAGCTCTATCTTTCGTTTTAAAAAAACACTAAAAGTCCTCTGTCTTTTTGATGCAGCTTACTTATTCCCCTCTCTTCCCCTCCTTAGTGCTTTTTCTTGCTTTTCTTTAGTTCTTTTCATTCTCAAATATGTTTCTTCAACAAATTTGTTTATAGTTTCATATGTTAGCTTCTATGAATTTTCTAGTTTCTTTGATGATCTTTTGGGGTGAGTATTTCCTTCACTCTCCAGTGATTTTAACTCTTTACCTTGTTTCTAGCTATACTAGGGGGTCCCATACTATACCAATCTGTGTGTTGTAAGTCTCGATTGTCTTCTTTACTCAGAAGGAATAAAAATGTTGTTCATCAAAAAGAAAAAGAACAGCTACAATATAACAGAGCAAGTGTTTTGGACCAAACATTTCATACGCTTTTGCAGACCTCTGAATCTTGCCACATTTAACTGAGCTGTGACTATCAGCTTATACAATATTGTGGCATCTCCTATATAACCAGAGACATATCATTTGTTCTCACTGACGGATCAACCTGGCCACCAAATGGATCGACGCTCAAATAAGCAGCTCACTGGACTGGAGCAAGTAGTTATAAAACAGGCTTCATCATTTATGCATCCAAAGTTAGAGAGAAGAAACAATATGAGAACTAAAGGAATAAATGATCATACAAACCCTAGCATTATAAATAAAAGTTGACCTATTTGATTTTAGGATTTTAGTTAAACACTCTAAAAATCATAGTGTATTAAGCTGTAAAATAGTGACGTGTAGTAGAACAAAGGAAATCAATTGTTTCTTTCAATAGCCTCCACCGAATTAGGAGCGGTCGCGCCAGTGGATTCAATTGTTAAATGACCAAATAAAACATGTGCTCAGTCACACAAGTACGTGATCGAGTAGTAAATTGCAACCTCCATACTTTTTAAAATTTCATCCCAATCATGTTCAGAAGAAAGCTGGTAATATACAAGAAATTCAACTAGGTAACTTTACTCGGCTCATCTCTGCTCTGCTCTCACAGGAACACCTAATCCAAGTGGACATGCAAAAGAACTTTGCCCTTTACTGGTGGCACAAATTTTAACCCCTAAAGATGAAAAATGGACACCGAAATAACCTTCCAACCACCAATCCTTTAAATCATTTGCATCCATTCACAACATGTACCAGCTCTTTAATGCATTCTGATCTTTCCTACCCTCTTCCCGTTTATCACTTATGTATCTTCACCTACCTTTCTTTCAATGGTAAAGTAAAAGGCGAGGAAATTTTTCTACTGATCTGCTTCTAATTCTTCATCAGATAATACCACAGTCAACAATGAATACTTAACTCGTAGAGAAATCCTCCCCTTCTCAACAACTAGTCTTGCCCCAGAAACAACCCAATACCCAGGAGTATCTTGAGGGCCTCTTGTCATTTCTGCTGTGTCAACCAATTTCAAAAGTTTAGTAGCTTGAACAGGCACTGGAGGGCCTCCAGGATAGACTGCTGAATTTATGTTCACGTCACCTGGCCTGGGAGGTGGCTTCTGAACTGATGTGAAGTGATGACTGATTAAAGTTGATATCAGACCAGACTTGGGAGCCAAGCCTGGGGAACCTTCCCACTCTTGATGCTTTACAACTGTAGCTCCTAAAACGGTTGAGAAACGAAGTCGCAAAAAGAGAACATTTCTAAACCCTGAATTCTCAACATGTAACTGCGCTCCAGTTACTACAGAAAGATCCTCATCAGACTCAACAGGTGCAGTGCAGACATGAGAAAAATTCTTCCATTGTACTTTCTCATAGTATTTTCGATCATAAGAATCCTGACGGAAATTTCCATGTGGATCATCTTCAAGTTGGAAGATTTTTGGAAGAGAAGAAAGATGCTGCAAGTGAATAGCTAACCGATTGCTCCTTTTACCTTCTAGATAAAGCCGAAGGCCAGTGACTGGCCTCTTACCCACATCAACCTGTTCCAGAATTTATGGATAATAAAGAAGCAGATCTCCAGTGTTGGAAGAAAACTACAAACAGAAGACACATAGGAGGCGCACCAGTTTGGCATTTCAAGCATCAGTATCAACTTTTGGAGAACAGAAAATTAGAGCCTAACACCCAACATTTTCCTGTCTTCTGAATGTCTATTATGAAGAAAATAATGATGGAAACTTTGATAAAGTCATGTCCTAACTCATTTGCCAAAGTAAAGATGTATACTAGTAAACAAAACTAGGCTAGTTATCATATCTGTCTGACCATTCAAATGTGTTTTTAGTAAAAAGAATAGAAACTAACTTTGGTTTATATCATCCCATTTAAAAATATAAGGAACAATTGCTAGCTAAGCACTATTTCAAACAAATGATGAGAATAAGCAGGAAAAAGCATTAGGGAATTACAGCAAAAAAGCATTAATAAAGCCAATAAGAACAGAGAATTAAATTAGAAAGACAAAAAGCTTTACCGGTATAGTGTTGACAAATAGTTTGGGTCCCATGAGACTGAACTGTAAAGATGCTGTATTTTTTTGTTTTCTTTGTGGACCAAGGGGAAGTTCACTAAATACTGGTGCCCACTGCCGTGGGAGCTGAAATTCAAAAAACTGATGTAGTTCTTCAATCGGGGGCTTGTCTGCTTGAAATAAGTCAAGGGATGGAAGATACCAGGAAAATTAGAATTATCTTGCAAGACATGATTAAACTTTAGTACAACATAGGTCACAATCGATATAGATGTGAAATTGAGAGAATTGTGAATGGGTTAATCTCAAATATCAAGAATCTACTATAAACACGAGATTTAAAAGAGAAACAAACACAAGCCTTGCTGTATACACATACATTCTCAACAATATAAAAGCCAATTGAATGAAATACCAACAAAGGGGATTTTCTGGAATAGTAAATTGAGAACTCAATGGTCTAAAAGAGAACTTCAGTATACTGGTCCAACTTATGATCAGATAACTGGTCATAGAAAGTTCCCCACCCAAATTAAGGAGAGTTGTAAATAAGTTCATAACCAAGCAGAATCTATAGTTAGAAAACAACTTTACTAGGTTCAATATATAGTTAGAAAACAACTTACTAGGTTCATAAATAATCATGTAGTTGACTAGAAGTGTTTTATTATCTTTGGCTGAGTTGATTTGTTGACACAAGCTTTTTCATTAAAGAGCATATAGATTGTTCAAACAACATAAATCTTTGTTTAGTCTTGAAGAAATAAGGGATTGATTGTCCCTGAGCACAAATTTTTATATAATCCAACAAGATCCAAATCTCATACAGAATTCACTCACATCTTAGGTAGAGATTTATCGCATGACTCAAAAATCCACAGCCTGGAACTCCATTTAACAAAGAGGTAATTGGGATAAAGGACATTGAGATCACATCAGGCTCATACTGAACAGTGTGTAACCACTCACTATGGGAAAGGTGTCCATTATCACTTCCACCTCTCCTCCTGTAAATTCTCACAAGATCCTGCCAGTGTAGTAGTTAAAACGTTGGCTATGATCTTGATATGAAAATTCAAATGAGAACTTCAAAACCCTCCAGAGGTCTTTGACAATGGTATTAGTAAATATCAACAATGCCAAAATAAAAGCATCTTTTAAAACTACTAACATGACAAGGATACCTCTTTGTGAGAATAGGAACTTGGACCAGTATTGGCAAACCAGAGATGTTCCCTGTTTTCAACCTAAAGCAAAAGTGATCAGATAAGAAATGTACGAAAGATTTAAGCTGAGGATTCTCTATCCTATTTTTATTTTAGGCCTACACAAATAATTTACAGTCCATCGCAACTTAACCTAAATTATAGATTTTGATTTATGATGGTGACTAAATTTATTTAGGTGATAAATAAACAACAACAATATCTAGTAAAAGTCCCACTGAAACGCAGGGTCTAGGAAAATTCAGTAATACACAGCCTTACCTCTACCTGGTAGAGAGGTTGTTTCCAATACCTAAGTAATAAATAAGTACTTCAAAACAAGTAAAATATCAAATTCAGTTAAAATATGTAATTTGATTAAAATAATTACTGCTTTTAACAGCACAATATATAACATAAAAGTTGCAAAGTTCTTAGTTCTTTCTTTTCCAATTAGTAACTAATTTCATAAGTCAAAAACTATCAAAATGATACAAGAGCTTGTTATCCTAATTTATTCAGTTCTACATGAAAATGTAGCATCCACAATTTTGTCACAATACCCTGTTACTTTGGTACTGATCAGAAGGCATGCCATACTGCTCATTAGTATCTGCAAACCTCTTATCTGCAATTTCTTTCAGCCGTTTCTGCACTTCAGCAGGTTCGAGATTTGATGAATGTTGCTGCTTCATATGTATTACATCCTTCCCACCCATCTTCAGACCAACAATAACATGTGTCCCAAATGTCTCAATAAACCTGAAAGAATAATCATGCAGCACAATTTCAATCAATTTTGAAATCCTAAGAGTATATTTTGTTTAAGCAAGAAAATTATTGCAAGGAGGATGAAGAACCACTAATATGCTTACTTCAGCTCATTTGAGTAAATTTGCTAGCATCACACATTTAAAGCTGCTTTGATAATCCAACCATGTTTGAGTAAGTTTACTTTGACCTATTTAAGCTAAGGATTAGTTTTGCTTAGGCTTGCTCCTTATGCTAAAATGTGAAGTTAAGTTGTTTTGTTAGAAGCATAAGCAACAGATAATTGTTAGAATATTCTCGACATTGATTAGTCGAATTTTGTTGGAGTCAACATCTGATCCAAGTGCTATACCCATTCAATAGCCATTTGCTTGAATGATTTCCTAATATGATATTTAAAGCCTTTATGCTTCAGGGTCTCAAGTGAACTCATGCGACTTTCATCTTCTACTACAGTTAATTTCCAATATCAAGAAAAATGTGTAATTTCCCATTATACATGGCTCAATTATAGCCTAATAACTTCTGCCTCTAGGTTGAATAGTTTCTTGAATTGTATCAGAGATTTTATAACCAACGATTCTCAAACCTCAAGTTACAAGATCATCACCTACCATAGTTTACACACAAGGCATGCTCGATATTTTCTAATTCACACTTTTAGGCCAACAGGAATCATTTAATTGAGCATTTTAAAATTAGCATATGATCCAATCTAGGTCTTAACCAAATAACATAAACATTTGGATTAAATGGTATTGGCATTCTTCAAAAGAGTTACATTTTTTACTCTATTTTATTTTCTCTTTTTAATTATGTTATAAGCAAAAATCGATAATTTCAATTTCTTGTGTTAGAAATGAGGATTTCACAGAGAAGTTTGACTCATTTGTATACACAGACACACACCAATTTGCACAACCACGTTTGAGGAAAGGTTCAAATATGCTTGCTCCATTCTGATAGACAAATGCAAGATTGACTGCTAATTCAAGGCTCATTTAATTTTGTCCAGCTCAACATCCAAAATACAGCCAGAGTTCAAGAATCCTTTGTCCTATTCAATACAGATTACATATAAAGATGTTGAAGTAGATGCACAAAGATGTAAATAATATATGTTGCACTGTTTTACTAGAGTAACCATATGCATACTTAGTCATTAATAAAGAATGTGACCTTAATGTCTGTTCTCATTCAGCTAAAGTATAAAGGCCCAAAGGAAACTACATTGGGTAAGCTAAGATCAATTGCTCCATTGAAAATAATTCTTAAATTAATGAAGCCCTATTGTAAGAATGGAGCCACAAGCATCACTTACTTTGCTAATGCAGCAGGATCCCATGAAGATGGAACAGCCTTCTTAACATGATCACAAAGTACCATCTGAGACTTCTCTAAGGCAACTGTATAAAGTGTGATAAATATGCCATCAAAAGCTAGGGTTTTGGTGTTTGCTGCATCTTTTTGCCAGCAACCAGAGTACTCAAACATCGCATTGAACAGGCCTGATGGAATTTTTCCAGTCAATGACATTTCCTGGTTAAACTGCTCTGACATCTGAAAGAAAGGTAAAGAAAATAAGATGAAGGAAAGGAGAAAGATAATGAGAGCTTTAAAAGGAAAAAGTGTTCCTTCAAACATCAAAGCCAGTATCTTAGACAGTATGGAAGAATGAGAATTCTTGGAAAATAGTCAACAAAATGACAAGCTGAAAGAACCATTACTCCGTTGAAATTAGATGTTAATATAATATCCAACCTCTGCAATTGATACTATTATTAACAGACAGTGATAATCGCTATGATCATAGTTGTAATGGGAAGTTGTTAGAAAAGAGCACAGTGAAGGGAAACGCAAAACAGCAATAAACAAATACAGTTACGTCAAGGAGGCAAAAAATTAATGCCATTAAGCTTCCGTATCTCCTCAGACAATAAATGCACACGAAGAATGTTTGACAACAATCAATTGACAACCACTAAACAACAAGAAAGCAATCATTATGAAGTAACTGCAAGTACCTGGTGGAAGGACAGAACATCGGACCTAAACCGTATTCGCTCCCCTTTGTCACATTTTATAGATTTGGAAACATTTGGGATGCATATCCCACCTGGTAATACAACCTCTCGGCCTATTTCCTCATCAATCTCAATTAACCGGGACTCCTTTGGATCCCCTTTGCAGCACTTCAACCGCAGATCAGATGCTATATCATAACCACGTCCTATGGACCCAATTGCAATTTCAGCCGCCTTAGGAGCTGCAAGTTTGAGCGCCATTGCTCATCACATAACGGCAGTTTATCATAACCAGGAACAAGCCCTGCACATGATATATCGGAAAACACAAAAGTTTCAGCTCATCTAATCAACCCGGATATGCAATATCTAAAGAGCACACATTCTTAGCTCAAATGACTAGATAATTAGCACTTACTACTTATAAACCCTTTTGATATTTTCGTGTTTAATCAATACGGGATTCTCTAACAAACAGATATCAATTTTCGAGAAGAGAAAAAATCGTAACTTAATTCACCATCCAGGTGTCAATAATCAAGCTAAAACCGACAAAAGCAGATACATGTATGACTCAAAAAGAGAATCAGACATAACTATACATGCTTATTAAAAACTGAAGGAAGGCAAGTGTGACCAAGGGCTAAAGCGATTCAAATAAGTTCTTTTAAATCACTTTGAACTACGAAAAGTTCAAACATGGCAATCAAAAAATAAGAACCCAGATCTAAGTTCCCCGCATGATCAAATACATTTACATTCGGGTCAAAATGAAGCAAACTTCATACATTTGCTAGGGAATGGAAACAGCAACTTTCCCAATAACCTCTCCCGAGTCAGCCTCAAACTGCATTAAAATTAAATCTTTAGAGAAGCTCAAAAAGCAGCTCTTTTCATCCAAAGGAGAAAGCTTTCAATCGCAGGACTCCACTTGGGTTGCAAAGAAAGAGAGAAAAACAAGAGAGAGATGTAACTCTTGTGTGTTGGTTTTGTGATAACAAACGAAGAAAGTTAGAGAGAAAGAGAAACCCTAAGCCAAGATAAAAATTTAATATTTTAATTAAAACAATAATGATACAAACTACAGAGGTAGAGATTTGACCAGAAAGGAAGGAGGAGAGAGACAGAGAGATTCCGCCAGCTGTAGCCTTTGCTCCCTCTTTTGTTCTGAGAAGGGATAGGACTTTTTCCTCTCGCTGTCAACGTATTAATAGATAATAACAAAATAGGTTCTTCAATTAGCTGCATTGATAAGTATTTTCATGCAATTAATTATGTTTGCATGACTACCACATAAATGAATACGTGTCTTTTTCAGACAAATCAATATAACCAGAAACATAGTCAATTGTGAGTTCACAAGTTATCAATCTCTAGTGAAATTTTAATTTTGATAAAACAGAATCATATATCATAAGGTTAATTGTCTTACAAAGGGTTATTGTTTAGTCTCTCAGTTGAAACTTCCACTCTCTTCACTCCCCTCTGCATTTTGTTATGTAATATGTAAGAGTGTAACAATAGGTTACTTCTTTAAAAATGAGTCTAATAATTGCAATTTTAGCAACATCAGAAAATACCTTTTGAAAATCCAAACCAAGTCACCACTTAAATCCTTTTTACTTCACCGTTGGACTGGACTATAATTTTGTCTTAAACACCCATTTCACATCAATTGCCTCCAACTTCTCTCTCTCTTTCGTGCCTTCATTCATCCTCAAGAATTATTCGCTCACTATTTGTAAACATGCAAAACTACACCACATTTCCATATCATCTATAGCATTACAATATGTTACCTTATAATCTTGCAAGGCTCTTAGTAGTTGACCATGCCTTATTAGTCTTTTACCTTTCATGAAAATTTTATTGCAATGTTGGAATTGGTAAGACTTGTTGATTTTTTATGTAGGTTTGAGCTTCAGACGTGTCTTCTTCAATGAAGAAGATAGATCCTTTTTGTGAATCATGCCCTCTCCCAATTTCAACTCTCATTTTCAGCAAAAACCACATCTTTACTTATAATCACCGTCTTTGCTGTTGGATTAAAAAGATTGTAACCACCATATTTGTAGTCAATAAAAACTTCTTTTCCACCCCCAATCATTTAGCTTGGTTCTGATTTCTATTAGGCAACCAAACCAAACACTTTTAGATGACTTACACTTGGCCTGAAATCACTCTAGGCTTTTATAAGGGTGACTTCCTAATAGGTTGTATAGGAGATATATTTTTTGAAAAAAGATAGCACATGAATCTGATTTAGCCCAGATGGAATTTATCATAGCTTTGGTTTTTAACATGCTTTTTGTCATATCCATTGTTGTTTTTTTTTAGCAATCCTATTGTGTTATGAAGTTTAACAACAGGTGGCTTTATATTTTATTTCCTACTCATCATAGGACTTAATGAAAAGGTTATCGAAGTCTTAAAAATTAATCTACAGTTCACTATACTTTTGTAGTGGTCGTGGAACTAGGTTGAATCCTAAGATAACTAAAAATTATTTTCATAATTAATTGATTAAAACTAGTAAGAAATTAAAATAAATCAATTGAGTATAAAAGTGAGAATTTTAATTTTTCTTAACTCCAATTCAAGGCAAGGATTTCATCCAATTATAACTTTGATCATTGCTCTAAAAAGAATAACTTTTTACAACTTAAGTAGTTAGTATGCAACCTATTAGGATAGTTTCAATAGAAGTCTCAATTTACTAAATTAATTGATTCAAACTTAACATTCAAATCAAAAATTACCATTAATTGATCGGGTATGATATCATTTCATATCAATTAAATGATAATAATAAGCTTAACAAAAAACGCTGATCCCAAATTAAATAATTGAGGTAGTTATAATTATTCAACTTAGTTTTCTTGTTTCTTATAAGTTAAATATGAAAATACATAAATAACCTAATTGCTACTTGTATCAATCATTCATGACAATTATAGATCATTAAATTCATAGATAACCATAGAATAATTAATGCTAAATGAATATATCAAATCAATAAATATTAGTTATTCATGTAATAAAAGAATAAGAAACAAGAAATACTTGAATTAAAAACAAAATCTAGGTCTAAAACAAAACCTCCGAAAGTTATAACTAGAGTTTTGATTCCTTTTAAGTCACAAAATCTAGATTTAGCCATACACGGCTATCGTTTCACACCAAAGATGGATGAAAGAAGAAAAGAAACCAAAAGAAAGATAAAAGGGAATTATAAGAAAGTGTGTGTAACATTTCCTTTTCCTCTTTTGCCTAAAAGCTAGTAACGTTTCCTATTCCTCTCTTGCCTAAAAGCTAACTTCTTTCAATATTCTAAAGATAATCTTCCAAATAAATCAAAATCCCTATATAATAGAGATAAGAATAAGTCTCTTAATTGAACTAAACTTCTTAGAGTGAATCTGGCTCTATTCGTGATCTTGCCTTATCTATTTCAGTAATCTGCCATCTTTAATTTTATCTTTCCAAAATTCTTAGCTTTGACAAATGATGCTGCAATATGATGTTTGAAGCCAAATTTGGTCCAATATCCACTTGTTACCTCCTAAAATAAAATAAAAATGACTTTTATCAATTAAGTACTAAAAAATAACCCAAAACTAAGGAGATGAATCCAAATATTATAACCAAATCACAATTTATCAAATTTCCTCACATTGAACTCATGCATGTTCTCATGCATACATTAATTCAATATATCAATTATCCTCTTAACAATCTCTCATCCTCTTTTATATCATCCAAAAACATCCAAAAAGTTAGTATATATGAACGATTTAAGAAAAACTAATAATTAAGAGAACAAGTCCTCATAGAGAATTTTTTGAATAATGAAAACATAACAACTAATTAATTCCATCAAAATCAAATAAAACAAGACTTGACATCCTCTCATGAATTTGACTCTATGCACTCAAAGTGTTTAGGGTTTATTAAACTCTCGAATCAAAACACAGAGAGCTATTTCCACAAGATTGCTTATGAATCATATCTCAACCACTAACAAATAGGAATTTAATGAATAAGTCAAATGGACTTAGTAAATATGGCTAAAGTAAAGGTGTGGCAAATAAGGAAATTTTTAGGTAAAACAAATTGAAGAAATTCATACAAACTTATCCATATAATTTTTAATTTAAATCACTCCGAAATTTACTTGATTTAAATATCATGTTTTTAATCACCTCATCATTTTTTTCTTTTTCTTTCTTTTTAGAATAAGAAATATCAAAAAGGAGGTTCTTTCTTTTTGATTTTATTTATAATTACCTATTAATTAAAGTACAATCAATTATAGATTTTCTTACCTTTTTTATTACAAATATCAACAATATTTTTATTCTCCCTTCAACTCAAATAATAAGCTATAAATACTACCTAGGGAGTTTTATGAAAAAAGAAATGGAAATTGAGATACTGATGCAAGTTCTTCCCTTCTGAATCAGATAGATTCATATCCGAAAGAGGTTCACAATAAGTTCTTTCAAAATTGACTATTTGTCCCTCTATTAGAGGTGTTCCAGAAATGTCTCCGAGAATTGCATTGTTGGAACTGGATTGGAAAGCCAAGTGGCCCTAGATTCAGGGGGTCCCACTCTAGCGGAATATGAGGGAAAGATAATTTATACCGATATTGACAAGATCATTTTATTGGGAAATGGGGATACTCTAAGCATTCCATTAATTATGTATCAACGTTCCAACAAAAATACTTGTATGCATCAAAAACCCCAGGTTCAGCAGGGTAAATGCATTAAAAAG
>JAOTAY010000005.1:17364953-17408216 GCA_025629805.1 Erythroxylum baracoense
CCAACTTGATTGATAGGGTTTTAGAGTAACGAACAATATGTTACTATATATATATATATATATATATATATATATATTAAAAATAAAAAATATTTTTTTTAAATCTTGGGGGGCCCAGTGCACCACTGGGTCTCATATATCTCCATCCCTGCTTGAACTGATAAGTATATTTTATTTGCATTTCAAGTCAGCTCCATCTTAAGGAATAAATTATTTGAAAAATTAGATTACTGAGGAATCGATGCAAGGAAATTGGGTTAGTGGGTTGGTAAAAAAGAAGAAGACATGGAAGGAAATTGGATTAGTGGGTTGGTAAAAAAGAAGAAGAGTTGGAAGAAAAAAAGGAAATGGAGAGAACAGAGAAGAAACTTATGTTGGTAAAAAAGAAGAAGAGTTAGGAAGAAAAAAAGGAAATGGAGAGAAAAAAGAAGAAAATCATCATGACTTTCATTCATTATATTAAATAGGTAGTAAGCAGAAGTTTAAGACATGGTAAAAAAATCAATATTGCGACCAAAGTCACTTACTAATTATGTATCACATCCTTCCATAACTAGACATGCTTACATACATTGTTTCGTGCATGTAGAATTTTGTGACAGAGTCAGGTAAATAATTCTTATTATAAGATTAAGTATTTTAGAAGTATAAAAAAATATAGACGTAAATGGGTAACAAAAATAACAAAAATAATAATAATAAGAAAAAAGAAGAAAAATTCCTGATAAGTAGTTCATTACGTGTAAATATAATGAGATATAACAAATTTTTAACTTAATCTCTTTAAGGTACAAAGTTCAAGCTGAAAGAATCATGCTAATTAAGCCACCTACTAGATTCTGAGGCCCAGGACTTCTGACTTATGTAATAAATAGTGTTAAGACTGTATATTTAATTAGTTATCCAGAAGCAAAAGCATAGTCTTGAAGAATAGATCCTTTGTTCTAATTAATCAGTTCGTACTATATTTTATTAAATCTCATCTATATATTTAAATATTAAGTCTCATATATATATATAAATGGGATCTACATAAATATGTAGTAAAAATTAACTGGAACAGGATTGAACATTAACAATTTTGATTTCAGCCGTTATGGCCTCCAAATTTGCTTTTGTAATTGTTATGGAATCAGTCAAGTTTTGGACATGATAGATTCTAGTTGTTGTCTAGACTAGTTACTGATAAAGACTAATGCATCATCCAAATTCGAAGTTAGCGTTAAGTCCGATTTTTCTTCATTTTTTGTTAGTACATGGTTTTATAGCTGACGAGGAGAATAACCAAGGGAATGTTGTTTAGTAAATATCTTATACGTGGATTCATCATGTTAGCGATAAATTCAAACGTCGCTAAATATTAAAAAATTGTGTAAAATTATAATTTGTGACAAAAAAAATCATCGCCTTAATGATCCCTAAATCTGGGTAGCAAAACAATATTTGCGACGTTTTTTTGAAGTCGTCACAGAAAGGTTTTGGATACATAATACATTCGTCGGTAAAACATATAACTAATGAGAGCCAAAAATGTCGTACATAAGCTTTTGCAATGTATATGTTTCATAGATAAAGGTTTTTACCTACTAAACCATAATCGTAGGTAAATATTTTTATTGACGATTTTGTTTTTATAGCAGAATAGTTTTAGCTACTAATTGTTTATTGTAGGTAAATGTTTTTAGAGACGTTCTTGTAAATATAGGTAATAACATTTTATGACGATTTTATTTTGGTAGGTAATATTTTTTAGTGACAAACATTTATTTTAAATTTAAATTTTGTTATAATTGTTTAAAAAATTAATTTAATTTATTACAATTTTTAAGACAGTTTGAAATATAAATTAATTACATTTTATAATTAATGTTGGTGACTTCTTATTTAAATAATAATAAATTGAAATAAAATAAACATTAAAAAGGAATGCATTTTATTAAAAAAATAATTACAAGTTAATTACAGAATTGAAAAAATTTATAAACAAACTAAGACTCCACATTATCACTACTACTGACATAGTTTGAGCCAAGTAATTATTTGACCATCTTTTTAAGCTTGTTCACTTCTTTTACATTACGATCTAACTTCTCTTTTGTACATTGTAATTTAGTCTTCAATGATTGGTTCTCCTCTTGAAGCGTCGTGACATATGCTGGTCGTGACGAAGATGCACCAACAGGCTTAGGGTCATGCTCACGACCTTTGATGAATCCCGATCTTATATCAAGGACATTGTTGCAAATGTCATCGACATTGGGCTGATTCTTCTGAGACAGTGTTGTCTGCAACAACTCCTGCATCTTATCCTACAATTTTAAATACAAAATCGAGTTAACTAAAAAATTCTTACTTAGTATTACATCAAAAAATAAACTGCAATATTAATTATTTTGTACATACATAATTACTTTGTGTCTCTTCAGACATCCAGCTTTGATCTTCCTTGTAATGTGTTAGCTTGTACAGTGTGATCCTATCACACTCTTGTCCTTGAAGTTAAGTTTGACTCTATTTTATGAATTTAAAAAATTAGAAGATAATAGAATTTATTGCTAGAATAATAAGTTGAAAACGTTACACCTACAAGTTCTTGTCAGCTGACAACAAATGATTTGAAGCTGGTGTTATGAGGAGTCTTCATTTGTACTCTTTTCACCTTGACTTTCTCACACTTTTCCTAAATTAAGAGAAGTAGTCATGAAATGTATAAACAAAATTAATGGAAGGAATTATGATGAGAAATAAAACAAACCTGAACCTTCACAGAGGCCCAATAATCACACATGGTACTCCAATTTTTTGGAGTCACTCATTCCAGAACATGTTTCCTTGCCTCTTCATCAGAAGGAAAAAACTGGTAATATTTATGAAGTCCATATTAATGATCCTTCGCCCTTTAGTTTCAATAGTAAACTAACACAGCTTGAAACCTCAGGCTTGTCGATATCATATTGATCTTCATCTGTGAAGAACACGTATAAGTTAACTTACTATTTTTGTTAAGTAAAATCGCAATACAGATCATCAAAGGAATTGAAATATTACCGAAACTTTGCCCAAAGCATTTTGGAGCAAATTGTCTTCCATCAACTGCCTGACATATTGAAGACAAGGCAATTCATTCCTCACAATGACGCCCAACTCACTGGACAATTTTGCAAATTGGATCTTATCCAGAGGGCGACGTTGCGTGGGGTCAATAGTCATAGACAACTTGCTGTTCATTGCAACATTCATCCGTTGCAACTAAGTTCCTTTTGTGATACCTCTACCTCTTTTTCTAATGCTAGTATCGGACCCTGAAAACAAAAAAAATCATAATAAGAAAAACACACTAAACATGTAATGAATAATTTCAACATTAATGTAAATATGTTTGGTTAACAATAATAGACCTAAAGATCCCTGAACACTAATAGACGATGGTGGTAAAGGTTGTTGGTGACTGTTTTCAATCGAGGATGCAATTGTTGGTTGTTGAACGATGGGGTCTAATTGAGTTGGTTGTTGTGGGTGAGGAAGTTCTTCGGTCGTTGCCACTCTCTTTCCTTTGTTTCTACCAGGTGCTATTATATTAAACAACTAAAACGAAATATGAAGATAATGTATAATCTTAACTTAAACATCAATATTCCACATGAATATAAGGAGATCAATAGTCAAATACTAAACATTCGCCATATCATTCCACATAAACATTAGTGAAACATTAAAAATATGCATCTAGTCATATTAAATTAATATAAGTAAAACATCAACAACATAAGGCAATTATGAACATAACATTTCAAACAATATAAATAATTTATTTATATTCAATCATTATCATTAAGTACATTATCATTTGATTCTTCATCACTAATATATTCGAGCAAAGTATCATCATTGTCATTTAAGTCATCCTGAGTATAGTCTTCATCTGTTTGTAAGATAAGATGGGTTTGGACTTCATCTACTTGAACTATGTTAGGATCGACATCTCTCTTATAGAATGATGATATATCTGCATCTTCTACTGGAATGTCTTTATTATTGAACTCCAATCTAATTTCTTGATAGACTTCATCTGCATCCTCATCCAATTGACCAATATCCCTTTCACAAAAATCAAAGACATTTCTTTGTTGAAACATTTGAACAACCTTCTAATTGCTACCCAATACAATATCGTTGACATAAAAAACTTGTTTGACTTGACTTGCAAGGACAAAAGGATCATTATCATACCATGACTTACTAACATTTATGTTAGTAATATGCCCGTTCACTTTCATGTAAGTTAAATCAAATCATTTGCATTTAAGTAGAACAACCTTCTTGTCCTTGATGTAGTACAACTCTGTTATTTCACATATGACACCATAAAAGTCAATGAAATCATGGTCATGATATCTTACAATGACAACTCTACAATTTTGACTTTTAACTCGACTATCTCGATCTTATATGTGAAACCTCACCCTATTAACAATGCAACCTATGTGTTTCTTCCCACAAATATGATTCCCACATGCCAAACTATATAATGTTGTTGTCGCTTCTTATACGTTACGGTTATGTAACCGTATCATCTGTATGACAAATTGAAAACAAATATGATGATGAGACATATTCTCATATTTTCATAATATGTAATCAATATGAAAAGCAAAGTTATGTTCTGGTATATTAAATCTTGTCTCTACATCAGTTAAGTACATTAAACAAAAAGTCAAGCATTCATTTACTATATAAGCCTCTATAATAGACCCTTCTGGTCGAGTTCTATTACGTACATATCGCTTAAGAGAGCATAAAAACTTGAATAAAATTAGTTATGAACTTAAGATTTGTTACAAACAAATAACATCGAAAAAGCTTATTGAATTTAATATGAATTACCTTTCAGTTGGAAACATCCATCAAAATTGAACCGGTCCATAAAGTTTTGCTTCATATAGTAAGTGAATTGCCAAATAAACGATAACATTAAAAAAAGATGGGGGAATAATAGTTCAAGCTTACATAGAATCAGTGCTATGTCTTTTTCCATTTTATCAAGCTCTTCAACTTTAAGTGTCTTGCAATATAATTGCTTAAAAAACTCTCCCAATTGACCCAAAGTTACTGACATTTCCTTTGGCAAATGCCTACATATTCCAAAAAGAAGTAATCATTGCAAAAGTATATGACAATCATGGCCTTTCAACCCTGATACTTTTCCCTCTTTAACATTCATACAACGACCTATATTTGATGCATACCATCAAGAAACTTCACTGATTAAAGAAACTAACAAAAAGATTGCTTCTCCCTCTTTGACATGTTGTAACAAGCAGGGGAAATAATGTATGACCCATCATCTCTTCTTTTCAAATTCAAGTCTTTTCTAATATTTATGTCTTCCAAGTCAAGTCTAGCCTTAATTGTGTCTTTCGATTTCCTATCAATTCTCATCACAGTTTCTAAAATATTCTCATCAATATTTTCTCATTATGCATCACATCAAAATTATGCATCAACAATAATATCTTCCAATATGCCAAATTCAAAAATAGACTTTTTTTTAGTCCAATTGAGTTCAACATCATTTCTCTTATGCTTTCTATTACTTGGGTATTTGCCAGGTGTAATGTCACCCAAATGTGATAGTTAGTAAACAATATCATCACCAGACAACTGCAACGAAGCTTATTCTACTTTGCCATTAAAAAATTTACTTCTTTGTCATCTATGCCCATGTTCCAAATAACAACGATGACCCGTATAACATATTTTACTCCATAGCCTCGTTGAATAAGTTTGATTGTTACACACAGGAAAGTCATATATCCTTTAGTGCTCCATCCAGAAAAATTCCCATAAGCTGAGAAATCATTTAGAGTTCACAAAACAGCGACATGCATTATAAATTTTTAACCTTGAACAACATCAAAATTTTGTAATCCAAATTTCCATAGCTCATTTAAGTCATCAATTAATGGTTGCATGTAGACATCGATATCCTTACCAGGAGCAATAGATCCTAGAATAAGTAAAGATAATAACATAAAAGGCTCCTTCATATACTTCTATGGAGGTAAATTATATGGCACTAGAATTATCGACCACATGTTGTATGAAGTACTCATATTATCGAAAGAATTAAATCCATCTGAGGCCAATCTAAGTCGAACATTACGACAATCTTGTGCAAACCATGTAAACTTTCTATCAAATTCTTTCTATGCCATTTTATCAAATTCTTTCTATGCCTTTAAGTCTACTGAATGACGCATAATGTTATCATTAATGCATTTTTCTTTATGCAACCTCATAACCATGGCTATTATTTTAACATAAAAAGTCTTTGTAGTCGTGGTTTAATAGGAAAGTATCAAAGGATTTTATTTGGTATCTTTTTCCCTCTCCCATCATTCACTTGCCACCTTGATGTAGCACAAATCAGACACTCCTGAACATCTTTACTTTCCTTCCATAATAGAACACAATCATACTTACAAGAATGAATTGAAATATAAGGTCCCTTAACAATTTCTTTGCATCATAGTAAGATTTTGTCAATTTGTGTCCAACAAGAAATGCATCGTTCAGTAAGTCAATTAACATGTCAAAAGACTTGTTACTTGTTACTCAATTTATTATAGACGTTCAAATGCAACAATTTGACAACAAAAGATAGCTATGAGAAATTTGAGCACCCTGGATATAATTCTTTTTGAGCAACTTTTAATGACTTCCCAAAATTATCTTCTGTAATACTATTAATTATGTTTGGCATACTTGTTTCATTCATAATCTCCATATAATTCCCATAATCGTCTAACATCTCATCAATCCCATCATCACCATCATCATTAACATCACAATCATCTATATCATTATTGTTAGTATCATATACCACCACTTCTACTCAACTTGCTTCTTTACATTCACCATGATAAAGCTATGGACTATAAAATTTATCTACACCTCAAATTAGCAAGTGATTATATACCACATCTTGACTTTGAAAGTCGACATTTAAGCAATTGATGCAAGGACAATGAATATGACATTCATTAAACATTTGATGTTGTACAAATTGCATAAAACTCTTAACTCCTTCTACATATTCAGTGGATCATTCTTGTCCAATTTTATGTTAAAACAGAAGTTACTATTAATTAAGGTACATGACACTATATACACCTGTGAATCGAGAAAGGGACTTTTCGTTGTCACTCCTAAGCTCGTGAAATTTTTCACCAATAAGTCTGATCAGAGCTACATCACCAATTTACAGCCTATATATCATCCTATGTTTCTAAGAATATTGCAAACTATTACACAAAACGATCACATCATTTGCATTAACACAAAACCAGAACACATCTTGCTTGAAGTTTATATAAACAGAGTTCGTAGGAAAAGAAACATTAAGGTACATGGTTTATTTACACCTTTGAATCGAGAAACGAACTTCTCATTATCGTTCCTAGGCTAGTGGAATTTTTTGTCGATAAGCCTCATTAAAGTTGCATCACGAGTTTCTAGCCTATATACCATCCTATATTTCTAAGAATATTTTAAATCACAACACAAAACATTGTTCATAATTCCAATCACATAAAACCAGAGATGAAACTCACGTACTATTAAATCAAAACATATATGGACATTAGTTGGATGACTTACCTGGACGGATAGACAACTACAGAGTACAAAGAAGAACGATAAGGTTTGTGGGTTATCGATGATCTAACCATAGATTATAGCCTACAAAAAAAAATTCATACTCAATATAATTCAATATGATTAATTAAAAGGCTAATAGGGCCAATACATTCATATTGCTATGTTGATTATTTGTTTTGTCAAACTAGGATAAAAGTCTTTCTTATAGCTTAAGACTTTCACGTTTTGAAGATTGTAAAGAAGAATGATATTTTAGGAATGATAATAATTAATTATCGTTAAATAAAAGGGTAAAATATATGATTATGCATGGAATGATAATAGACTAATTTAATACATTTGATATCATGTGAGTTTCAATAATGAATATAGATCAAAGATGAACAAATATGCATTGGTTTATTTTGTGGTTCAAAGGTGTATAAAGATTCATAAAACCGTCAAGAAAGAGTGAGATTAAGACTTCTTTTCTAAAATGGGAGTAGGAATGGAAAGAGTGAGATTAAGACTTCCTTTCCAAAATGGGAGTGGGAATGGAAAGAAGTATAGGTGAAGTGAGAATTTAAATTAAATTTGAAGTTAACAATGGGAAAATATTTTTTTCATGAGTTTCAATTGTTGGCCAAGTTAGAATTTAAATTATCATGATTTGTCATACATATTTAAGTCATGATAAATTTTAAACATATTGTAGTCATAAATATTTTAAAGTTATATAAGTAATTTATAACTTTAATAACAAGACATTTTAGAATATTATGACTATATATATGTAGCCAAATAATTCCAATTTATCTATTTATATGAATATCAAAATGTAAAAGTTTTCACATTTAAAATGTAAATGACAGTTTAAGAAAATCATAACTTATAGAGTTTGGCTTTAATTAATTCAAAGTGTACAATAAATTTCTCCACCAAAAATATTATTTGGTATCATTAAAATATTAGTACCAAAAGCTAAGACATGATGATTGAATAAAGAGATTGGAATGCTCACATCCAAAGGAGCTAACATGAAAACATTATCAGATTGTGCAGCCACATTTCAAAATTAACAAAACTATTCACATTTAAACATGAAAAATTATTAAAATTCATATCATTTCTTCAAACACCTTATGTGCAGCAACATTTCAACCTAAATTGACAAAAACATTTCATTATTTTCCTTTTCTTCAGTGACAATCATACATATCTACTACATTTCAACCATTATCATCACCAGATAACACAAACAATTTAACAGCTAACATAAGAAAAACCCATCACAAATAACATATACATTCGGCTTCAATGACAGACGAAGAAGAAGAATGCAAGACCACTCACCGGATGGAGAGATAGCACAAGGAAATGATGGAGGACAGAACCACACAGAGAGAGGAGGAGAAAGTGCAAAAACAACGGTGGGTTGTCGTCATACAAACGATGTCGTCTCAGCTTATTTTTTTGTCCTCCACTGAATTAGGTAACGAAGATAAAATTCATTGCCAAATGTCCCAGATTTCGCTACCAAAATAAAAAAGCATCGTAAATTCTCAACATTTTGCTACCAAACTAAATATAAGTTTCTAATACAAAACTTTTTTCATAAAATTTTTTATTTTGCTAAAATGATTAATATGAAGTAGTACTCATATTGCAATCAAATTTGTTCACTAATATTTGTTGTATAGCTATATATGCAACCAACATCATTAACATCATGTTTGGAAATTATTAATATTTAATGTTGATTACCATCTACAAAAGAATATTAGAAAATATTGTCACCTAGCTTTCATTTCTTACAAGTTAACTTAATACTATTTTCAAACAATATTTTATTTTGCTAAAATGACTAATAAGAAGTGAACATCTGTACAATCAAATTCGTTCACTTAATGTAATATTTACCAACTTATTTGTAATAAACTTTTAATATTATTATAAATCAATGTGATTAATTTAATTTATTATTAATTTATTCATCTTAGGTCATCCTAACTATTAAAATGATTTATTAAATATTACATTATATATAAAATTTTCCATATCTTACTTTCAATATAACTATTACTTCATATGTAATAATAATTATCTAATTTTTATGGCCAACTTCTGTATTGTAATAATAATTTTTACTCTATGTGTAATAATAATTATGTTAGGCAAAGGTGACAACAAATATGACAATGTCTTCCTATTTGGCAATGGTTTTTTGTTTCTAACAACATTGTACTATATGTCTTACGCCAAAAAGGAAAAAGACATTGTTTACCTTAATAAGAAACCACGCCATTTTGTATTAGGTTTTTATCACTACCATAACGAACCTCTCTCTATTTTCATGTTCGCTGTCAACATTCCTCTACATTCACAGTCCAATAACCATTGTCCCCTCTCTTGTGCTAGTCTCATGTATTGTGGACATCACTGTCGAAGAAGCATTAATAACTATATTGGTATTGTTCTTCTTTTCAACTTTCAGACCCTCCATTTTGTGCTAAGTTTTACTTATACTTTTAGGTGTTTGTTGTGAGTTCTTAATTATGCATTTGTTGTATGGGTTGTGTTTTGAAGATGATTTATTGTCTTCCTTTGTTGGTTGTATATAGGTTGACTCCTTGTTACAACCTTTAACACTTCTCTCAGGAAAGCTTGCTAACTATTTGATGAAAGGTCTGAAAAAGTATTTAACTCTGTTTGTATTAATAGTAATATAATAATATTATATTTTTTTACATCATGAATGTGGTTATGTGTAATCTACTTTAAATTATAAATTTTAGATATGATATAAAGGGTAAATAGATTACTGTTATTTTAATAAGGGTAACTTTCATCTTATTAGGCAGATTCAAGATGTATAAGAACTAAACTGTAGTATATCACTTATCATTGAAATTGGAGTTGAACATAATGAATTTTATTCTAAGTTCACTTTTGCATAATATAACTCTTAACATAATTCATTAAGGAATGTCGACATGGTGATTAGTTTCCGATGGTAGAAATTCATTCTATTGGGAGAAATGTGGCAAAATTGTCCTCACTGAAGAAAAAACAATGTAGAACAAATCCCCTCTTATACACTAATAATCGTTTGCCTTTATGGCCAATCTTCTTCTTTAAGGTTTTTAGTATCAAACGAACTACGTCACTTTCCTTATTATATAGATCTCATTTCCTGTTATGAAGCTATTATATATATGAACATTTGATTGTATATACTATATATTGTGTTAAGCTTCCTTTAATCTTCAATATAACATTGATGGAAATGATGGTAAGGGCGATGTCACAATGGTCTATAAGGGATTAGGGAAATCATTTGTTTTGGAAAATTCATTGATTCTAATAACTTGGTATGGTCATTCAGGTATGCATGTTTTTAAAATTTGGGTTCGTGATATAGTTTCACCAGACTAGCAATATAATTTTTGTACTAATTGTGTTTTAGGTGAAACACATCATACTGGCAATTTATCTGAATAAGTTGTCTTCTATACTAAATCTGGGGACTTATTCACTGTATCCTCTAGAAGTTTAGCTACAGCGAAGAAGTTATTGGAAGAAGGTGTTAACAACCCTACACCTAAGGGAAGATTTTTCACTATTTCAATTGGTACCTTTGAATGTGCAAGGACCCTTCTTGGGAATCCAGACAAAGGAAACGCATTTACCTTTACCGACTCTCATGTCATTTGGAATCCAAAAAAATAATTATATCATTGTCATTTATCGATGTGATTAGTTGGACTCATCTTTAAACTTTATTTATGGTTCTATTTGTAAGAATTTTTCAAACAACCTCTCTATTAATTAGGGGTAAGGTCGCGTACTATTATCATTGTTATTGTTGTTGTTCTATGTCTATAAGAATTGTTAAACTTCTAATTAAAAGTTTGTACTACTTACCATATATTATTATATTATATTACTACCATTTCCAAAATTTTTATAAATAATTATTTTACTCTTACTAAATATTAATGATTAAGACTAGTTGTTAACTTAAAATTATGATAGTTTTTATCATTATTTAGATTTAAAATTTTTGGTTCACAAATATTTTAATGTTTAAAAAATATTTACTTTTCATATTTTAAATAACCTATCATGTGTTTTTCAACAATATGTTTTAAACATTGAAAACAACTTCACAACAAAACATATCTTAACTAGTATAGATTATAAAAATGTCAATTATAATTAACCTTAACAACGATTGTTACTTACGCTTAGCATTAACAAACTATCTTCTAAATATTATTAATTTTAACAACGCTAGCACGTACCAAATTTCATCAATATTCCCCTAAAACTTTTGGAAAAAATTTAAGAACCACTTTTAGCAACGAAATATACCATCGTTGCTATATCCTATATCATTCGCGATAAATATATAAAATGGTCTCAATATGTCCACCAAAGTGTGACGCATAAGCCACTCGTCACCAAACAAGGACAATAATCATCGCCAATAGTGAACATTCCGCGACATACAGACATTTTTCGCAGCTTTGTATTATCTTCGCATGACCTTATACGATGATCAACTCAATTGTTGGAAAAAAGAAATGCACTTAACAACGCAATTTATTTTTTTGTCGCTATTTTCCAAGCAATTACTGATGCTTTACTGAAATTGACACTAATAATATTGATTTACCCAACATACAGTGTCGATAGTTTCTAGTCATTAATAATTGTTTCTTTTTTGGGACGAAAGCGCCTAAACGTCATTAAAACTTGTTGTTATTACGACAATATTATAAAAGTGTCGAAAAATTGTTTCCCTTTCTGACATTTTAGTTAATCGACGTAGAATCTTTAACTTTTAGCGACAAATTATTAAAAGGTCGCCAAAAGGACACTTTTAACGACGATTTGTGGATCGTCTTCGAAAAAATCATAGCCAATACACATATTTGTTGTAGTGTCATAAATTACATATAACTCGTTTATTAAACATTGACTGCAATAACGTGTATCCAATTAAAACTATGTTAAAGATCATTAGGGAAATGCAACTATCATCCTTATAGTATAGCTTAGGTGAATATGAATGTCAATTTTACGAGGACTATAAGTAGTAGTACTAACCAACTTTTTATTATTTAATATAATAAGATGAATGATTGATTAAAAGAATTAAATAATTAAAGTAATTTAAAATAATGAACCACAACAATGAGTAAGAATAAAGCAATCAATAGATTAATAAGATTTAGATGTAAAATCCCCTAGAATCGTTCTATGATTAAACTTATCTCGATTATATGATATAATTATATGATATAAACCATATTTTCTTAAGCTGTTAGAAAATTTAAAGTTATAACCATATTATTTTCAAGAAATATAACTCATATCCTTAAGTTGATTATTTAAATCTCTTTCTATTAAAAATTCCCAATAACATCTTAAAATATCTATAAATTCCTATGATAGATTTGACTCTAATCCAAAAGATCTATATGGTCTTATATCTAAGATTTCATACAAGTTTTATTATTCATGCTATGATCTATTCATAAATATGATTTCTTAATTCTTATACATGAAATCTAAAATTCAAAATTCTAATATATTCCAAGTTACATACATGAAGCAATAATGGATAATTCATACTAAAGCTTGGGTATTTAATTTAATTAAGAAATATAAAAAATAATACCTGTAGAGTTTATCCATCTAGATCTATATCCCAATCCATCTAGATCTATATCCCAATTTATTTCATGCTAAAGGAAAGAAAACCACTAATACTCAAAAAAGAAAAAAAATAACAAAGCATGCTCATTAATCTTGAAACTTTTAAGTTTTTGATTTAATCATGATAGAATCTTAAACCTTTTCTTTAAGGTTGCTTTGTTATTCTTCTAATAGCCCCTACTTCTACTTTTAATGATGACTCTTTATTCTCTTATACTACTTCCCCTAATTTCATATATCTCTCTCCTTTTTATCTTAAGAAAAATATAAAATTTTGACCAACACAAGTCCAATATGGACCTTGTTAGCTTGTAATGTTTATAACTTCACAGAATCCTAATTACATAAAAATTAATGCCAATATGGGTTACCCATAAGGTAACATGTTACACCCTTATTATCTTAATAACTCCTCTATCATACATCTACAGGTTCACTTTGGGGACATGGGTCTAAAGGCTACGGACTTGAGTCCATGTTCAGGTTATATTCCTATATGGTAAGTTGTCAAAGAAGCTTAATAGACCACTAGCCTAAATGTGATAGAAAATGAGTTTATGTTTGACCCATGTTTTGAATATAAGTTCATCAAACTCATGTTCATCTAAAATCACACTACAACTTCTCCAGCTTGACGTTAACTTGTCTGAATCCATTCCCTCTTATTGAGGAGTTAAAATAAAGCCTACAGATAAAATATAAGCTATGTTAAGTACCAATTCCTATAGAAATCATACAAATGCAATCTAAATGCTCTCAAAGTCATATTAAAAACATGACCCAGTTAGTACTTATCAAATTCTCCTGCATTTAAGTACCTACTTATCCTTCAGTAGATTAATTTCATCCCTATTCAGTTAAATAGGCTGCAACTCCATGAAAGAATTTAACAATTCAATTATGTTAATTAAGAGACTTTGTTATTCATTTAATTGTAAGGTTCACTAAATTGTTAGGCATTTAACTGCTTGCATTAAGTAATAAATAATTCAATTCCCTCTGTAATCCTTCAAATTTAACTCAATATAATCTAAACATAAATGAGAAAGGTGCTTTAACTTTCACACATTTTTATAACCTTTATTGAAATAATAGTAAAACATTAACTTAAAATTAAGACGAGAGTAAGTTAAAGCTTATTTCAAAAGTAACTTAGCCTTTTGATGCAAGAGTAACAATTTGTTATGAATACTCCCAGTTACTTAATTAGGTCACTGTTTCAAATGACTACTAGCACTACTCTTTAATTTAAACCATTTTACTTAGTTTAAAGCTAGTAAAGTGAATTTATTTAATTCTTATTTATTCACACATTTTCCTTCCTTTTAGTGGGATACTAGAAATTCTTAACAAGCAATTCACTTATAACTTGATTATATGTCCAATTTATACAAAAATTATAATAATACATATCAAGTATTCATTTTCAAAATTAATGATGCAAATTGAAATTAACTTAATCATCAATGCTCATAACTATTTGCCTAAACAAATTAAAGTTTTTTCTTAAAGTTTGTTTCCTATTAAGCTAATTATAAAGAAATTAATAAGCATAACAAATTAATTGACTCCCACACAATTAATTTGTACATTATCCGCAATAAACATGATATATAAGGATAATGAAAAACTAGGAAATAAGAAGAAAGAGGGAAATTATGGTAACTGGTACTCCCCTCATTTCCTACCCTTTAGGATTAACTTTCCATCATGTACATCTTTCACATCCTTAATAGTAGTTAGGAAAAATTGTTATAAGATCAAGGAAACCTATACATCGTCTCCTATATCCAAACTATATCCAAAGAAAGATGAATTTATCAACCTTAACCACAATGTTTTCTATGATGCCCATATGATACTTAATCGATTTACCCGCTAATTTAATGCTCATTTTAGTTAGTTTTGGTTCATGTACGCTAACTTCTTAAATATTTTATAAGAAATCAAATTAATACTAGCATTTAAGTCCTATAGTGCGACTTCAATTGACAATCTACCAATATTACAAGGGATATTAAAACTCCTTGGATATTTTATTTTTGGGTAACTTTTTTTTTTCAAGACAATAGAGTACTTCATACCTAATATCACCATTGACAATAATAGCCTCAAATTTAAAATTCATACATTTTCGTAACCTTTATTGACATTATAGTAAAAATACTAACTTAAAATTAACATAAGAGCATTTTGAGGCATTTTTGAAAGTCACCTTTTGATGTGAGAGTAAACATTTTATTATAAATACTCCCAATTACTCAATTAGGTCCTTATCTTTAAAACCCATCTAAACCATTTAGGAGAGTTACAATATTAATTCTTCTCCGTCATTTCTTCTTTACTTTTTAACTTAGGTTTCTTTAAACTCCTTCTCCATTATTTTATAACATGGTAACGGATGACATAATCAATGCAAAGAACAAAACCAAAATTGATAATATCGGTTGTTTAAGATGGGTTGGTGGGGCAAATATAAGGACTTCTAAGAAGAGAGACGATTTGAAAGCAGTACACAAAGATATGCATTCATATACCATTCATTTAGATAGATGGTGCAAAAGTGGGAAGCCAAATAAAGCTGTTAAATTTTACAAAGAGATGGGCTGTGAGCCAAATGTTGTGACTTATAATATTGTAATAAATCTTTGGTGTGACAAGGGGAGGATGAAGGAGGCCTATGAACTACTCGATGAAATGCTCAAGAATGGTATTGTGTCCAATATGACGACCTTTCATTGTTATTTTAATTGTCTTATGAAGCCGAAAGAGATTCTTTTGTTTGATAGGATGATAGATATTGGTGTTAGGCTTAAAAGTCCATGAGTTGAAGTTAAAAAAGTATGAGAACTTTGAAGGAAATGGATCGCAAAGACTTGGAAAAAAGATGAAGTTGGAAAAATTTACCATTAAGAGATGCAGATGAGTTAGGAATCTAAAGAGAATCATAAGAGAGTGTCATTCTGAAGAAAACCAGTCATATTAAGACCAAAAACACCACAAACCATAGCTTAAAAATTTTGAAGTTTTTGGTCTTTCAAAATTCCAAGAACACGCTTAAGAATTTATACAAAAAGAAGGAAAAAAGGGTTAAGTATCTTCATAGCACAATTAAGTGCTTGTGATGAAAAAAGTTGATGCTCCAAATCATTGCAATGTGGAAAATTTGGGAGTAATCAAAGCTCACAAACATGAGTCAAGAGACAATAAGTAAAGGATGACCTTTGAAAAGTTGACATTGGAAAGTAGGAACAAAAAACAGAGAGAGACGATAGATAATGATTGATGGCTGGAGGGTTGCAAGAGTAGAAAGGTTGACTCTTAATTTAATCTGATAAATCAAACTTTCAATGTAACGTGTAAATACTTTATGTAAAGATTAAGAAAAGATTTAGGAAGTAAGAGAGCTAATGGTTGTTACAAGTTAATTATAATCATAATGTATTTTATTGTCAATTAAAAATAAGATACATACTTTTATGGCAATCGTTTTATTATGCCTTTTACTTAATTTATTACTTTATAGTTGCAATCAAATTCTTCCAAATTTCATCTACTATAAAAAATGATAGTTTACATGATTTTACATTACATAAGAATTTTATGTTCTAACTACTAAAAAATTGATATTTTCGTTGATCATAAATTTATAAATTTCATAGGAATAATATATTTTATTCTTATTTTATTTTTGATTAAATGCCAATTTTATGAAATTTTAAATTTTAGACCTTTTTCCTTGTCGGTTTGATATCCGATATAATTTTAAAACATTACAAACAATAATTACACGTTATATATCAATTATATAATAATCATATATTTATAAAAATATTTCTCAAAATTTAAAATATAATTTTTTAAAAAGTTGACATAACATTGAGTATCATTCTATTAATTTGTAGAGTATATGCAGAAGGAATGAAGGAGATTCCATCCTGAATTTTGATAATAACAAAACATGAATAATTTGAGTATATATATATAGATCTTGATGAAGAGCTCCATGAGAGTTTGTGAGATAAAGTTATGCAAGTTTCTAATGTGAAGTACAGAAGATATCCTTGAAGAAATTGTGGGCTTAAAAATAATAAAAGGCAGTCGATTGAGCAAAAGGTTAGGAGTCCCTAAGGCAAATAATTGGAAGAGGTTGGCATTAGGGTAGGGAGAAAAACTACCATATTGATCAACTGGGCACGCCAATCAGACTGGTTGATTAAAAAAAATATGCCTCAACCTCCAATGACTATTTTCCTATTTATGTAAAACAATTTATTTTATATTAAAAAAGTGATTTATACATAGTTATATAACGTATTTGAAATCCTAGAATCATAAGATCAAGAGTATAATTAAAAGTACATAGGTTAGATATCCTTAATTATAGGGAAAAGATGACATCTCCAATGAATTTAAAAGGGATTTTAAAACCAGATTAATTCGGTTCTATTGATGCTGACTGCCAAGGCGAGGTTCAAGCCACAAGTGCATGTTTTTAAGGATTGTCGGAACGATAATAGACGTACGTTCTAGTGTTGTCTGGTTTCAAATCCCAAGTGTTTAAAGGTTGAGGATCAAATGTTCTTGCTTGTAATTGTGTTCTCTTGTCTGTAATATCTCCCTGTCAAGTGATGTACGTACTCCAACGCATACACGCAATCAGAAGTGGAGAGCTCTGGACAGAATCAGAGCACGTCAAAAAAAGAAATAAAGAGATGTGTACAAAATTACAAAATAAAGTCCAAACTTATTCCCCACATCTAATTATCCTGTACCTTACTTCGGTCGGACCCTCAAGAATCAAAAATAAACAAAAGGGCAAAGACTATAAATATATAAATATAAATACAAGAAAAACAAACCAATCAAAGGTGTGATATAAAATTGTTTAAACCATATCAAGATGTGCATGTTTTGGAATACGACGATGAAGATTGGTAATTTGGTGAATGGCGAGGGTACTCTGAGAGCATTTGAACGACTTCTCTCATTGTGGGACGTTCAATGCTGTTTTCTTGACTACATAGCGAAGCTATGAAAAATAAGTGCATAGCTTCCTCTTTTGGCACCATCCTTAGCCTTGGATCCACTATGCTCATCATCTCTTCTTTGCGGTTGTTTGTGGCTTTTCTAGTCCATTGCACTATGTCAACTCCGTCCTCGAAACCTCCTACCGGCCTCCGTCCTGTGAGAAGCTCTAGTAGAACAACACCAAAGCTGTATACGTCACTCTTCTCGTCCACCCTCAACGTGTATGCATACTCTGAAAATTTGAGACACAATGAGTGAAACTCCCTATTTCACATACTCACCATTCAACTTTAATTACAAGCTGTAGCAACCTTTTATTTTGTTGGCAATATCAATATGCACAATAATTTATTTGCTGCTATTCACCAGAACTAGTCTCCTAGATAGAAAAATTCAGTACGAATAGAGCAGAAAACATAAACATTGAACTGAAATACAAAAAGGGGAGCGGGTCAAGTAAACAACCCTTAATACATATGAGATTGTGAATAACAAATATCCCCATAACAAGACAAAATATATTAAAGAAAGGAAAAAATATATCATTAACAAATAGTTGTTAGAATTAATCAGTAATTATATATTATTTATGATTAATTATTAGTAAAGATATTTTAATAACATAATTACTAAAATATTTCTTATTCTTCCTAAAAAATAATACCATAAAATTTTTAACTTAAAGGATGAATAAAAAAAACTATATATATGATAAAATAATAGTTTTGACCAAAAATGAGTTTATAACAAATAATAGTAATTTGTATTAGTATATGTCATTGAATATGTAATAAACTAATTATGATATGATATTTATAATTCAATTAGCACAGACTACAGAAGTTACTAAAGTATTTTATTATTTCTAAAAGAAATGGCAAGGCGGGCATGTCAGCTGTTAACTTTGGCAAATCTCAATAAAAAGAGGCGGTGCTAATATTTAGTGTCAGAGTGTAAAACAGTGTCAGATTGACTTATCAGAATGGAAGATGAATCAGGGCCCCACACATACAAATTTTGGTTGTTGTGGCTTTGGTTAGATTCCCAAAAAGGTCTGGTCTGGTCTGTTCTCACTTGCACCGGTAGCAAGATTCACGGGTGGTGGTTTATGAGCCGTCACTTAACTTCAGCCGCCGCAGGCGAGAAGACTAAATAAACGCTTAGTGTTTGACATAACATATATTTATATATATAATATTCGTTTGCTTAATTGATCTTTATTAATACTATTAGTTAAGAATCTGGAACGTTACCTATGAATCAGCAGAAATTGTAAAAAGTAAAACAAATTGCCTATGATCATTTGCTTACCTGGTGCTATATAACCATAAGACCCTGCAATTGATGACATGCACTGGGATGCGCCACCGTCCACCAAGAATTTCGCCAAACCAAAATCGGCTACATGCGCTTCAAAGCTCGAATTCAACAAAATGTTGTTGGATTTCACGTCTCGGTGAACAATCAGTGGTGAACAATCATGGTGAAGGTAGCATAGTCCTTTGGCAGCTTCAATCGCAATTTTGTACCGCAAGTTCCAGCCCAGGAATCCACCTTTTTTGCCATGCAATGCCTCTCCTAGGCTACCATTCCTCATGTACTCGTAAACAAGCAAGTTGGTTTCCTTGTTGGAGCAAAAAGCTAGCAATCGTACGATGTTTCGATGCCTGATGTTCCCTAGAGTTTGAATTTCTGCTCTGAAGCCATTGTCATGGCTGTTGGTGCCGAAACCAAGTAGTTTCTTCACTGCAATTTCAACCCCAGATGGCATTTTTCCATGGTACACAATTCCTGCTCCTCCTCGGCCAATCACATTCCCATCTTTCACACATTCCAGGATGTCTGTGACTGTGAATTCAAGCTTCTGAAATGCAGTCATCTTCCAAGAATCTGAGCCACTTTTCTTGATCGATTTTGCCTTGATGATGGCAGCAGTTGCAAATATTAGGGAGCATATCAGCAGCCCTAAAGCAAATATTAACTTGAAATTATTGGGGGCTTTTCCTGGTGTGCTGCTAGTAACGGCGGTGAAATTGCAAGGGTTGTTGAGGAGAGAACCGCAAAGTTGAGGATTACCAGCAAAAGATGAAGCATTGAAGAATGAGAATTGGCCAGTTTCTGGGACCTTCCCAGAGAAATCATTGAAAGAGAAATCTGCAATGGTGAGGCTCTTCATGGAGCCAACAGATTTTGGTATGCTTCCATTTAAGTGGTTTCTTGATAGGTTCAAGTAGTTCAAGATGCGAATGTTGGATATCTCAGGTGGGATTGACCCAGAGAGGTTGTTCTGGCTCATGTCAAGGACTGTGAGATGGAAGCAGTTGCCTACTTGAGGAGGAATTGTACCAGAAAGTGAATTTCTACTCAGGTCAAGCTTTAGCACTTGACGTAGTTCTCCTACAGATTGTGGTATTGGACCTGAGAACTGGTTTCCACCAAGTAGAAGAATTTGTAGGGCAGAGAAGTTTGAAAGCGAAAATGGCAAAATTCCAGAAAGGAGATTGTTTGACAAATTGAGCTGTCCTAATTTAGCAGGTTTTGATGAGCTATCACTGTTCTCCGACAATGTTCCTGATAGGAAGTTGTTCTGTAACTCTACTAAATTAAGCTCAGGCAAGTAAATGAACCCATTTGGAATGCTTCCATTCAAGTAGTTCTCCCCCATCCTTACCCTAGTGAGACTGGAGCATGTTCCCAACCCTTCTGGGATTGGCCCAAACAGAAAATTCTTCAACAGAATTAGAATCCTTAGCTGATTGGAATAACATAAGTCTCTTGGGATTGTACCGGTAAGCTTATTTGAAGACAAATCGAGAAACTGAAGCTTCCCATTTTGCCCAAGTTTGCTAGGAATCACACCGGTGAAGTTGTTCATCCACAGGCCCAGTGTTTCCAAATGGGCAAAATCTGCAACATAGTCCGGAATTGAACCGTGTAATCTGTTCATGAAGAGATTGAAGAGCTTTAGTTGTTTCAGATTGTTGAACTCAGAGGGTATTTCACCTGTGAGTGCATTGTTAGAGAGGTCAAGAAACACCAAGTTGGTCAAGTTGCCCAACTCCTTTGGAATTGAACCTGTAAATAGATTGGTGTGCACATACAGAGATTCAAGCTGCTTCAAGTTCCCAAGCTCTTGTGGTATGGAGCCATCTAATCCGCACTTTGAAAGATCCAACTCAACTAGATTCGCCAAATTTCCAAATTCTACAGGAATCCCACCTTCAAAAGCATTGTAATAACCCAGGTAAAGGTCCCTCAATTTGGTTAGGTTGCCAAGCTCACCTGGAATCTTTCCGCTGAGGTCATTCCCTGCAAGCTGAAGATACTCTAAGCGCACGAGTTGTCCATAGCTGGGTGGTATTTTACCATAGAAAAAGTTGCCACCAAGATCCAAATGCATGAGCTTCTTCAAGCTTAAAACTCCTAGCGGAAGGGGAGCAGTGAAGTTGTTGTTATAAGCATCAAACACTTCCAAGTCTGACAGACTCGTGTAGTTCCAATCTAAGTCACCACTGAATTCGTTGTTTGAAATGTTAAGAAATCTAAGGTTAATTAACCCCACTACTTCAATGGTTCCAGTGAAATTATTTCCTGCAAGAGATAAGATGGTCAGTTGATCAAGTCTCGAAATTTGACGAGGTGAAACAGAGCCATAGAGATTCAGGTCTGTCAAGTCCAATGCAACAACTCGTTTGTTTGAGCACTGAACTCCTGTCCAAGAACAAACTGAGCTGGGAATTGAAGAATTCCAGGTACCTAAGGCCGGTTCAGGGAATTTGAATCCGTGTTTAAGAGTGAGTAATGCATGACAATCATTGAGCAAAGAAGCAAAAGCAGAGGTGGTTATAAGAGAAAATAGGGTCAAAACAATGAAGGTGACCATGTTTTGTTGGAGAATCAACACCCAAGGAAACAAACTTTGGAAGGACTTGAAGCAACGACAAAGAGATTTAAGCACCTGGGTGATTGTGGAGTTTCTACAAAAAGGATACGAAAGTGAAAGGAATCTGTAATGAGACATCAAATGTGTATAGGCTTAGGGAATCAAACATCTTCACAGAAAAGAGTCTTGAAATACAAGGAAGAAGCTAAGCCTCTCCTTTTCTTTGCTCATCTTTTCTGTTCATTTATCTTTTTCCCCCTTCCCCTTTTGCTTAAAGAAGATGAGAGGGAAGAGAAGAGACGAGATTGAAAATGGGGTTTCTGGTTGTTTATGTCTAAGTTGTGTTTCTTAAGCTTCTTTTAGCAGCAAAGAAAGCTAAGAGAAGGTAGGGAAAAAAAATAACAAGGAGAAGGTTTCTAGTCCCAACAATTGTTTATTAGGAACAGGAGAATGAAAATGATGATAAAGCCGTTGGATAACAGAAATTTAAAGTTATGATTGAGAGGAGAGGAAAAGTAAAGTTGATGAAGCTGCCTGCCTTTTTCTTTATTTCATTTTGGACACAATGGCCTTTACCTTTAACCAAAGAAAGCTCTTTATTCCTTTGAATGAGAGATGCTGGAATTGCACTTTCGATCATTTATATATGGCTACATTGTCCTGTTGCTTTTTCATATATGTATCCTCATCACTCCGTCACATCATTGCCAATTGCCAATTGCCAATTGTAATGGGGGCTAAAACCATGGATTCTTGCCATTATTTCAATGTTATTGCTGTTTCAGCATCTCGGAAGTTATTACTGCTCAGTTTTAACACTGGAATTGTAGGACTCTTGGGACCAAAATGTTTATAGCCTGACTTTAATTTTCAGATAAAAAGGTTTCTTGTTAGCGAACAGCAAGGCAGCCTGAAACCAAGATTCCATCTGCGATTTTCTGTTGAAGATTTAATTAGCACCTAAGCGATATGCATCAAAGAAAAAACATGTCGATGGTCGTGTCTTCGTTAATATAATTTGGATTTTGAAAAAACAAAAAACGCAAGTGAAACAGTAATGATTTGCGTATTTTGATGCAGATCCTTTCGGTCAACATAGATCACCATAGTTACCTTTGAGTTGGGAACATGTGCCTGCAAGGAACAGTGGTTTGTAAGAAGTAAAGGATGATGATTATTAATATATCATTACCATGTTTGTTGACTGATATCATCAATTACATAATTATGTTGTAGGCAAGATTTAATTTTATTCTGATGGGCATCAACTTTATTCCTCCTTCTTCTTCTTCGGCTTACACAAGAAAACTGGGACCAACAATTTTATGTGTTAATGTGCATCGGGGAGCTTTATTAGAAGATGGAATAGTCTTAAAGGGAGGGCTGGCCTAGAAAAGCAAAAGCGAAGAGATTGATATGTATCTTACACTTGGAAAAGAAAATTTCACATGGAAAAGAGCGCTCTTGGATTAACATGATCTCAGGCAAAGCAAACTCACTCACTCGAAAGAAATGACCATGACCCCCATACATGGGAAAGAGTGCACTTGTATCTATTAACATAAGCTTTACTCTCTCTTTCATACAATTTTTTAAACGAGTTTGTGCTTAGGGCCTGTGTTCTTCGCTTTTGACGTGTCTTTATCTGTCTTATTCATGGGCGGCCCCTCCATGAGGAGTCCCTGTCCTGTGGTCTGAATGTATGCCGCATGAGCTACAGAGACCTTTCCTGTGGTCAGTCCTCGTTTAGTTTTGTAAGATAATGTAAATATTTGCAACTCTTTATGTTTTTTCCTATACTCCAAGAGGGAACATGTACATATCAACTTCACTTTTGTCTTAGTCTTTGCATGTCCTAAAACCTGAAGCAAAATCTATCAATCTGGATCTAATTAGTCTTTTCTTTAAGACAGAAAATAAAATCTTAATAATATTATATATATATTAAAAAATTAGCTTGATGTGCCCATTCATGTCTGCCATGTTTTAACCTTTTTGTTTGCAATTGGCAAGTGGCATATGCAATCCACAAGCCAGGATCCATTCTGATATTGAGATGTCAAATGCTTACCTCAATGCAAAATTTCGCATGGGAAGTTTGTTGAATAATACATTTCCTGAAAATATGAACAATACATTTATTCTATTAATTTTTTTTCACTCTAATTGGAGCAAGTCGATGGCTAAAGTTGATTAAAGGTTTATAACAAAAGATAAAGGAAGAATAATAGCTGGCTTGTTATCATATGCTTGAACCAAATGAATCGAGAAAGAACAATACGAACCAGGTTCCTTGACCTTTTACGGGAACGTTAATTAGAAGTTGCTTTGGTTAAACGTCAGAGGCTGGAATTCTTATATTTGTCATTGGAGTTTCAGTGGTAAAATAATGACGGGGGATTAACAAAGTTCCAATCCCTCTTTAGTAACTAATGAAGCATTTCAAGAACTGGTTACAATACAAGTTACACAAGAATGTACTAAACATTGAGACAAATCGTATTTTTATTAATAGGAGGACCAAATGCTCCGTTTTAAACCTGTTTGGACCTAGACATAATTGTTGGCCAGAGAACCTAGAAGGGCAAACACAATTAATTAACATCGTCATTCTCACGCTTTGTTCTTCAGCAGGTTTTATTATGCAGAAATTAATGTCTGATGTTAACTGCCATACATATAATAACGAGGAATGCATTTATGAGAAAAAAAAAGGAGATTTTTCAATTAAAGAATAGTGAAAAGTCAAAAGTCATTGTATGCGAGTACACAAGGTTTTTCGCTTTACAAAAATTAGAGGGTGGTCTTCTCTTTATAATTTTTACAAAGAGACTGTTTTCGTGATTCGAATCTAAGAATTTTTGAAAAATCACTCATAACAGTTATATTAATATTCTTTTAACCTAATCTTCTGACAATCTAAGAAATTAATATTAGAAGAATGTGCTGTCTAAAGAGTATTTCGTTGAACTACATCAAGAAATGAGAGCTTTGAAAATATAATAAACATAAAAAAGTAAAAAAAAAAAGGATGTAATTGAATTAACACGTTAATACCAAACCAGATATCATTATTTCAAGCTTTGAGATTTGGCATCCACGATTTACATTGAAGTAGTTTGTAATTGAATTATGATTGGTGCTATGAGAGTTGATGAGAAAGAAAGATGTTGAACGGCCTATATCAATGACATGAAGCAAAAGTTCTGTACAGCCATCCCTACCCAGTGTTCCTGTTGGCTCTGTGAACAAAGAATAGTGTCAACATGGCATATGTATGCATTAATAATTCCGCTGGAGTTAGGCGAGCATTTATACTACAGAAGCTTTTTACATTACTTTATAGAGAAAGCAATGTTTTTAGTACCGTAGAACTCCTAGCGATAATAAAGACCCAAAATCTCTTTCTAATATTAGTTTTACCAACAACCTTGTAAAAACTGCTGCTGTTAAGGTATTTAGATCCCTTTATCAAGTAGTATGAAAACTCATTTTGTATGTATGGTACGCAACGCATTCCACTTTTAAGGAAAGTGCCTCCACGTTTGCTGGGTACTATCCTCATGCATGATATGCATATGCATTATGTAAATGCCTATACGACTCTGAATGAATGATTCGGAAGAACAACTTGAAGGAGCATCCAGATCATAAAGAAAGTAGAAAAAAGGGGATCACATAGCCATTAAATACAAATGTTCAAGTTCCAGAGGACGTCGCTTTCAATCATTCACTTTTATTAAATTACATGTTTAGTGATCTCTATATGCTTAGCTTAAAACCTAATTATGTCATATATGATTATTTATTTTTAACAACAAGGTGATATCTTTTTTTCAAAATGGCTTGTTTATATCTATTGATTTACCTGTTTCAGTTGTACAAGAAGTGCTTCACAACTTGTAAAAGGTAAAATCTGATGGAAAACAAGAGAAAATAATGCAAAATTTTAAATATAAAAATAAAAGACTAAAAATAGGGCAACGAATAATATATAGAGAATGGATGTTTTTTCTAGCTTAAGAATGGTATTTGAGAATATTTTTATATATATGTAAATTATATTTAAAATTATGAAAGTTATCTGATTTTATAATACTAGTCATAACTAGTTGAAATATTATTAAAATAATCAAACTTCTAAGTTGTTACATAACAAGTACACCATTAATCATATGATTAACAATGTTGATATAATCCTCTATACAAGTAAGACCCTTTGACATCTAACCTTTTATTTAGATAAGGTTTTGATTAAAAATTATTAAACTATCAAAGATTAAATAAAAAGGATTTGGTGGGGAAGTTTGAGAGAGACTAAGGATTTTAGCTATATTGGGTAGATAAATTTTTTAAAATAATTTCAATTTATAAATATTTGTCAAATGAGATTGTTAACTTGTCAAAGGCCTCTAGTTATGTGGCACGCCATATGAGCATCGTTAACGACAAGGTTTACAATAGGCTAATTTTGTAACAAATTAAAAGTTTGAATATTTTATTATTATTTTGAGTATTACAAAATTAAAAATAAATAAATTTTAAATGTAATTTAACTTATATATAATTGGAACTCCATTATGTTCTTTGACAATATATTCATAAAAGAAAAGAAAAGCATGAGAAGACTAAAGAAGGGAAACGATCGTTTATGGATTATTTGGAAGAAAAAAGAAAGACATAAAAAAGATGTATATAAGTATACATGAGCTTTTATTATAGGGAAACTTTTGATATTTTAATTTGTAATTTTAGAAAAATATTAAAATTAATTCAAACCTTATTTTTGATATTTTAATTCTTGAACTCTCATTTTTAGTAAAGATCAATGTTAACTTAAGTAACATAACTTGGAAGATAGACTATTTAATTAATTTATAAGATACATGACTTTAATATGAAGATTGATATAGGTCCATATTAATCTGATTGTCAAATAACCCCTATATTAATTTTGCATTAGACTAATCTTAAAAGGTTATCATCTTCATATGAAACTCCACTATACCAAGTCAATTGCTGCCAGCTTCACACAAGTACTAAACCGCAAACTGCCATCTTCACTGTTAAGAGCAAACAGTAATCAAATCACCATCTCATAGTTCACCTTAATAATTTCCCACTATTGCAACAATATTTCATTTGACCATTCTTTAGTGAATACATTGCTTGTGTTGTCACCTTATTCTTCATGACATAGGTGATCACCTAACTTCTCCAAACTATCATTATCAAATACTTGAGTTTATTACCAGTAGTTATTAAGAGAAAGTGCTCAATATTAATTATTTTCTTTTTATAGCCACAGAAACCTTTGCAAGGATGCAGAGAAACGTCACGATGATCTCATGAAGAGGAGCTGTGAACTTTTTTTAATTTTTGTCTTATTAGACACCTTCTTCAATAATAGCTCCACTAATGTGACCAAATAAACATCTTCTTTAGTAGCCCATAATCATCGATGAACCCTCATCACGAAACAACATGCATATAGATGGTAGGTCTTTATCCTATAGATTTAGCCATTGCAAGGAGTAAAAACTAGAATAATTCTAGTCGTTTTATTGTAGCAATTAGGATTAGGACGATTAGAATTATCTTCATACATGCGTCACATAATTGAGAAAGTAGAAAAAAAATAGAATACATGATGTAGAGAAAGAAAGAAATCGAGAAGGAATTCTTTGTATTTCTATATATTTCAACCATTATAGAAGTTAGCCGTTTATACTTGTTTTTGGTTATAAAATTAATAGAATATCCTTAATCTATGCTAATTGGATTCCTAAATATATTCTAGTCAAATCCTTGAATATATATTATGATTCATTTATAGATATATGAACATCCCTTGTTAAACTCAAGGTGGTAAAGAATTGCACATCTTAAGTTTGGAAACAACTTCTTGAAATCACTGAGATAGGTGTAACTTAGTGAAAATGCCTATGATTTGAGATTGTGATGAATTAAGGAAAAGTTAGATAGTACTTTGAAGAACATGATGTTACACAAGGTGATAATCATATCAATATGTTTGGTACTCTCATGGAAGACATAATTCTGAGCAATTTGTATGAAACTATAATTATCATAAAAAAGAGGAGACATAGAAGAAGAGGGAATACCTATTTCTCAAAGTAACCAACGTCGTTATAGGCACTCAGAGGTGGTGTCGAAAAGAGAACAGTATTATGATTCTATGCTAGAGCAAGAGGTAACTATTTATTCCTTACTATGCCATGAAATAAGAGATATGCCAAAAAAGAAACAATTACTAATAGTATAACAATGATCAACTAGATATTTAGTCTAATCAACAATAGAGTGTGTTCGATATCTACTATAAATGAGTAGAATAAATGAAAATTTTGAAAAAGAGTACCTCTAATGTACCAAGAGATACAAAGATTACCAAAGAAGTGAGTGGTTTGAGGTGTTGATATAAATTGATTGATGATGTGCCATATGTAAACGAGAGATATATCAGACTGCTAACTTATTAACAATAAATAGTACCATCATTGACAAAAGTCTCATTAATAGTAGACAGATGAACTAGGTTTAAGTAAAATGCTAGAAGCCATATTGTTAGTGATACCAATATCAGAGATTAAATTGATGACATGTTTTAATATGATAAATAAAAGCTAGAATCATCACATAAAACTTTTAAGACTTAAAAAATAACTCAAATTATCCAAATATTTCATCTTAAAATGTTTTTTTAGAAAATATTTTAAGAGTGGAGATATCCTGAGTATCATCGCCAGTAATTATCATGTCATCGACATAGAGGAAAAGAAGAATGTAAAATTGAATTATTTTATAAAGGAATAAGCCATGATCATAAGGACTAGATTGAAAACCCAAGTGTAGCTAAATTTGGCAAACTAGGATTGAGCAACTTGTTTCATTTTATACAAAGGTGTGTAAAGATGATAATCCTTATTATCATAATTAGGTTTATATTGCATACATACATTATTTACGGGATCACTATTGAGGAAGAGATTCTTAAGATCTATATAGAATAATGGTCAACAGTTACTAGCAGCAACTATAATGAGATTATAGATTGAGGTTAAATAATCTACATGACCAAATTTCTCCTTATTATCAATATCATACTATTAGAAATAAATCAGACTTTGTATCACTTAGCTAAGCCATCAACCTTAGGTTTAGATTTCGTAAATCCATTTGCAACTAACAATAGACTTGCTTGAAGGTAAATTAACCACATCCTAAGTATCTAGACTAGTAACGTTCTGTAATTCCTTTACCATTACTTTTTTTTTCAAAGAGGATTAGAGCCTACCTTGCAATAGTTACGAGGTTCATATAGAGAGAAAAAATTGAGTAAATATAAAAAGCTTAAAGACAAACATAAGGCTAACTTACAAGATCTATGTGACAAGGAATAGGATAAAAAGTAAGAGGTTCTAATAAGTTAGTAGACAAAGAAAGATAATTTCGAGGAGGTGATAAATCCACAGCTAGTAGAGATATATTAGAATTAGATCTAGAGTATAATGAACCACTAGAACTGTTAGAGAATAATCCTATAAGAGAAGTGTTAAAAACAAGGAAATGGTGGGATTAAAGAAAAATTGATGAGAAGGTTCGTTGACTTGGCACATTGAAGGAGTAAGAAAAAAACCTATATAAGAAAAAGGAGATTGAGAGTAGTAACAAAGTACTTTAAGTGCCACAAACCTTATGGACTCTTTATATGATTTTGTTATGAATACCCTAGTGTAGTGCTTCAACCCCTAAATTAAGCCCCTTTTTGAAAGTTTTGTTGTCTATGGGGGAGTCTAGTTATGTAATATGGTTAAGAATTTGTTACAGTAGTTCCAACTGCCATCGATAATCAAGCCGCTCATTATTGCTTGGGCTAAGCAAAATATCCTTAAGGAATTGTAGCTGGTTTGTAGATATAACAACCTTAAGAACTCCCATTATCATTCTATAAAGATGCATCTAAGCCATTACCAATTCAAATTTAATCCATAAGAGGTCAAATTGAAATTGGTTTGGAAGAATTGTTGAATGAATCTCCTCATCTTTAGAATTTGGACCATTGTTTATGAAGAATCAAATTTTGCTTTGATCATCAAGATGCTTCTACTCCACAGATAAAAGCTATAAACCCACTTTATCGACAAAGAATTCTTTTGATGTGATATTCTCCAAATCCTCTTTGCCAAAAATGCTTTGTTAACTAGCTAAAAGGATAAAATTCCAAGCCCTCATTCATTCTTTGGCAAGTAAGCTTTCCCCTAGCTGACCTTAACTTAAGGTTTTAAATCTAGATTCCTAGTCCACGAATAGTTTTTGATCAACTTTTCTATGTCTAGAACCAGCTTCTTAGGTAACAACAAATGAAAGGACCAATCGGTTAAGAGTTTAGTTAACATTGAGTTAACCAGGTGAAGTCTGCCTGTAAATTTAAGGCACCTAGAAGACTAGGAACCTACTCTCCTTTTGAATTTATCAAGGAGTTCCTAGCAGTCTTGGTAAGTAGTCTTCTTCACTGAAATTGGTATATCAAGATATACAAAAGCTAAAAGGTTAGACTTCATACCTATAATTTCCATTCCCATAGCTCATTTTCAAGTCTTTTGAGGTGATGAGGAAGATTTTCTCCCTATTTATTGTTATTCTAGTTAGTGAGCTACACTCTTCTAAGATTGCATCATGCGTTGGATTGATGCTTGACAAGCTCTATTAAAAAGAAGGATGTCATTTGTGACGGTGAGGTGAGTGATTTGTTGTGAGGAGCATTCTTATAGAATTTGAAACCACATCCCCTTTTAACGTTTCTAGTTAATATTCTTGAAAAACCCTCAATGTAAATTGTGAAGAGGCAAAGGGATAAGGTGACCACTTAATGAATGTCCCTTATTCCCTAAAACGTTTCTAAGGCTTCTCTATTAAAAATGACATTATAGGTTTGTGTAGATATACACTAGTGAATCTATTCGATAAATAAATTTACGAACCTTGTAGCTTTTAGAGCCTATAAAATGTAACCCAATGTACTATGCCAAATGCTTTTTGGAAGTTCACTGTTAGCATGCAATTCTTTTTTTACCCTTCATTTGGTAATTATTTAGTAGTTCCTGAGTGAGCAATATGTGTTATCTCCGATGCACCTCCCTTGGATGAAGGAACCTTATGAGTGATCATTGATAACATACATAACTTATTTTAACTTATTTTCCAAGATTTTGAAAATAATTTTGTAAAATAGTTTACAACATACAGTAGGCCTATAGTCTTTTATAGACAATGGGGAACTTGTTTTATATACTAAATAAGTGTTTTATTTCAGACCTTTAATAACCTTAAACTGGTGAAGAACTTTTTCAATGCATCATATATATCTTTTTTAATGGATCCTCATGCTTTGTGATAGAAAAAACCATTGAATTTTTTAGGTCTTAGGGCTTTATATGGATTGATACTAAAGATGTTCTTAAAGTATTCCTTAAAATGGACTAGTAAATCATCTTAAGCAGACGATTCTAAACCATCATTAGTTTTTATTGCATTAATGTTGTTTCTATTTCTTTGAGTAAGTAAGGATCTACAGAAAAACTTTGTGTTTGAGTCACCATCTTTTGGACTTTTGAGCTATAATGGAGCTATAATCGTGTAAGATTTCAATATACTTCTTTAAAACTGATTTCTTCATCTATTGTTTATTTGAGTCACCAGGATTATTGTACAGTTCCCTCTGATCAAGCTAAATCATCTCCTTGTCTTTGAAATAGATTCTTTGGTACCAATTTTGCACAGTTGTTTAAGCTTTTTGAGTTCCTTTTGTATAATTTGTAATTTCTTATGAAATTTGAAGGATGTGTACCTTTGCAGTCCATTCTCCAAACTTTGAAGTATAGCTTCCTTAAACCCCTATTTAATTGCAAAGTAGTTGAAGAATTTAAAAGCAGTTTTTTTGACCCTAATAAATTACAACCTATGAAGTTCAATAGGATTATGTTCAAATAATAAGGACTCATTAAATTTTATGGAAAATTTTGGTGTTTTTTTAGCCAGTCCCTATTCCCTAAAACTCTATCTAACTTCCGTCAAATGGTCCAAGAATTCAATTACCTACTACTCCATGTAAAATGGTATTTGATTTATTTAATGTTAGTGACCTTTGGCTTAGAGTATAGGAGAGCAGATACTTATATAGGGTTGTGTTACATCAGGTACCCTCAAATTCATAATCATAAAGAGTGCAATTGAAATCTTCTAGAAGTAACCATGGTCTTGATACCTTGCTTTTTTTATCTAATAGGTCCTTCCATAACACGTCTCTGTAGAAAGTAAAGTTGGAAGCATGTATGAAGCCGATCTAATTTGTTTCCAGGTCTCTTATGTCCACCTTCATATTGATTCTTTGAATGAAGATATATGTGAAATATGCTTACCAAATTAGGGTTGTAAGCCACTATTATATTCCTCAGATGATTATTAGAACGGTTTGTAATAATGATCCAATTCTTTGCTAGGAATCTAATTTTAGAACAAGTATGTGACCTTATAATGGTTTCCAAAGCCCAATCATCAATAGTTTTAAGCTTTTAATATAGTCAGCCACTAGTAGTTTCTTTCTTAAATCATTTAACCCCTTACATTCTATGCAAAAATGACTATGTTAAGAAATTATTTTAAATGTTTCTTAGCTTTTAAACCAGAGTTACATTTGTCCATAATGGTGAAATCTTCATGTAAATCCACTAGAGTCGATGTCTGTGTAGAAGGGTCCTTAATCTCATTTTGAGTACTCTCAATTTTCAATTTTTTTTGTCTTTGGTATCTAAATCTTCTTTATAGAAGCCCTTTAACTATGGAGTCACCATCTTTGTCTACTAGCAAACTTCCATTGACCTACTATGACTGGACCTATAACATTTCCTCTTAGGATAATGAGGTTCTATTATTTTAAGCTTCCTTATCCAACTCATTCAATTTTGTTGAGTCTCTTGTTCTTTTAGGAGCTCCATTAATTCCTCATGATCAACCCTAAAAACCTTCATATTGGATGCCAAACCTTTCCCTACTAGGTGACAGAGAGCCTCCATTCATAGGAGACCTTGATTGTATCTTTGATTAGTTGATCATTTTTTCCCATCATAGGGAGAGGGACGTCATCGAGGAGCGAGACCTCATCGAGGAGCTTAGTTTTTAAGGATACTCCACATAGATGCGAGTATAGCCACTCTACACCTGGTTAATGTTTCCTCATCTATGTATAAAGGTTTTCTGATGAAAGTCTTGGGGGAACTCAATTTATTAATTAACCAATATTCAAGGGGGACCTTAAGATAATTCACCCACAATGGTACCTATTTCTGTTGGACATCTTCCAATTTTATTCTTGGCTTCTATATTTATAGTAAAATAGTTATACTTTTCAAATGCTAAGGTCCTTCTTCTATATTCTTTTATGCCAAGCTTTTATCTAATAACTTATAAAGGAAAATGAAGTTCTCATTTAGAATTAAATAATAAAATCCTCGACTTTTCCATTGTTTGTAAGCCTATTGTCCCATAATTGGGAATGGCAAAATTTTCCTATAAATAACCGCACCATTGTTGATGACCAAGAGCTTACTCTCTGTTTAAGGACGTCTAGAGGGGAGAGACAATGACTACTATATCTTTTGAGTAATGGGAGACTGTAATGAAGCTCTTAGTGGGATGTTTCCTAAAATAGATTTCCAAGTCAGGGCAGGTTTAGGAACTTCAATAGGTAGTTGGGATTGTTTTTGAGGTTGATCTTAGTTGGTTCTGGAGGCTCATGTTGAGGGTTACACAAGGGTTTAGAGGTTGGAGCTAGGAGCTAGGAGCTAGTAGGAGCATGCATTCGAGGGAAAGGTGAAAACTTAAGCTTCATCCTCTGCCTAATATCTACAAACTGCTCACATAAACCATACAGGGAAAGAATACTACTAAAGAGAGATCAATTTTGAATGATAATTAACCCAGAAGTTTAAGTCGAGATCCAAGAAGAGTTGAAATTCCAAAAATAAAATTAAATGGATAGGGTTCCACGACTAGCACAACTACGACGAAATAGAGAAGAAGATCAAGGGTAGAAAAAGAGATACATAATATGAAGGTCAAGGAAGTTAGGAAAGGTAGTAGAGCGAAAGAAAAGGAAGGGGGAGTGAGGGGAAAGCTTTGTCTCTCTATCCTAAGTCTCTTTAATTCATTTTAGTCAATTTCATATACTTTATCATTCCACCGCACTTGCTTCCTTATTTATAGAACAAAATAAAGCTACGAGATTCTAATGAATAATATGAGTTTGATTATCTTTTTGTAATTATCCAACCACAAGTAGTTTATTATGATGGTTATGATCCTACCATCAACAATTTAAAATGTGATGCTTTCATTGTTGTTTTATTCTCACTTTTTATTAAATAGCAAATCGTGTATTATGAGAGTTTAACTTTGCTTCACATATTGTATTCACTAAACACTTTAAGATAGTAATGGATAACCCTAATCTTTAAGCAGTTAATTGTAATTTAAGCGTAGTAAAACAAGATTCAATGCATATCTTTTTTTAATCATCAAGGGCTTCTTGCAAAAATTTATCAAAATAAAATAAGTTATCCCATTATTATAACCATCCAAAACATTTGAGGTTATGACAAATAAAGTTTAATGAATTTGATAACTTAAATGGCGACCATCAAACAAAGATAATTCAATTTGCTATATATATTGTAATGTTTTTACTATCAAAAGAAATTTTAATTGTGATCAGAGGCAGACATAAACTAAATGTAAAATAAGAAATTAAAATAAATTTGATAGCTCCAGAATGATAAAACAAAAAATATTCCAACTTAAAAAGTTTCTCCTAGTCAATGATTTACCCATATGTATAAAAAACAACTACCTAATGGTTGAAAATGAATGTTTCCCTAATTTCTAACGTGGTGAAGATAAAAAAAGTCAAAAAGTCAATGTACCTAATATACAAGAGTCCCTGCTTTACGAGGGTCTAGGGAGAGTTATAATATACACAACCTTTCTTTTGTACTTTTACAAAAAGGCTATTTCTGTGACTTGAACTTGTAACCATAAGTCACAACAAAGCAACTTTACCCAATGTTACGAATACCGTACTGGATTTGGTATCGGATTGGATTTTGGTACGACACCGGTTAATATCGGGTACCGTTTCAGATAATTTTTTAAATTTATGAAATAGTCCCTGAATTTTTTAAAATTACAAAATAGCCCATTATCATATTATACAGTTGTACTCTGTCTCAAAAAATTATAATAATAAATAATAAATAATAATCATAATTTTAATTTAATTTATAAATTTAATTTAATAATTATTAATAAATATAATTAAATGTAAATATATTTTTAAAATATATACATTTCAAATAAATTTTTATTTAATAATTAAAAATATATAAAATAAATATTAGTTTATAAAAAATTATTTTTAAATTATTTATTTTTAAAATAAAATAGTTTTATTAATACTTTATTAATAAATATTATATAAAATATTAAAAATAATTTATTTTTAAGCTTTATTTAATTTATAATTATTAATAGTAATAAAAATATTTATTATGATTTTAAAAACAAAAATTAAAAATTCACAATAATTATAAAAGTTGAAATAAATGAAATAACTAATTAAAAAAACTTTGGAAAAAAGGAGAGAAGGAGGGAGATTTTAAAATTTTTTGAAAATTTTGCAAAAAAGTCTCATTAATTTTTTAAAATTTTCAGTACCGGCTGATATTTAGCCGATATTTTGAATACCAACCGGTACCATCCAAAACATATCAGTACCGACGATATTTAAACCTGGTATTACTAACCCCTTATTTCATACCAGTCTTAGTCCGATACGTATCGATATTTATAACCATGACTTTATCGGTTACTCCAAAGCTCATCCTCGATGAGGTGAAGATAAATTCCTAATTTTTTTTTTCATATCTAAAATTTAAGTTTGGGTTGGACATCAGCTTAATTTAATTTCTTAAATATCAGAGAATGATAGATGAGGAATTTTCGTTTTATGGTACATAAACAAAATCCCCCTTTATATGCACATGAAGAATTTTGATATGATGATGTTTTACTTTTATATCCTTGGTTATCAACCTCGGGTCAAGTTCCAAGCCGCTTTGGTTTTAACTAACTTTTGCTGTGTAAAGAAATGGAGACCCAACGCCTCAAAAGTGCAACCCCACTTCCAAATCAAAAGCAAATCTAAGTGGGAAAATCTTTTGCATATGTTGCAGAAGACAAGAAATATAAAACACCTCATAATCCGCGAAGCATTTGCCCTTTTGCTCGGTCGCTATCATACTTTTGTTGCATTATAAATAAGGCCGAGGTCCTCCCTCTTTGAGATCTGTTGGACGCTCTTTTTAATCCTCCTAGATTTTTAAAAAATTATATAAAAGTTAGACTACCTTAAAATGCATTTTTTTCTTTTCTTTATGTGTAAGAAATACCGTGCTTTTAGAGCATTTCCTTCCATAGGAAATCATATATCATCTCCGAAGTAAGATTAAGGGAATATTTGCTGTGTCGTCGCTTATTTGCCTACTGATAAGTTAAGATTTAGATCAATCTTTGAACTTTTAGAACTTGAAACGTCATCTCCCTTTATTACGAACTAATCAATTGTACATCAATGAACTTAATGGGTCACATACATAGGAGATCCAAAAGATAAGTAAAATAGTCTCAAATGGTGATTCAAGATATGAGAGAATGTTTCGGGATTGTACTGCAATGCGATTGTGGTAGAAATCATCCATCAAATTAAGTTCTTAAGCAGCATACTCCTAACATGCAATCCAGAGCCTCTCTACCTTATTCAAAACTTACATTTAAACAATGAAAATAAACAACAATAAAAACAAAATCGATTAAGGCTTTAAAAGGAATAAGAACTCACCTTGTTAGTGACACAATTAATTCCTAATACTATCCATTAAGAATACAGATCAAATTTAGAGATCACATTATAACAACCGATGTTTTACTTATATTTTTAATTTTATTAAAACATTATGTCAAATTATTACATAATTAAGTATTTATTTTGGTTCTTCAATTTTATTACATTCTAGTAATTATTAAAGCTTTTAGGAAATATTGATATTAATAACAATTCAAAGTGAGTTACGACTATTACATGATAAGCAACTTTGGTTTGGTTAAGCTTCCTTGTTATTCTTCCTATTTCTATTAAGAAAAAATAAGTTTATTTACAATAAAAATTTAACAACTCTATAGATAGAAAGTAGACAAATTGCATTATTGATATATGAGAGAGGTTCATCCTTCCCACTAATTTTCTTCCCATTCCTAATATCTACTATCTCTTCTTTCAAGATGCTTATTATCTTGTTCCTACATATGACTCTCTATTGTATTTTTCCTAAATTATCCCTAGTTGTATTTTTTTATTTGCCTCTTTAAGTTTTGGAGTACCTTAGGCTATTTGTCTTGTGATTTTCTTCCCTTCCCTATTGTTTAATGTTTGTTATCTATGGTATTGAATCCCTTTTTTGGTGAGCAAATCCTTTTCCCTTTATTAAGTCCTTTCTTTATTACTAGACCCTTTAGTGTGTAGCTTTAGTTTCCCTCCTTTCCTTTTTTAACAATGATTTTTTTAACTTTAGATTATTCTTTATTGGTTCCCATCCTTTTCTGGTATTATGTCTTAACTCCCTGTGACCTTATAACCAAACTATCTTAGATCCCATTTGCTTCCCTCCTCTCTCCTTTTTCCTTTCTAAAGCTCCACCTCTTCTCTCTACAAACATAGGCCTTGCTAACTCATCTTTCCCTCATGCTGTTGATAGTAACAACCTCACTAACTCTTTTCTTAAAGCACCTAGAACTTCTCATCCTCTCAGTTGGCCTCTACTAAGCTTTCCTCGGGGCAAATACTAAGAGATTTATCTCCTCTCTAAACTTGCACTTTTTCCCTCTTCTCAGTCAAAAGGTAGCTCTATAGTAGCTTCTCCTCTTGAGGTTCTTAATGAAGGTACTCAAGATGGGAAAATACACATGCTGAATTTTTTTTCTTAGTCAAACATCTAGCTTACTCTCTAATGAATTACTAATCTTTTCATTACTATAAAAAAATTAGGATTGAAAGAGTAATTGGTTAATGATGAGAACCTTATCTTCTTCAAGTTTGACTATGAAACAAATGCTCAATTTATCATCTCTAATGGGCCATGACATATCAATGGAAAACATCTCTTTTTGCAAAATTGGAGATCTGATATTATTCTTGAAAGCTTGTAGAAAAAGCTATTCCAATATGGATAAATCTCCACAACATCCCTTTAGAATATTAGACTACTAAAGGGTTGAGCTACTTGATAAGTTACATTGCAAACCAATATCCATAGATGAAGCTATAACAAACATAAAAAGGGTCAATTCTGCTAGAATTTGTATAATTTGTTAATAACCAACATAATTTGTCAGACTAGATTGGTATGAGATTTATAGATGATGGCAACTTTTAAGATGTTATGAATGTCCTATACTGGTAAAGACCATATTTATCTTAACAAAGTAAAATATGAGTTCTAACTGGAAGAGTATTAACTACTAATGACTATTATAAGCTGATGAACATTAAACAATATAGAGATCCTATTATTAATGTTGATAAGGCTCTACTTAATAAGTGCCTGAAGATATCTCATAGGAACTTACTCAACTAGATGTCCCTAAATCTATAGTTAACATTTAAGAACATTTATAACATGTTATTTGGTTATGTTAATCGAACCTATCTCTTTTTTTGATTAATTTTGGCGCTTGAATAGTAAAATAAATATTTATTTTTTTAGGGGATGAAAAATGGAGATTGAATCAAACTAGATCAAAACTAGTCAAAATAAAAAATTGGAGAAAATGGAAAAATTATTGTTATGGACAAGGTGAGATTATGCTTAATGTCCGATTCACCCCAAAAGTTTCAATTCTATTAGGAAACTTATTCGCATCCCTATTATGTAGAGATTTGGACGTATTTATAAAGGAATCTTAATAAGATAGAGGGAAGCTAGTTTTTGAGTAGGAAAAGGAGAGGAAAATATGACACACACCTTCTCTATCATTCTCTTTTGTTTTCTTCATGTTTTCTTCATCTTTCATTTTTCCATGTGTTTTTGGTATTGGAACTAAATCCATGAGTGGCTAATTCCAAATATTCTAATTTAAGGTCATTCAAAACTATAATTGTAACTTTGTGCGGTTTTGTTCTAAACCTAGATTTTTATTTTAATTCAAGTGTTTCTTGTTTTGTGTTCCTTTATTCATGAGTAATTAATATTGATTAATCTGATAAATTAACTTGATGTTAATTATTTTATAACTATTCATGAATTTAGTGATCTATAATTATCATGAATGATTGATATAAGTAGTAAATAAGTTATTTATGAATTTATTTAACTTATGAAAAACATGAAAACTAACTTAAATAGTTGTAGCTATCTCAATTATTTAATTTAGGATTTAGTCTTTTTCACTAAGCTTATTGCTATAATTTAATTGATATGGAATGTTAGCCAATTAATTAATTGTAAGTTGTAGTTTAAATGCCGGGTTTGAATTAATTAATTTAAGAAAATTTGAGACTTATTATAGTTATCCTAATAGGTTTTAAACTAATTGCTTAAATTGTAAAAATTATTTTTATAGATTAATGATCAACGTTACAATTATATGAGATCTTTCCCTTGAATCATAGTTAATTAAAATTGAATTTCACACTTTTTATTTTTATTTTTAGTTGATTATTTTAATTAGTTGTTAATTTTAGCTCGTTAATTAATTAATCATAAACCCGTACTTTGTTTGGACAATTGAAATTAAGGAACTAGCTATTTGTTCTCTTGGGATTCGACCTGATTCTACAAATACTACAAGATTTTAGAGAATCGGAATTAATTTTTAAGGCTTTAACAACGTAATCAAAATTTTGGCGCAGTTACCGAGGAACTGTTTTATTTTTTACTTTCTTTCATTATTTTATAGCTCACTACTAATCTCTTGTTTTGTATGACTCGTTCTTATCAAATAGATGACTAGTAATATAATCCAACAATTGAGAAGATGATGCATCGTTTAAGGAGAAAGACTAAGCAACGGGTCTGTATGGTTCATTCTCAAGAAAACTTACTAAGAATACTCTTTGACTACTTCTTTTGTAGCTTGGGAACTAGAATTATTATTCTTCATCTCCACTAATCATTAAATCTATCATCTATAAAGGTATTTTTGACTCTGATGCACATAAATTGCTCTCACCTTTTGATGAGACAAGCGTAGGGAAAGCCCTCTTTGAACTAAATGTTCATAAAGCTTTTAGTGCAAGTGATCTAAATGCCTTTTCTTTCAAATTCTTTGAGATTCACTAAGGAAATTTTACCTAAAGCAATTCTTGAGTTCTTCAATAAAGTTAAAATGCTTTAGGAGTTTAATAAGACATTCATTAGTCTCATCCATAAATCTCCTAACCTTACATCTTTAAAGAAATTAGGCCAAATCTTCTATTTGAACACTATCTAGAAGATTATGACTAAATGTCTAGCTTTCAGATTCAAAATTTTATTGAGTTCTACCATTCACCACTCTTAAAGAGCTTTTATAAGTGGAAGAAAAAGTGGTGTTAACATTTTACTTGCTCAAAAACTCTTCAAGAATTATAATAGGAAGAATTCTTTCAAGAGTTATGCCATAAAAGTAAACTTCCAAAAAGCTTTCAAATCCATCCATTAGCAATTTATCATACACAGTCTAAAGGCACTTGGTTTCCTTATTCAATTAATAAATTGGATTGATCAATGCATAAGTTTCTTATCTTATTGCATCTTAGTCAATGGTGAACCTAAAGCAATCATTAAAGGAGTTAACGGATTGAGATAATTTCCCTATACTTATTTACTCATTACATTAAAGTTCTTAATAAACCAATTTGAAAAATAATTGGTAAGGAAAGGGGTTTTTGGTAATATAACAAATGTAAGCTATTGAAGATTCATTTTTTATCTTTTGTAGATGATCTGCTCCTCTTATTATAAGCTAATCTTAACTCCATCATAACATTAATGACCTTTATATGAACTTTTAAGGAATTTTCAGGCCTCTCTATGAATAAAGAAATTAGCGATATTATCTTCTCGTCTAGTGTAACACCTTTTGATATATAGATATCTCATTTGACAGATTTCAAAATCAAGGAACTCCCTTTCACCTATTTAGAAATTCCAATCTCCCATAAAAGATCAAAATATAGAGAATTCATCATATTGATTGAAAATATCCAAATACGAGTAAGTTGCAGGTGTAATAAATGTCTCTCTTATATAAGAAGAGTTCTAATTATCAACTATATAATCAATTCCCTACATATATACTGGACATCATATAATTATCTTCTTAAAAGCTTAATCAAATTAATATGAAGGATACTCTGATCCTTTATTTATTCTAGTTAAGAAGCAATGAATTCAGTTACTAAGGTTAAATATAGTGATGTTTATACTTTAAAATAAGAAGGTTCCTTGGGAAATTTTCCAATAAAACTCACTAACAAGGCTCTCATGATCAAGAGAATATGGATATTGCTAAAAGATAAAGAGGCTTTATATATTAAGTGGGTTTATATATAGCTTCTAAAGGGAAAAAAACTTCTGAACTGTAAAACTTAGATCTAATACATCATAGACAATGTTGTGTATCTTAAAATTGAGATAACATATGAGACTTCAATTTAAAAGCAAGTTAAGTGATGGAGTTATTATCAGTTTTTAGTTTGACAATTAAATTAATATGGGATCCCTAAATATAAATAATGGATTCTCCAAAATTAAGAATATTATACATAAGTAAGCCACTATTAAAGAAACCCTTAATGTTAACATTCAACAATTTAATTCTTCATCTTTATCAACTATTTTGGAATTTACGCAATGTTTCTCTCCAAATTTATGTATAAATGTCAAAATTCTCTCAATGAATCATTCTTTTTGCATAGTCTTCAATAAATCCTGCAAACTACTTCTTAGGCTAAACTCACCTAAGGTGCCTAGTTTAGTATAGTGTGGTTTAAATAAGTCTTTTTTAAAGGTTTCTTTCATGTTATGGCTTACTATTAAAGAGAACTTTTCAATTCTTAATAGGCTTCATAGATCTCAAAACATTACTAATTATTTTCCCAATGTAGATTAGGATCTAAATTGATCCCTTATATGTTCTTCCAATTTGCTATTCATCTTACCTCTTGGATGGAAGACAAAGGGCTTGCAATTTAAATTGTAAGAGCAAGGATTTTTCCCAATTATATGTCCTAGATGAGTAATAGTAAGGGAAGAAGTAGCGAGGATATCTTAATAATTAAGATAACTTTTATATGCTTAGCTTATGTAATATTGATGATGCTAAGCATACATTATTTTTAACATTATTTTCATAGTATATTACTTCTCTATTAGATTATTTTGAATGATTTGATACTTAATTTAATTTTTTTTGTCATTTCATGTCTTATTGCTACCATACATGGAAATGAAGAGATAAGAATTAGATCGAATTAAAGTAACTTTAGAAGATTTTAACTTTAGAAGATTTTAAGAATTACCATATAATATGGCTCTATATACAAACTTGTGTTGAGGATTATGTTAAGAAGTGGTTGTTTCTACGTTTATAATGTGTCATACATGCCTCATGTAATCCATATAGAACATGATACATCACACGGTCCCACATATGTAACCGTGTTGGAATTATTATTTAAAAAAAATATAGAGGACACAATTAGCTATACTACATAAACCCATGTTGGGGCTTATATAGTGTAACACCCCATTACCCTAGGGTACGCACCGGGACGCCCGTAGGTCATTCCGATACATATCCTAAGATAAGGGAGC
>JAOTAY010000005.1:17408316-17420187 GCA_025629805.1 Erythroxylum baracoense
AAAAATTCACTATTTGCTACTTATGTGCATATATGAATGCATGAATATGTCAATGCAATATTATACACTCCTAACTCATGCCAAATTACTAAATTACCCGTCCCATAAGTGAGGGGATGTTACATATAGCTCATTAAAAGTTAGAATTTTAGTAAACATTAAAAAATTACTTAAAAGATGTTTTTCAGTAGTCATGATCAAGAGTTTGTCTTTCTTTGGAGATAGAGGAAAGATGTTTTAAGGCCCCACCTCAACTTCCACCAAGAATAAAAATGTGAGCATTGGATTATGTCCCCTGGTTCTAAGAAACTACCCTTTTGGAGATTTCAAGATTCAAGAGCATGAATTCTTTATCTTATTTTATTTATTATTTTTGTCTTGATATTCTCTCTGTGATTATAAACTAATAAGGATATAAATTTATGTGGGTAGATCCTAGGATGTGATAGGCTTTAATTCATTCTTTGATTTAATAAAATTTTAGTTTTCGTGTTATGTTATCCATCTTTTTATAATTTATTAAATTGAAGTAGCAAAAGTGGAAGATTAATTATTTGATTCAAGCAATGAGATTTGAGAGATGGGATTTGTGTTTAGGTCACATTATGGATAAAGAGGGTTAACCATGAGTTATTTGAGAGAAAACTATAGATCGTCCTAGGTTAGGATAAAACCTATAAAGAGTTTTCATATAATGAATTAAATCTTTTTTAAGTTATCTAGAATTGAAAGGAATTTTGGTTAATTAACCTTTGTATAGGGATTATACGTATCGAGAGAGCATATGATCTAAGTTACGAACTCTTACTAGCTCAAGAAGTTAGAATAACTATTATTTAAAGTTGAAATTGAATATATTTAAGTCTAAAGGGAATCTAACCTAAATCTAGTTAATTTGTAGCTTCATATATTCTTGATAATGTTATGCATTAGTATTTAGATTTGTTATTTGTTTGATTTTCTTTATCCAGATATCTATAACAATTGATCTAGCTTGTTAAGTTTGTGGGTAATGAGTAATTAACTGGCAATCCTTACAAGATCAACTGGTACTAGCTAGTATTAGCTATAACTACACTATACCCATGAAAAAAAACAATTAGAATAAGATTTAGTGCGATATTAATGATCAGGTGTTAATATTTGCAGATATACAAATTGACTAGACTAAATCTTTTTACTTTATTTTATTTTTTATTTTATTTTTTTAGTCCTAATATTTATGTACTAAAGTTTTCTTTATTCTTTATTTTCTTCAAATCACTTCTTATATGTAAACTTTCAACAATTTTGGAAATCTTATTGAGTTAGAACCTGAGATCGAGAGAACCTTGGATATAAAAAGAAGACTTTAGAAGAGAATAGAAGATAAGAAGCAAAGATGGTATTAGGTCACTAAAGGAATTGCGAGGCCTAATGTTGAAGCTACCAATATTAAGCTAAAGCCATAGTTATTGTCTATAATGTAAAAGAATTAGTTTGGAGATTCACCATGTGAAGAACCCAATCTACATCTATCAACATTTTGGGAGTATTGTGACAAATCAAAGCTAAATGATATGTCTCCTTATGTTATCAAACTCTAATTATTCCCTTTCTTTTTAAGGAATAAAGTGAGTGTATGGCTATAGGCCCTCTTAATAGGGTCAATTATTATTTAGGATTAGCTCTCCTATGTATTCTTGGCAAAGCAAGACTACACATATAAGGAATCAAATTACCACCTTTACCCAATAGGAACGCAAGTCATTATACGAGGTATGGTAGAGATAAAAGGAGTTTTTGAGGTCCTTTTTGTAATATAGATTAGAGAAGTGGCTAATAGTTCAGACCTTCGATAATAGAATGACATACAACATTAAAATTAATAGTAAAGCCTTAATACTAAGATGATTAACTAACCATACTTATTGATTGAGGAAATAGACTAGAACCATTACTAATGGTTGAATGAGAGAGCCCCTTAAGAAAATTCAAGGAAAGTATGATCTAAATGCCCTGAATCTTTTAGTTGCTAAGATAGAAGGTTTATATTAAAAGTTCAATCATATGAGTGCTAATACTGTAGGTTTTGTCAGCATTGTCAGTAACATATATAGATATGCTAATATTCATAGCTATAGATTTCCAATGAAGGAACTAGTTTGTACATAATCCTTTTTTACAATAGGTTGACTTCATTAACAACCTCAACTAAAAGAAAAACACATTTTCAAACGACCATAATCCTAGTTGGAGGAATCAACCCATTTTCTCCTATGAAAATAAGTTTAACCTTGTACTTTAGAAAAGATAATCACTTAGTTTCTATTGTAGACCATTTTACTCCTCTCCATAAAAGTCAAACTTGGAATACCTTTTAGAAAACTTCCTTAACACCTAAGCTAAATAGGATGGAGAATTCAAGAAGGAGATTAAGAATATCCACTCTAAAGTGGATTCATTAACTACCCATAATAATATGCATGAGTCTTAAATTGCTCAGTATGCTAATAGTCTAAGGTAGAAATATAATGTTATAATGTTGAGGGGTGATAAGCTGATTGAGAGCCCTAGATAGGAAAAGATCAAAAGAAAAGGGGATCAAGGGAAGAGGAGACTTATAAAAGAGGAGAAAATGTCTAAAAGAGAATATAGTGAAGAGGAAGAGCCTAAATGTATTATCCCTACACCCTATAAGACACCCATACCATTCCCCTAAAGATTAAGGAAGGTGAATTTGGATAAGGAAATGCCTTCTTATTCTAGGTTCATAAAGGATATTTTATCTAATAAGAGGAGGCTCAAGGAGTATGAAGCTATGACTTTAATTAAAGAGTGCAAAGTTGTGACTTATAACAAACTACCTGTAAAGTTTAAGGACCTTGACAAGTTCTTCATTTCTTGCATTATTGGAAACATGAGTTGTAATCACATCCTATGTGATCTAGGGGCAAATGTTAGCCTCATGCCCCTATCGATTTGAAAGAAACTTGAAGTGGGTAATCTTAGACCTACTACTGTCTCTTTATAATTGTTAGGTCACTCTTTTAAACATTTGGTAGGTATACTAGAAGATGTGCCCATAAAAATTAATAGGTTTCTTATTCTTGTAGATTTTATATTATTATCTGCGATTTAGGAGTAAGTCTTAAACTCACGTCCTAATCCATTTGTAAGAAGTTCGAGATGGGAAATCTTAGATCTACTATTACATTTTTGTAATTAATAAATTTCTCTTTTAAATGTTCAATAGGGATATTAGAAGAGGTGCCCATAAAAATTGTTTATTTTTCTTGTAGATTATATGATATTAGACAATGATAATGATAGTCATATGCCTCTAGTTTTGGATAAGCCTTTCTTATCCATTTCTAAGGCCCTAAATTATGTTTATAAAGGAAAACTAACCCTAAAGGCCATGCATAAGAAACTAGAATTTAAAAATTTTAAATGCCAAAATCCTTGATGGTAAGGTTAAAAAGTGGCTTTAATTTGATATAGTTGATAAGAGTAACCTTGTGTTATATGAAAGGTGAAAGCATAGGATACAAAGGGGAAAGATTCAAATTTGAAATAAACAAGTGGAGTGGGCAGATATACTGTAGAGAAACATGAAATATTCTTAAGAATTGATCATTCTATTAACAAAAGAAAAAGAGTACAGCTATAGGTGGATCTCAAGGTAACCTATATCTATAAGTAGCGATCTACCAGGTTGACACCGATGTAAAGGGGTCGAGCTTGTAATCTAAAACAAGTTCTTATTCAGAGGCACTTAATCTTATTTTGTTGAATTTTTGTTAAAATCTCTCACTAAGTATTTCAAGTTAGTTTATTTTGATTTTTATAGGCTTTTAAGCTATTAGGACTCCAACACACTATCATGTTTAGTCCTATATTGACCTACCTAGAGAAATAAAATGGACCATTTTTATATATAACTCCTACATGGTTTATTATAGGTCACACGCCCTTGTGTTTCTTCAAAGGAAAATTTATGTTCACCTACATAAGAGGATCAAAAGTTACAGAATGTGCCAAATTTTCATACGATTAAGTACATGGTAGGGTAGGCATACCCATTTGAGAAAATGTACCAAGGTAAGTATACATGGAACCATATTATAGATCATGTATAGGAGACCCAAGAAATAGAGAGTGCCACTTTTATACATGGAAACCAAATGGTCTCATGTAGGCCCTGTGTAGCTATACCTTTCTTTCCTTGGTTCCTAAAAACATTTGATTCAAACAACATGCTCCCATGTTACCTACATAGCCATGTGTACCAATAGTATATAGCACCTATACAGTCCCATATAAATGTCACATAGGTTCTATAAAAGGTGTATACCCCTTGTGTTTTCTCATTCTTAACCATCTTTTTGGTAAAATTTTAGTTCTTCTTTTATTTTAAAGAGAGATAAACCACCATTAGTCCTCTTAAATCACAGATAGAGTACCCTAATGTATGTCTAGAGTTTTCTTCACCAAATATTTAGCTTCATCTAGGAATTTTCTATAAATACCCATAATTTCATTACTTAGATGTATTTTGGAATATTTAATGCTATGAATTATGTTTTGTAATTATTTGATGATTAGATATTTATTATGCATTATTTCATTAGTGCTTGCCTCTCTTCAAAATATTTTAAAAGCCTAAGGAGCTTTATTGAATCCAAGAATATTAACAATCCTTCAAACAATTAAAGGAATGCTTTAAGAGTTCAGTACTACTATTGACCTTAAATGCTAGAGACCATTATATCTCTATATAGTCATTTCGAATGTTGTCCTTAATTTTTTTATTAAGAAATAAGAGAACATTAAAAGACTAATATATTATGTGAGAAAGATATTACAAGGCTCAGAACTAAACTATTTAGGATTAGAAGCATACATGCTACTTAGTAGCATAAGAAAATAAAGACCCTATTTTTAAGCTCATACTAGCATTGTGTGTATCTTCCATTAAGATAAGTGCTTCATAAGTTATATTTATCAAGGATACTTATGAAGTGGATAATTGAGTTAGTGGGGTTCGATATTAGGTACATCTTTATAGTAGGTTTTGTACTTGAAATGTCGATACTCTTAAAAGAACACAATGAAATCTACAAAAATCTTACACTATTAATAAACACCTAATATAAACAATGTACATAAATAACAAAATAGAGAAAAAGTCAACAGTGCAGGGTTATATTTGCAAGGGAATACTTATATAGTATATAGTGTGATATATATTTAAACATCCAACAATAAGGTAGAATATAAAGCATTTTTAATGAGGTTAAAGTTGCCTAAAGAGTTTAAAGTGAAGTTTATAATTGAGACCTAGAATATATGATAAATCAGGTTAATAAAAATTTCGTGAAAAAATAAGATAAGTTGACAATTATAAGGAAAAAGTTCAAGATGTGAAAGAGAACATCCAAGTAAACATTAAATTGATACCAAGGCAACAAAACTACAAGGTTGATCTTCTATCAAAAATAGGAAGAGTAATGTTTTCATCCTTTAATGGATCATTATTAAGAGTAGGTAAAACTAATATTAGTACAAGTTAACCATGTAGCCATTGTAGAAAAAAATCAAGCAAATTAGACTTATGAAGTAAAAAAATGCTTACAAGAGAGAAATCTATTAGATGAAAATAACTAATTTCATTGTACAAGCCTCAGGATACTTAATTATATGAGAGAAATTATTTAGAAGGCATTTCACCCTGCCATACCTAAGATGAATTGTTAAAGCTAAAATATGATATTTCTTTACTAAGATTTTGGAAGGGGCATGTGGAGCTTATCAAGGAGGATCATCCTTAGCATATAGGATCTTAAAAGAACGGATATTTTTAACATATATTTCGAAAGGATGATAACGAGTTCATGAGAAAGCGTGACAAGTTTCAAAGTTATTCAAACATGCATCTTTTTCTTTTCATCGACTATAACATGATATCAAATTTCAACCATTTTATCCAATAAAGAATAGACATCCTTGGACCATTTTTCACCATAAAAAGACAATCTACCTCTTTATCATCATAGATAATTTCACAGGGTGGGCAAAAATGTAGACTTTAACTAGTGTGATAAAGAAAGTTGTCAAAGGCTTCTTAAGGAAAATTTCATAAGTAGGTATGAAGTCTCACTAGTAAAAATTACATATAATAAGACTTAATTGTATAGCAAGACAATTAAGATTTTTTTTGAAGACCTAAAAATCAAGTATCACGTTACATTTGCTTCACACTTATAGGCTAATGTATTAGCTAACAATATTAAAAGGCTTGAAAGACAAAGTCAAAGATACTGAGAATATTGGGTTAAAAAGATCTATATCATATTACGGGCATACCAGAAAATTCTAAGAACATTATTAGATAGACGCTCTTCAATCTTGCCTTTATTGTTAAATAATTGATTCCTATAGAACTAAAATTACCAAATCCAAGAATATAAGCTTAGATAAATGATAATCTTCATTTAGAACTTGAACTAATTCAAAAGTGCAATTTCATAAGTATAACAAAAGAAGAATACTAATAAAGAGTCAGGAAACCAAATAACTCTAAGAAAAGATATTTAAAGCTCTAAAGTTGAATTAGTCTTTAAAAAATCAGGATTCTTATAAAGAAGGAATTATCAAGGGAAGCTTTCTCCACATTGTTAAGGGTTACACTATATAAAAGATAAAATTAGGCCTAAATATTACAAGCTCAAGAGGCTATATAGCTCTAAAGTACCTCGTACTTAGAATGGGACTCATCTGAGAATTATTATTATTGGAACGAAATTCTAAAAATATCATATGTACATCTTATAAATTGTCAAAAAATACCTCTTAGTTGCTTCAAATGAATTTCATGCACTAAAAATAATAACCTATAAAACTAAAGGCTTCAGGTTTAGGAAAAGTCCCTTTAGCTCCTTAAAATAAGAAAAGACTAGCCCAAAGACCTCAAGTCTAGGAGAAGTCTCTTTAACTCCTTAACATAAGAAAAAACCTATAAGCCTAAAGGTCTCAAGCTCAGGAGAAGTTCTTTTAGCTCCATAGCTTAATAAAAAACTTACAAACTTAAAGGCTTGAGATTTAGGAAAAGTCCCTTTAGCTTTTAAAATAAAAGAAAAATTTGCAAGTTTAAATTCCTTCGGTTTAGGAGAAGTTACTTCAGCTTTATGACATAAAAGAAAAATTGCTAGCCTAAAGGACTTAGGTCCAAGAGAAGTCTCTCTAACTCCCTGATGTAAAGAAAAAACCCTCATATTTAAGACTCACATGGCCAATTATGGTTATCATAGATATCTTCTTTAAAGTAAAAGCCTCCATATCTAAAAGCCTCAAGTTCATTAAATAATCTTTGAAAATTTTCAAGGAAAAGAGGCTAGGTTCCATAGACATGTCAAATTTATTTTAGTTTTCTTTCAAAATTTGCAAGGCGATAGTGCCAGTCTCTGGGGCATATTGAATTTATTTTAATTTCCTTTCAAAATTTGTTAAAGAATGGGGATAAACTTTACACGTTTGTTAAATTACTATAAATTTTCTTTCAAATTTTACCAAGAAAATGTAGCTAAACTTCACACTTTTGTCAAATTGTCTTAAATTATATTTCAAATTTTACAAAGGCAATGGAGTTAGAATTTGTAGGTTTATCAAATTCTATTAATTTTAATTTTCTAATTTAGCTAAGGTAATAAAGCTATACTATATTGAAATGCTAATTAAATATACTTAGAAAATAATTATTTAAAATTTAAATAAAAAGATATATATGTTATTTTTCTAAGTATATATATATATATATATATAAGAAAATTATAATTTTCATAAAAAAAGTATAAATACAACCGAGCATCCATATATCCACACCCTTGCATATAGAAAAAAAAAGGAATAAAATAAAACAATGTGCCTAAATAGAGAGAAGTGCATCATTGGACAAGTCAAGGTTAATAACTTGACATCATCAAGGTTAACATCTGCATCAACAATGTCAAGATTTATAAAGAATAAATTTGGGTGCTTATTATATGTTAGGCTTCAACTGCTACCATTGTTTTATTGATGAGGTTTGTTATAATTCTAATTCTTATAATACTTAGAACTATGATAATGCAGATGATGTCAAATTTTAAGCCATCATCCTAGAATTTTTAAACTTTTGACTATAAGTCAACTCTATCGATCCTCAAGCCTGCATTCTTATTCTTTAGTGCTATATTTTATTTCTCCTTCATCAAGGCCTTAAGGTTAGTGCAGGAAACCAAAACAACATCCTTAGCCTCCTCCTTCTTTTTGAAAGACCTACCAAGTTCTTTGTAAAACCTCTCATAGGCTATAGCTATAGAAGTAATAACTTAAAAAAAGAGAAAACATAATGTTATGTCTAAGAATCAAATGATAAAAAACTTGATAAACAAAGTGAACTTACAATGATAAGATTTCTATAAGAAAATATATAGATGTGATTAACATCTATCTCCTCCAATTTATGGATATCCCTAGGACTCTCCATCCTGTGAACTATCTTAGACCCAATCCTAAGCTAAAAACAGTGTCAGTCTTCTTCAAGTTAAAGTTTAAAAAATATTGTCTTCACCTGCAAGCTTGTTTGGAATAAGGAAAGCCACCATAATCTCCATCAAATGGAACAAAGGAAAATGTAAAGAATGAAAAGACTAGTAAGCAGGGGTGGAAGTAGCAAAGGGAGTAAGGTCGATGACAATCACCTCATCGCTATAAGTTACCTTTTTCTTCTTCTTCTCCCATAAAGGACAAAACAAGTTGGCCTTTCTTACTAGTCCCACTTGTCCTCACAAGCATCTTGTTCATGTTCATATTTTCCACTAATAGGAAGGCCAGTGTAATGTTTAAAAATATCATAAGTTATGATAAATGAGAAGTAACATATAACGATGCTCTTCTCTATATCACACCTCTGTAACGGTCAGGCTAGGCTTAACTAGACAAAGTGTTGGTGATTGGGAGGCGAGTTTGTGTAACATCCTATCACTTGAATTAGGGTTAAAATGGTGATTATTATAGATTAATGAGAAATTAGGAAGCATAATTCACGCTTTAGCATAATATGACATACATGCACACGATATTATTGATTTTTCACATATACAAATAATTGCGCATGCATTCATGACATTTTTCTGGGTATAAGTTATTTTTTAATGTGATTAAAGTGTAGATTTTGGAGTAATTGTGTTAAAAAAATTGTTTAGAGATTACTAGTAATATTTTGGATTTTTGGTGACTTGTTTTGAAATTTTTGAAATTTTAGGTATTTTTTCAGATTAAGAAAAATAAGAAAAAATAAATAGACTAGTTAAATTGTGACAAGTGGTAGCATTATTTAGTAACACATTTCAACCTTGCAAAATGCCACAGTGAAGTTCTCCTCTGCTGTTGTTTATTCACAGTGAAGGTTTTGACAAAAGAAAAAACTCTTCTTGCTTATACATCACCGAAACCAGTCCATATATATTGTTTTACCATTGATTTTTGCTATTTGCTTGACCACCAAGAGCTTTGTCTACTCTTACTATTGGAGTTTTTGCTAGAAACAAGTATGTTGTTCTGTCATTTTCATGGTTATATTAAGGATAAATGACAAAGAGATGGTGCTTGCATGCTTGTGGATGGGTGTACGTGTGAACGTTTTTGGGCTGTAAATTGATGTTAGAAAAAAAATGCAGAAAAGATGTAGAAAGTGATGAAAAGTCGTGAGTGATGTTCTGTTTTTTTTTTTTGGGTGTTGTATTTACTTTTACATTTGAGATGAAAAGAATGAAACTATATGATGAAATGAAGAATTGGATGAGGTTATTGTTGGATTTTTAAACACATACTCTGTTTTTTTTAGTATATGCGTAAATATTTGGGTATTGTTAGAGATGGATTGAAATGAGGTTAGAGTTAAAGAGGACATAGAGCATAAGGAGGTGTTGTGTTTTAAGGAGTAAAATGATAGAAAAAGTGGGCTGTTGTGAAGGGAAAAAAAAAGAGAAAGGTGCAGAAGTTATAAAAACACAGTAGAGAGAGGAAGTGTATATGTAGTTTTGGATTTTTGATGTTTGAAGTTTAGGATTGTTTCTGACTTGTTTGGAAGTTACAGTGAGTGTAAACAAGCATAATAGAAAATCTAGAAGTGATTAAGTTGGAAAAGGAAGGAGAAGAAAGCGCTGGGTTTGGTGAAGAAGATGAAGATTTGCGTGTTAGAGAGAGAAAAGGTGATGGTTTATTTGTGTGGGTTAAAAACTAGAGTATTTCATTGAACAGCCCTAAGTCTTTTGCCTATAACTTTTTTATCCGAGCTCCAAATAACTTGAAACTTCGACCAATGGATTCCTAAGACATTTTATCTTTCTCTCCATAAAAATTTAGAGTTATCTGAATTGATTAGAAAGTGATTGATATGATGAAAGTGTGGAAGTCTGCTAGAATGTTATGAATTGGAAAATTTTCATGATCATGCTTCGGTTTTCTAATTATAACTTGAGCTGAAGATATCTTAATGAGTTTATTTTTGATTAATATTAAAATAGAGACATATTTCTACAACTTTTGTGCAGAAGTCAAATTTTAATTCTGTCTTTATGATTTTCAAAATTGGCATGTAATTGAGTCCTAGCTTAGGCTGTAGCACTATCAGGGACAGAAATCTTGTTCTGTGGTTATTAAATAAACTGTATTGATATGGGCCGAATTAGGCTGAGTTGTCTTTACCAAAGTTGTAGCTTATTCTCTTATCTTTAAATTGGTATAACGTTTGTAATTTTTGGATATCTGAGCTGAAATATATGAGTTCTACAATTAGAGGGTATGATCATGTACTAGCCAAAAGTTCAAATGTCCACAGTCTGTGGTATTTTGTGCATAATTCATTGAATGCTGAACCAAATTGGATGATCTTAGAGTCATTAGAAACTTAAGACACTGTAAAATAACTTTTCACAAGGAAGTGTTGCCTAATTTTGTCATTTACCCTATTGGATTAATTATGCAAAGTTGACCCAAAACTATATGAGTAGAAAATCTGAAGTGGTCAATTAGGTTATGATGTTGATTTCACATTGTTTTATTTTGGTACAAATTGTAAGTTCCAAATGTTATTAATGAGGGCTTTGATATCTAATCGATTTAGTGAAGAAAATTACAGTAAGATACCCGGAATTGTCATAAACATATGTTGTATATATTTAGTATACATAAATGTGCATAAATGAGTATATAATTGTACAATATTGTGATAAGTGAATGTATTGTCTGTATAGAGGAACACATTGAACGAAAGCATCCAGACATTGCGGGTACTTCAAAGCAATAGCTGTTTGGAGCATATGGTGAGTAACCTAGACGATCTCACTTAATTACTTGTTTGTTTAAATTCTGTTTCGAAATGATTAAATGAATGAGGCTTGATTGTTGATTCCAGACAATGAAGGTCCGATGACTGTGATATTTGATTATGATATTGAAGTGCTGCTTGTAAGAAAATGTGCAGAACTATATGCTTCATAATATGATTGATTGTGTTGATTGTGTACTGGATTTCGGACAATATTTGTTCTAGGCGTTTTGATGCATGAAAATGATATTGGAAGTGCTGATTGAATGTGAATGCGTTTGCCTAAATGATTTTCTAATTCTCAACTGAAAAGTTGAATGCCGGACCTAGTCTGATGACCGCTGCTACCTGTTACTGTAACTGATACTGTGACTGATATACTGGTATATTACATGCTAATAAAAGTGATTGAATTTATAACTAAACTGTGGCATGCACTTTATTCCGATGCATGTAATATTAAGGAGTTGTGACTGGTGTTGCTACTGATACTGTTACTGATAAGAGCTTTAAGCTCC
>JAOTAY010000005.1:17420287-17434495 GCA_025629805.1 Erythroxylum baracoense
AGAGCGCGAGGCCCGAGAGGCCGAGGCTCAAAGCGGACAATATCTGCAAGCGGGTGGTCTGGGCTGTTACAAAAGGTCTGTCAGCTGACATCAAAGGAGTTATAGATTTCATTTTGTAGCTTCTTTGATATGTAGAACTTTTTTTATAAAGGTTTGTAAGCTACTATGTATTAATGCAATGACAAGTTGAGCTTTGTTTTAAACATTGTATTATGTCACTGTTATATATATAGTCGATGCCATGTTTAAGTTGGATATATACTGCCATGTCATAAGTGCAGGTGAGATAGTTAACACGCCATTATTGTAGATTATATACTGGAATGTCCTCAGGGTGTTCCAGTATCTAATTTATGGTAGTGGAGGTGCTACAACCAAAGCCTTAGTTCATTGGCTATTTACATTGGAAAACCATTATATATGATGAAACCATTGCCAAAAGGAAGTGGATTAGATTTTCCAAAATATGCATTAGTGTTAAACTGAATTAAGAGCTCCTAAATATAATATATACTATGAGACTCAGTGAAGACGGGAGGCTAATAAAGGATGAAGTCAATATCTCCTACAATTGGAAGCCAACACCAAAACTTCAAGGTAACAAATGGCGAGCTTAATGGAGACTATTTATAAAAGGAGAACATAAGGAGTTGACAAATCTAGAAACTAGTCCCCTTAAACTTGGGAATGGAACTAAAAAACCAATTCTAAACTTAAATCTAACTCTTGATCCAACTTAGGATAATGGTGAAATGGAATTTGCTCAAAGGATAGCAAGTTTTAATGAAGATGGGAAATGAAGCACTAATAATCAACCACCTACTATCATAATAAAGAAGAAACAATTTCTTTAAAGGAATTATCAATGGAAGTAGACCAAGAGAATGCCTTAAAAAACCATAAACTAGGGCAATTTTAGTACTATAGGAAAAAGGAAATACCGCAGAAGGAGGAAGGGTGAGGATCTTGTAAACATAACCTCTTATTAATGTCTATATTAGCTTAAAACACTAGGGGCACAACTTGTCCTCATAAATTAGCTAGTATTAGAGATTTTGTCTTTAAATAAACCCATTTTGCTTAAATTACTAGAACCAAAATTGAAGTAGGAAAATATTACAAGGCTTAAAATTTTGGGTACCAACTAGACACTCCTTTCAAGTAATCAACACCACCATCTTGAGCGCATTATAATGTCATTTATTCACCAACAAATTTTTATTAAATTATTAGACTCCAATGAGTAGATAATGCACCTTGAAGTAATAATGATCCAAAAGAACTATAAAATAGATGTCAAATTTGTGTATTCCTCAAACTTTAACTTTCAAAAGAGATCTTTATGGAAAAAATTTGATCTTATACTCATAACAATACAAAGGCCTTGTCTAACATTTAAGGACTTTAACATTATCCTCAAAAGAAACGAAATTAAGGGCCATGTAAGGATTAGATACTATAATATAAAACTCATATATTGTATTAAAAAAATTAAGTAACATATTTGAAGATAAAGGGTTAGTTTTACACTAAGAGTAACAAATCAATAAAATGGATGCTAGAGGAAAAACTAGATTGAGCATTACCAAGTCAAAGATTAGATAGAGACCCTTAAAATATCATATCATTGTCTAATTATTATCTAAGACATGGTTATCAATAAGATCATCAGATGCCCTTCAGATTTAACAATCATTTGGTGAAGGAAGAGGGCTTTATTGAAGCCATCATTAAGTACATACAATAAGAGATTAAATGACCAAAATGTATATATGTGTTGGGAAATTAGAACTCGTAGAGTAGTAATTGTAGAAGTGGTGAGTCAGGATCATATCCATAGGGAATGTTCGATTAATTCTTGTAATGAAAATAATTGATGCAAAGGAAATAAAAATGGGTGAGAAAATAAAGTAAAATTAAACTAGCAAAAGCAAATTATAGAAAAAACAATAAAAAATGATAGAAGTGTCGAATTTGTATAAGATCTGGTTCTAGGATCAATAATGGCCTAGACACGATTAAGCATATCCCAGCATTCTAATTTTTTCATACCTATCTTTGAATTATTGATTGTGGACTAATAACACACTTTGCTAATCTCGATTTTTCCTTAGGTTGTGCTTAATTAAGATATGCTTGTTAATTAAACCTAGCCACCAAACAACCTAGGATACGATCTCTATATTTAATTTGGCAGTCGCATTACGAAGTGGAAAACAAATCAATATAGGTAGTAACACGTTCAAGTAATTTAACCTAAGTTATGTTATTCCTAACAATTCAAAATCATTAGTGCCCACTAATGAACATCAAATATAATAATTATAAATTATATTCAAAATTATAATAGTAGTTTCGTAATAAAATAATCCAAATAACCTATTAAGATTATCTTTACAAAACCAGATTCAATCAACACAAACAAAAATAACAATCTAAAAAGAGATTCAACATTAACAATATGAGAAAAGCTTAACCATAACCCGGGCATCGATTTCACCTTCAAAATGGGGTCAAGATGTTAGCCTTCCATCTTCTCCATTATTCTCCAAGAATCAGCCTCCACTCTTGTTCAAAAGAGAAGAGAAATTGATGAAGAATGACTATTATCCACTGCTCATTATTCCATCTTGAAAACTGTTGAGATGATGATAATGAATGGCGTATAGGTTGTTGTCCACTCCCCTCTCTCGATTATTATCCTCCACCTACATCAACCAAGGAGATTTGATGATGAATTGCTAAGTGTTATTTCAGTTCCACCCATTCTACTCCATCTTTCACACCATTTTGAACACCAAAGAGGATAAAATGAATCAGCTCCCTCTCTTAGTTTTATTTCCCAGTTATCACCTCATACTTCTCTTTTTTGCTTCAGTTGTCACCTCCGTTTTATTCCCTAATCCTCACACACATTTTTCCTATTTCAAAGCTAGGTTAAAAAAAGAGTGGGATAGGTGGCCTAAAACCAAAGAGTGGAGCTATTGCTTTAGTTATTCACCCCCACCTCCACATTGCTGTCACACACAGTCACCTGTTTATCTTTCCAAAAGCTAGGTTTTAAAGGAATGGGATAGGTGGCTCTCTCTAGTGTTATCATATTGTCCCATTCCCTTTTCAGCCTCCCCATTGTCATCACTCACATATCCTTTATACCTTCAAAAGCTAAGTTAAAAAGAATATACCAACTAGGTTAAATGGACAACTGTCTATTTATTTGTGTGTTGTCCATTTTTATGCTCTATCTTGTCTCTTTTTTTTCTTTTAATATTTTTATTCTTCTTGCTCTATGAAGACAATAGAGTATGAACATTGAGAAGATGGCTCAATAAATATGCTTTTGGGTCACTTTAGCTCCTTCACTTCCAAAATGTACCTAAAATCAAATATAAGCTAAAGTGAGTATCCTAAGCATTTTAAGGCATTAATTACTAAGTGTAATGGGTTATATGTGTCAACAATTAAGCACATATCAGTAATCACATCATATTCTCATTGAAATCAAAAACATAAATCGTTACACCCTTACCAAGATTTCATTCAATGCATTCATATGTTTGGTTTGAAAAGTATCAAACTCTCAATCAATAAATAGTATAACTCTTACCATAGACTTGTAATATTGTCAATCTCCATCACTTATATGTAAACTAGAAACAAAAATCAAAAGGTCTTTATAAGGTTGTAATGGGGCTTAGGTAAGGTATGATTAGAATAATTGATTTCAAGAAATTTACAAAAGAAACATTACAAGAAACCTATTCACAATACACACAGGTTCATTCAATATAAATCCATTAGAACTATACATTTCTTTCTTTTCTTTTTCTATGCTTATTTTTTTGGATCAATCACTGTAAGCATTCATCATGTACCATTAGTAAAGAAATATTAAACCTTTCAAATTTTCAATTTTCAAATATTCAAGTAATGTAAAAAACCTTCTAAGTTTAAAACAATAAAAAGGCTTCAAAGAAAAATAAAATAAAGGTTAATAATTAGGGTTATAAATAATGAAAAAGGTTAAGGCTCAAACTTGGTTATTCTTAAAGGATAAAATAAGGTAAGGTAATTATCAAAGAAATATGCTAAAACAAATTGTTTAATCTAATTGCCTTTATCATTTCAATGCTTTTAATTTAACAACTATGGTCTTAATATGCATAATAAAGCAAGTTCTAAAATCATTCAACTATGCATGATAACACATATGAAAGGAACAAAAGAGCTTAAAAACTTTTGAAATTTTGCTCTAAGGCTCCAAAGCTCACAAAAAAGATAGGTTTACAAGTGTAAATAATATGTAATTATCATTCAACTTTAATATCTCAATGAATACTAAAAGTATGACTTATAAAGACAAGTCTATTACAACTATCATCCTTTTGAATATGAATTCAAATCAATATTCAATAATAAAGTAAAGTAATGATGAACATATTTAAACTAGTTCAAGATGTCAATTTATAAAATTTAATAACTAAGATTACAATAAGCCTAAGAAAATCATTAAAATCGTTAACCCCTTCCCCATACTTAAAGTTGTACATTTGTCCTCAATGTACACATTATAAGAATATATTAATAACTGATAAAGAGTTGGCACTTTCCTGAGTAAGAAGTTTTATTATGTCAAGATTTTCCATCCAATATTAGATTATAATCTTTGCAAAATATAAAGAAAAAGGGATAAAAGAAATAAAAATAACACAAAGAATTAAGAAATATAAATATTGTTAACAATAATGTTAGATAAAACAAAATAACAATGAAAAGAAAATAAAAATATGGATAATAAATAAAGAAAAAGAAAGAATATACACAAGTCAAGCATCTCCCTCAAGTTGATGATCCTAATCAGGTGGAGAAGTTGCTGAGGAAGTTCCCTTGTCAGATGGTGGAGGCCAGAAATCAATGCCCTGATGGCTTACCATTAACAACATTAACTCTCCCATCCATCCAACTGTAGTCTCGAGTCTTCCTAGTCACTCAACCGTAGTCACGAGCCATCCTACCTGCTCAATAAGCTTTTCTTATTGTCATTGGAGAGTCTTTTGAGTTTACAAAAGTTAGGCCACCCATCTCTTCGATAGTGTTATCTTTAGCTGAGTTGGGTGTTGTATCCTAGATTTGGAAGCGCTCATACTACCTGGATTTAGTGTTGCACTACCTGTCTCAGGTGGTGGTAGCTTCTCCTCTGGATGTTTCCCCACTCTATCCCCATCTTCTGTTGCTAGCTTATTGGGCTACCCAATAAATCTGTATATGTTGCTCATGGGTCCCTGACATTTATGTACCATATGCATGTTCTGCATCACTACAAGGTTTGGCACTTCCATAGTACACATCTATTGCATCGGTGGTAGTTAATCAAATATTTCCATCTGTTATGCTAGTTTAGATTTGAATGTTGATTGATCATGAGTAAAAGCTTGAAATGTTAATTTCTTTCTATATTTTTAAAAGTCAATCATCTTTTCTTATGATTATGTATTCTTAGAAAATATGAGAATTGAGTAAATGTGTTGGGTTTATAAGCTTAATTTTGATGTTTTGCCCGACGACGGCCAAAAGCTAAGTGTGGGGGAAATTGATATGTGCTTAACTAATTATACATTTACTCCATTACACTTAGTGATTAATGATATAAAATTGTTTAAGATACTCACTTTAGTTCATATGTGGTTTTAGGCACAATTAGGAAGTGATGGAGCTAAAGTGAGTCGAAATCACTATATTTGGGGTCATTTTCTGAAGATCCACATTCACTTGTCTTCATGGAGTAAAAAGAAGAAGGATTAAGGCAAGAGGAGACAAGAAAATGCATGAAGAGAATTTTGTATATCCACAAACTCAACAATCTCAAATGTTCCACTAGCTTTATGGCTTGGGTAAGACATTTGGTTAAGTTTAAAGCATGTAATATGGTTAGTACACAAAGAAAGGTATAAAGCTCAAAGTGGCTTATCAAAAGGAAAATCATATAATGGGTAGGCTATTTGGCTAATTTAACTTATGAAACAAAAAATGCCTAATCATTTCCACATTAATGCATATGATATAAATGTCGTCTTGAATAGAAAATCAAAGTAAAGTCAAGATGTACATGTTATGAAGGTCACACATTATCAAAAGACAATGAGACTGATATGGATGTGTCCATCTATAAAGGCTCAAAATCTCACTAGCTTTGTCTACCACTAGTCACTACTTTTCTAAAGATAATGCACATCGACCAATCACAAAAGTAAAAGTACATGCTAAGTTGATATGAAATTTTCTATTCAATTCACACTCTAATCATGATCATATAATCTTAGAAGCAACGGAAAACGAGAAATTGTTTTTTTGTTTGTTTTGTTCTTTCTTTAATTTTGTTGAAAACTTTAAATAAGCAAGAAACAAACTAACATAAAAATACATATGCATATAAAAAGTAATGTGGAAATTAAAGAAAAGAAATTTACTTCCTTGGGATGCCTCCCAAGAAGAGCCTTTGTTCTTCTCCTCACGTGACAAAATTATGATCTTTTAGTGGCACATGCAGTTCCTCCACACGATATTCTTTCGAATAGGGCCTTAGTTAATAATCATTCCCATTCAATATCTTTTCTATCCTCAGACTCTTAATCTCTACTCATTCCACGCACTCTGGAAAGATCTCAAATGTCTCTTCACTTTTTTCTTCCTCGTTTAATTCCTCCAACCTGCTAGGTAAAAGTAAAGAGTCATTCTTAATAACAAAATAGAACTCAATATTTACCTCTGATCTAAAAGATATAGCTTTTTTGGTTCGAGCTCTTCCTCCACTTCTTCCATATAAACAATTCCTTGAGTATTACCCTCAAGATTCTCAAGCTCCTCATCACTATGTAAGGCCTCTGCGCTAACGTCCTTTGTGTACACCTCAAGCTGAGATAGTTGTGTTTCTTTGCCTTGTAATGCTAGGCAATCAAGAGCTTCCATTAACTAACCCATCTGGCTTGCAAAGTTCTGGATCCTAGAACTTGTTTCTTGCTAGAATTGCATCTCTTCCTGTTGTAATCGCAAAGTATTAACAACACAAACATTAACTAATTCCTCCAGAGAAGTATCTGAGTTTTGTTGGTTTTCCAAATATAGGACACTAGACCCTGTATCTTCCGAAAATTGCCTTAATTCCTATTGGAACTCCTGTACACATTTCATTGATTTGTTATTCTTTTACCTCTCCTTGAACTACTATTCATAGATTAATAAAAAGCTCTATTAATCCTAATTTTTCCTTAGGTCATAGTTAATTAATAAAAGCTCGTTAATTAACCCTAGCTATTGGATAACCTAAGAGATGCTTGCAAAGTTTAATCGGACAATCGCTTTATGAGTGAGAAAAACAAACCAATCTAAGCAATAATCACACAAGCTCAGATTATTTAACCTAGGTTATATTATTTCTAATAATTACTAACCATTAGTCGCTACAAATGAATCAAAAAAATAGCGATTACGTATTGTATTCGATTCTAGCAATGGTTTCCTACATAAAAATAATCAAATAGAGCATTCAATCATTCGTACACAAGATCCAAACATTAAACAAAGGATAATATAATCAATCCATAAGAGAAAGAAAACAACAAATACAAGGAGAAATACACTTAATTGGGTCGTCGGTGTCGATTTCTCCTCCAAATCGGCGTCGGGAAAGCTACCTCTCTATAGATCTCTCCATATGTGAGAGTATCATCGCACTCTCTTCTCTCGCGAAGGCTCCCAAAGATCTCTCTCCTTTCAGCCAAAAAAACACCTAAAACTTTCATCCCCCGTGCCATCATCTAAACGATGCTTTTATATTAAAAGGTAGGGTTTGGGTGAGCTGTAAGTATCTCACGGGTGTGCATAATAGTGTCACACTTGTGAACCACCCTAGTTAAGGCTCACGGCTGTGAGCCTCATGTGCATAGGGTGTGACATAAGTGTTATGCCCACGCAAAATGAGTCATAGGCGTGACAAATGTGTCCATGACACCTTTTGTCATAGCCGGGAGATGTGTCTCACAGCCATGACAAATCATTCATAACCATGAGCTTCTTCTCCATTTTCTTCATTTTCTTTTCTTCTTCTTGTATTATTCTTGCTCTAATCTTCTTCTTCTTGCTCCATGAAGACAAGCGAGTATGAACCTTCAAAAAACGGACCAATTTTAATGCTTTTGACTCACTTTAACTCCTTTACTTCTGAATTGTGCCTAAAATCACATATGAGCCAAAGTGAGTATCTTAAGTAATTTCATATCATTAATCACTAAGTGTTATGGAATAATTATACAATCAATTAAGCACATATTAAATATAGCCTATCCTAGGCAAGACGTAGATTCATAACTTCCACAGTCTATTCTCAATCCATTATAAACTAGTTTCTCTTTAATTTCCTAAATGTGATTTATCTTACCCTAATATTCTTAGTTATACATATACACAACTAACAATTTTAAATATCATATTTTCCCTAAATTGTCAAGTGATACACATCATAATACGTTACAAAATATAAACATTATTTTTTTGTACTTTGTTAATTATTTATTTAATAAATAAAGAAAATTATTTTTTAAAATCCATATATGGAATTATTAATCATTATTTAATTAATTACTAATTCAAAATCTGATTCACCATAAAATAATATATTAACAAAAAAATTCAAAATTTTTTAAACCAAACACTATTATAAGGTACAATTTAAAGTTATCCTTACCTGATTTTTGGACTCAACTAATTGATTGATCCAATTTGCTTCTTAATTTGTCCTCTAGACCTAAACATTTACAAAATTATATTAGACTTTATTTATGAAAAATTTTAACTCAATTACAATTAATAATCCAAAATTACCTACTTTATCACTTTATTCTTAATTATTAAAATATCCTTACTTTATCTAATCAACATTATTACTAAAATACTCTTTAACTATTCAAAATTCCTATTTTACCCTCACATTCTTTCATTATTACAAAAATGCCCTTCTAATAATTAAATTCTAATTTTACCCTTAAATTTTCACATTTCTTATTTTTACCCCTCAATAGATCTTAAATTTTCTAAATTTTCCGAAATTGTTTCTTCACCCTCTCCCCTTCTTTAAACTCTTCTTTTTCTCATTCTTTCAGCCAACTTTTCTCCAATTTTTTTTCAATTTTATCAAAATTGGTATCACAAACAATCACAACATAATTCCAACTAGAAACTAGTTTTTAGTGATTGAAAATCACTAAAAAAAGGGATAGAATTTTTGCGAAACATCTTACTTATGTGAAGTCTATGCCTTTACAAGAGATTTTTGAGTTGTTAATCTTCACAATTTTCTCCCTAATCTACTAAAAAATAAAATGAGAAAATACATGTGTAAAATTTCAAATGTAGCAGAACTATGGTGGTTTAATACAATTACTAGCTAGAAATTTGGAGAAAAAGAACATAAGGAAGCTATTTTTGTTGATGTTATTCCAACTTACCTACTCTCTCTCTCTCTCTCTATATATATATATATATATATATATATATATGCTCCTTTGTTTTTATTTTTTTATGTGCGAGGTTAGGTTTTGCTAAAGTTAGGCCTTTTTTGTGGGCTTTACAATTCTCCTCCCTAAAAGAATTTCGTCCTCGAAGTTAAATTATGGACTTGAGGATCTAAACAAATGAGGGTATTAATGCCAAACTCTGCCCTCTACTTCCCAAGTAGCCTCTCTCAAAGAACGATGATGACACCATAAAACTCGTACATTATAATCTCTCATCTCCTTAATTTCCTAATATGTTTATCCAATATTTCCACTAGCTCCTCTTTATAAGTCATACTTTTTGCAACTTCAATCTCAGGCCTCGATATAACTTGACTAAGATCTGATTAGTACCATCTCAACATTGACACGTGGAACATACCATGAATTTTGATAACTTAAGAGGTAAGGATAATATATAAGTTAATGACCCATACATTGTACAATCTCATATAGCCCGATGTATTTCAAACTCAACTTCCTTCTCCTACCAAACCTCAAAATCTCCCTCTAAAGTGATATCCTTAGAAATACCATATCTCCAACATCCTACTCCATCTCCCAATGATGTTGACCTGCATAACTCTTTTGTCAATCTTGAGCTGCCTTCAAACATCACCTTACCACTCATATTTTTTACATTGTCTCCTGAATCAACTATGGTCTCTCTAATAATCTACCACCCTTTATATCCCAACATATTAGATCTCTACACCATCTGCCATATAATGCCCCAAATGGTGTCATACTGATATTAGAGTGATAAATGTTATTATATGCAAACTCCATCAAAGGTATATATCTATCCCAATCAGCCTCAAAGTATAGCACACAATCTCTCATCATGTCCTCCAATGTCTGAATCGTACACTTCAATTGTCTGTCTAACTGAAAGTAAAATGTAGTACAATCGTGCATAGCTATGTATAATCATGCTAGAAATTATTCTCTAGCTTTTTCTTGATCTTTTCTTTGATTTTTCTTGTCTCCACTCATCAACAAACCCCATCAAACAATCTTTGAAACATACGATCAAGATTAAATCCTAGCCTTAAACAATATTCAATCAAACAAAACACTAATAAGAACATAAATCTAAACAAAAGCATAAATATAAGTCCTAAACATATGATTATTCTTTAAGAAAACACTAAAAACACACTTTAATACCTAGAAAACACACGATGATTCTCTTCTATTAACATCCCCACACTTAAATCTTTTCTTGTCCCCAAGCAAAACTAAAACTAGAAAACAACAAAACACAAAATATACAAACACATAAGCACACAACAATACAATAATGGTACATTGGCTTCAAATTTCATGAAATTAACTTAACCATAAACATTAATCACTTAAAAAGTTCCAACACATTAACTTATTCCATTCATGTTCAAATGCTTTGATTTAAATACACATATTAGCTAAAATATCGACACTTATTCATACGAGCTTGTAAGCATACACTCAATCTTAATTATCAATTAAAGAGGTATGCCATCACTAAACAACCATTCATGAAATTTATTTGTCCATTTAATAAGAAGATCAATAGGTTCACTTTTATTGACAACATATATTATCAAGCTTGGTTGGAGTGTCATTTTAGCTTGTTAACATAAAGACAAACATTTTATCATAAATGCTCATGATTACTCAGTTATATCATAATTCACAACTGGCAATTAACTCTATTCTTAACCCATTTTTTTAACAAATTAGCCAAATAGGAAATTTATTTAAAATATTTATATAAAAAACTTTTTTGTTTTTTATTTTTTTTTTACATTTTACCTACATCACTTCTTCCTAGTCAATCACTCCCAAGAAAGGCTACTAATGAAGTCTGCCAATTTTAATTAGTTGTATTCAAACAAGTTTCATAAAATGAAAGATTAAGTATAATATTTTAATCATCATGCATGTTCACCTTGAAAACACTTAAGGCACAAATTTCACAAGCTAATGTTTCTTCACAATTTAAATAATCATGTTTATAGAAAAGCTAATTCCTTTCAATTTTATATCATTGACACATTCACATAATGCACACATCATGTAACAAAATGTTTACACAATGCTAACCTAATAAAAAACTAAAACAACACAAAATGAAAATTCACATACCAAAAATATGTCTGTTCATATATGTGTGTGTGTTTTTATGTCAGTGTGTGTGTCTGTGTGTGTCTGTGTGTGTCTGTGTGTGTCTGTGTGTATGTGTGCGTATGCCTACACTTTGAATAACAAATTGTTCTCAATATGAAAAAGGACAAAAAACTGAAAACAACACACATAAAAAATATATTAAAAAATAAAGGAATAAAAAAGGGTAAGAATACATATGGGGATTATGGTGTTGATAGGGTCGGAGAAGCAACGGGACACACTTCATACCATAAACTTCAACCAATTCAACTCACCGAAAAATCATAAAAATAAGGCCAAAAAATGCACACAAAATTATTTTTTAAAAAAATAAAGCATAACATACTAATTTTAAGGTCACTAGCTTGACCATTTCATCTTAATTTTTTAACTGACTCCTCTTTTGAATGTTAAGGTCCTATGCATCATCATATTAGGACTTATGCTTCTTATCTCTAAAATTTTCCTTCCTATAGCTCTCATTCTCTTTCTAATTGTCTCCATCACTCTCTTTTCTTATTCTCCATTGGTTTTTAACTCTAGAATGGATGGTTTCTCAATAGAGGGTGGCATGGGTGCTTCTATCCTTACTAATAATTCTTACTTTGATTTGTCACCCAACTCCTCCTTTCTTAGTCTTCATCTTCTACCTCTCCAAGACTCACTTCCATTAGGCAAGATGAATTTATACCTATATCTTAAAAGGAAGAAGCCCACGGGAGCTTAAGAGAAGCTCCTCTAGTTCCTGGTTTGTCAGAGACCTATTAAAACTAAGGATGAAATAGGAGAAAAATTCTCATGCAGAATTGGGAATGGGAAAAATGCTTCCCTATTATATGATAATTTGAGCAAGTTAGGTCCAATTCTCAATAACCTAATGATAGAATTCCCCAAAATTTCAAAGTCAAAATATGAATAAATCACAACTAGTGGTTGGGAGTTCTTGATTTTATGCAAGCACATCTGCCAGACCATAACCCTAATCCCTTAAGACATGATGAATATTTATGATAAGGTCATTCTTTAAGGATATACACTAACTTATCTAATACGGAAGCACACAGAGATAAAGGCCTTGAACTCCTAGTCCCTAAATGTGGCTCCTAATTAGAAAGAAAATGCTAACTCTAGTCAAGATAAATTTCTTGAACACCAACAATATTTGTGTAATGTGCAAAAATGAACCTGAATTAGTTAAACGTCTTTTTTTTCAAATTTAAAGTCTTTAAGGAGATCTAGAACTCAATTAAGGTAAAAACCCTAATTGAAGGCCATAGCTGAGACTACTTGGATATCATACACATGTTATAAAGGAATAAGGGACTTATCAAGGGAGATTGAGCCATTGTAGAAATTACCCTCAGATCAACAATTTGTTGCTTATGGAAAGAGAGAAACAATAAATGTTTTCAAGAGTTAGAGAGGAAATTGCCATAAATAAAGAGGTAGCTTATCGAGTGGATCAGAATACAAATTATCTTGAACAAGTATGTTAACCACTTTAACCACAAACTCAGGAGAGACTGGAGAATCTAATAAAAACTTTAATATGTAAAGAGTTGCTTTGATGTGTTAAAAAACTATATGTTAAAGACCACCAGTTGTATAGATGAAACACGTGGCAAATAACAAAAGAGTTTTAATAATTATCTAGAATGATAGTTTGTTAATCAAGGTCAAATACATTTCAAATGTATATCTAGTAAAATTTAAGATGTATGCCTTGCTCCAATTTATTTTGGGTAGACTAGTATGCACCCATTGTGTAGAGTTTTATTCTTTAATATATTTTAATTTCTCAGAAAAATAACAAATGGAAATAGTTTTTATTATTTTGAATATAAAATAGAAAGTATTCTACACATTATGTTAAAATATTTTATTTAATTATTTTATAACTTGTTAAAATATTGTATTTCATAAACATATCTTCACTATTTATGAATTTATAATAAATATAAATGTTCTCTTCATTAAATTTATCAGTTGTAATCCTGTATTATAAACTTGGCATATCAGATGTCTTACTATTAAATGTATTAGGTTGGCCGTCTTCATTGAACTGAGTCTTTACCTTAAGTAATACTCTTGAGAAGGGGGAAAACTAGCAACTAATTGGTGCAAATCTGCATTAATCGTTGTTTAAACGTGGGACATTCGATTCAGCCCTCAATCAACATATAGTTCCCATTGTGGAGGTTGGAAGATTGTGGTCCCATAAATTGTAAGATTAATGGCATAAACACATCTTTAGTTATTTTATTTTTACTCGTATTAGGATACGTCATAATGTTTTAAATGAAAGTTTTTAGTTACATTCAATTAAATATTATATAAAATTTTAGTATTGAATTAAAAACTAGAAAGAAACAAGTTTAAGTTAAATGATCGAAAGTACGGTTGTTCTTGTTAGGAAAATTGGGTAATTTTTTCCTCTAAGGTAAACAACTAGTGAAGTGAACCGATTCGATAATACCCAGGAAAGATCACAATGACCTCCTAGACAGTA
>JAOTAY010000005.1:17450564-17461110 GCA_025629805.1 Erythroxylum baracoense
ATCTTCCTTCTTTTAAAATTTCTAAGTTGTTAAACAATGGTTTAGCCCTTTCTTTATCTACGACTCTCATAGGTAGTAAGATTTCGAAGACCCTAACCTAATAATTTAAGGACATCAATTAGTAGCTCATTGCCAATCATAAATGTCAAGCTACTTTTGCGCACATCAATTAGTACCCCATTAGTAGCCATAAACGGTCTCCTTGACATGATGGGAACCATAGTGTCATATTTTATGTCTATTATCAAAAAGCTCATAGGAAAAATTAGTTTTCCTACTTCAACAGTTAGGATTTCCACTACTACAGATGTGTTAAATACCTAGTAAACCTTTCCTCATCCTACGCTTACTAACATAACATAATGTTCTCATTCTTATATTGAATTAATAGGTATTTCTTGCTCTATGGATAAGAGTTGGATGAACAGTGTAAGGGTTTCCCGTGAATATATTGATGGAGTGAGGGTGTTTATGAATTTTGTGGTTGGAAAAAAGGGGAAAGAGTGTGACATTTCATACCCTTGTGCACGTTGCATGAATTGTTATATGAGGTCTCAGAAGAATGTTTTTGAACATTTAATGCAATTTGGCATCGACCAATCATACACCTGTTAGGTTTTACATGGTGAATTGCCAGAATATAGATTTATGTCTAGGGAAGAAAGGATTGACGATGCAAATGTAGACATAGATGGGAGGGGTAATGATATTAATGAAGGTAATGGTGATGAGGATGATGATGGGATGCAAGATTTGCTTGATGATGTGGGTACTTTCTTAAATGATTGTCCAATTAATCAGGACGGAAGGAGTACTCCTACAGGCGTTGAAGATTCTATTATGGATGGCTTTCATGAATTATTGAGTAAAGCAACCGAAGAGTTGTACCCGGGATGTACGAACTTTTGAAAGTTGTCATTTTTAATAAAGTTGCTTCATTTGAAAGTATACAACAAGCGGAGCAATACATCATTTGACATGTTACTTGCACTACTGAAGGATGTATTACCTAATTGTAAATCTTTGCCGAAGTCCTATTATGAAGCAAATCAATATCTAAGGAGCCTAGGTTTGGGTTATGTGTCGATACATGCATGTAAGTATAATTGTTGCCTATTTTGGAAAGAGTATGGGGAGTTAGAAAGTTATCCCCAGTGTGGAACATCAGGATAGAGAAATAATGATGGCAGGGGTAAGAAGATACCAGATAAAGTATTGCGGTACTTTCCATTAACGTCCAGATTACAAAGATTATTCATGTCAAGTAAGACCGCTAAACAAATGACGTGGTATATTGATAGGCCTAAAAGTGGCAGTAATACCATGGTTCATCCTTCTGATGGAGAAGCTTGGAAGAGCTTTGATGAGCCATATCCTGAGTTTGCTTGAGAACCACGTAATGTTAGACTAGGCTTAGCAACAGATGGATTTAATCCACATGGCAATTTGTCACTTTCATATAGCGTGTGGCCTATTGTTCTCTTAGCATACAATTTACCCCCTTAGATGTGTATGGATGAGTCATTCTTTATGCTATTGCTAGTTATTCCAGGTCCGAAAGCAGTCGGTAGAGATATTGACGTCTATATGAGACCACTAGTAAATGAGTTATGGGAAGATGGTTTGATGTTTTTGATGTTTCAAAAGGAGATAATTTTCGAATGCATGCAGCTTTAGTGTGGACTATCAATGACTTTCTAGTCTATCGTACTGTTTCTGGGTAGAGCACAAAAGGCTATAAGGCATGCCCTATTTATAACAAGCACACTCCTTCTTGTAAGTTAAGAAGTAAGATTGGTTACTTAGGTCATCATCATTTTCTTCCTTACGATCATCCATGGAGAAAAAGCAAGAAGTTTGATGGCAAGAGTGACCATCGGGCTATACCTAAATTACCAGATGGAGAGGATGTGGTGGAACAATTATGTCATATGCAGAATATATGTTATGGTAAGCACCCCAGTAATAAGAGGAGAAGGAGATTGGAAGGAGAGTTGAATTGGAATAAAAAAAGCATTCTTTTTGATCAACCATATTGGCATAAGTTAAGATTACGGCATAACCTTGATGTAATGCATATATAAAAGAATATTTGTGACAATATCCTTGGTACTTTGATGAATGTTGAAGTTAAAATCAAAGATACAATCAAGGCTTGGCTTGATTTGGAAGATATGAATATTTGAAAAGAATTACACTTGATAAGAGTAGCTGATGGAACTATTGTGGGAAAACCTCCAGCATGCTATACAATGACTTCTGATGAGAAGAAGAAGTTTTATGAGTTTGTCAAGCAGGTGAAGTTTCCAGATGGTTACGCATCGAATATATCTAGATGTGTTAATGTTGATGAAAAGAAGATTACTAGACTTAAGTCTCATGATTGTCATATACTGTTACAAAGCATTCTTCCATTAGGCACGTGTTCTATCTTGAATAAAGATGTGACAGGTGTTTTAATGGAGTTAGGAGACTTCTTTCGCCGAATTTGTAGACGAAGTTTTAATAAGGATGACGTACAGAAGATGTGTCATGAGATTACTTTAATCTTATGCAAGCTTGAAATGATATACCTACCGGCATTCTTTGATGTGATGGTACATTTAGCTATCCATTTGTCAAATGAAGCCTTACTTGGTGGACCGGTTGTGTATAGATGGATGTATCCAATTGAGAGGTATTATTTAAATTGATCCTATTACTTTTAAAAGTTATCTAAATAGTGGCGTATCTAATTATGGTTAATCATTTGTTAAGATTCCTAGGTACACTAAAGGGATTTGTTAGAAACAAAGCACGTCTAGAAGGGTCAATTGCTGAAACGTATGTTGTTAAAGAGTGCATGACATTCTGTTCAATGTATTTAAAAGGAATTGAAACCAATTTCAACGTGCTAGAGCGAATCAATGATATGGTTGATGGTAGTGACATATCAGTGTTCTTTTAACAATGTAAGCCGATTGGTGTCGGCAAAACAATTGCTCTTCCTACAAATGAGATAGAGATTGCACATTGGTATGTGCTTATGAATTGTCACGAGATTAGGCCCTTTATTGAGTAAGTTCTTCTAACCTTTTGTCAAATTAAGATATGTCATAAGTAGAAATATTTCATACAATTTTGATTGAATTTATGATGACCCATAGTGAGCACATGGATGAGCTGAGGAAACAAAGTCCATTGGATGTTGATAGGATACATAAAGAACAATTTTCTTCATGGTTAAAGCATCGGGTAAGAAGATTTGTTTGTACGTGGTATACACTAGTAATGATATATTATTAACTTATTTTCATTTTTTGTTATAGATAACGACATTAAGTAGCTCCCGTGAAGGAAATATGTTTGAGTCTTTGTATGCATTAGCATGTGGACCTCATAGTTTGGTGCAAAAGTATACTCTATGCAATACAAATGGCATGCGATTTCGCACTGAAGCCCGTGATCTGCGTAAGGTTACACAAAATAGCGGTGTTGCAGTGTTAGGAAATTATGAGGAAGATAATATTACATTTTATGGGATGCTGACATATATTATCAGGCTTGAATATGTTAGGGGTAAAAGTGTTGTGCTTTTCAAATGCAAATGGTACAATCTTGGAAATTCGAATATGCAACAGCATTCTAAAAAGCATCAACGTAACTAAGGTTTGGTTCAAGGATGACCCATTTGTTTTGGCAAACCAAGCTAAGCAAGTTTTTTTAGTGGAAGATTTGTTACTCGGTTCAAATTGGCGTGCAAGAATGTGAAGTTAGATGTGCATATGATATCCCATTGCATGGTAATGAAGAAGATTCAAATGATGTTGAGTAGTCTTATAAATTTCCAGTGGAAATCGAGGAATGTTCCTTAGAGTTTTTAAATCGAAATGATATTGCATTTGATGTAATAAATAATGTTGTATTGAATTCCAAGCGACGTTTGAATGACAATTTGGATCACTTAGAGACAAGCAGTAGTGATAATGAATGTGATATTGTATTTGAAGAGTCCACCGTCGACGATGATGAATAAATTCTTATTATGCACTTGAACTTTTGTTGTTTTATCTTCATTGATGAATAAATGAATAATTATGCAATTGAACCTTTTTAGTGCCTAATCGTTTGCGTTTGGTCCAAATCAGTTCCTTCTGATTTTGTTTAGCTTAAGAATGTTTATTTAAGAATGGGGCCTATAGTTGACATTTGTGTTTGTTTTAGGTAAGTAGTAATTAAAATTGTTGTGAACCAATAGACGAGTCTTATTCTGAAATCGGTTAACTTTCTTCAAGTCAACTACTTATACGAACTTAATCATATAACAAGCTCATTAGGTAGTGAAATAAGTGTTGATGACAATACGACCAAACTTAAAAGAATTGGATATGCTAAGATATTCTTTCAAACATATTTGAATAGCAAATTTCACTATTCTATAAGGATAGTGAAACTAAATGATGCAAGAATACTAGTTGAAGACTTAATCAAAGTTGCATATTTGTTGAAAGTAATAAAGAAAATTCACAAGTTAGGGATGCTTAAATATGAAGGGATCCTGAACAAAAATAACCTTAGTACCTCTAAACAGAGTGTGGGTACAAGCTTCTTACCTTCAAATTCATTGAACTGACCAACCGTATACTCATCAATAGCATAAACCATGTAGAGCACTTCATAACCCTTCTTCTTCAACTTCTCAAGGAACTTATCTGTAGTTTTTGACGTGTAGGTCCTCGTTATCTGCTTTTCTAAGGAATTTTGTAAATATAACTATTCTTTGAAGAAAAAGGAAAATCAATAAGGTAGCCTTAATATTTTTGTCAAAGATTATCTTTAATATATATAACTAAAAATAGTTAGTGGTTGGATAGTGGTTCCCCAATTCATATTTCCAACATTACATGTATTAAAGAGCAAAAGAAAGCCAAGTAAAAGGGAGGTAAACATGTTTATAGGTAATGGAATGATAGTAGAAATATAATCTATCGTAAATTTGGAGATGCAATTTAGATTAGGTGCTAGTATATTGTTGAATGAAATGATGCATTATCATTAATGAGACGTGGTTTAATTTTAGTTTTTATACTTAATGATGTTGATATTCACTTTTTTTCAACATTGGTCCTCAGTTCTTATGTAACCAGTGAATCTTTTTAATAATGCTCTCTATTGTTTGGAATTGAAGAATATTGATAAAAAGAAGTTATTAGCTACCTTTATTAATGATATACTCCCGATATGATTACTGATATCTCATCATTAATAAGTTTGAGGCCTTAGAGAAGTTCAAAATATTTAAGGCAAAGGTTGGGAAGCAATTCAGTAAACCCATTAAGGTTGCCAAGTTAGAATGTGGTGAATACTGGAGTTGTAGAGATGGGAGAATGGTTGTATAAGACATAATGAGGAGAATGGTTTAGAGATCAAATATTCTTAACCATCTATGGGACAAGATATTAAAGACAACACTCTACACACTAAAATGTATTCCTATTGAGAGAGTTAACAAAACTTGTCAGATGATTTTCACATAAGAGTAGTGAGTTCACCGATTCTTTCTCTCTTAGAACATGCATTATCTGAGTACACATTCAGGTTGTTAATTGATGATATGTGATTATACTTGTTTACATGCCACCAGTAATTATTTCACTCTCTTCACTTCATATAGCTTCACTTTATGTTTATGATTTTTATTCCTATAGCCTTTTATCCATGACAATTGATAACTTGAATAGTGCGAATTACTGTTACATTTAGGTAGTTATTCCTAAGGGCCAAAAGATCCATCAGCTGTGGTGTCATTTGCAGTGGAGCAATATCTAAAGGTACTTATCTAGCTTTAAATTTCTGAAGTTGTTTGCATAAAAACCACATTTTTGTTTTTAGGATTGGTTGCATGACCCGAAATGCAAAACTTCAGTTGGTGATCCTTCCTTTGGTTTAATGAGAACCATGGTGCTTGCGTTGTTCATAAGTAATGATGTAAAGAACTTACACTGTGATTTTATGAGTTTGCAAACATTGTCAAACTTCTTTTGCTAGCAATAAATCCTTGTTACATTTCACTTTGATTCCTTCTGATATGTAGGGACCATCAAGGATAGCTAAAGTGTTAGGGGCTAAGTGGTTTTTCATCTTTGGTTTTTAATTGCATAAGGGTAACGTGGGTATTTCTCATGAAAAACAAATTTGAAGTCAAACAGATCTTCCCTAGTTTTTGCAGGTGATAAAAAACCTGGGGTGAGCATAAAAAAGGTAAGGAGTGATAAATGCTATGGAATACCTCAACAAAATGGGTAGTTGAGCATAAGAATCAACATTTGCTTGTGTCAGTAAAATTAAATCATTTATTCTTTCCTTAGTTAGCATAGTCAGCATATATGTATAGCTATGGTTATTATTTTGAACATTCTGTAATTTTCTCTCTAAGATTTCTATTTACTTTATATCAACAAAATTTGATTTACAATTTGTCTCAAAATGTGGTTGTATAACTATACACCAAAGATGGTGTTGTTGGGCTAATTAAACCATTAGATGTTGGAAGATGATAAGAGCCTTGACAATGTCTCAATCCTTCCAGTCTAGATCCTTTGATTTCCTCAAAAGTTTTGAAGTAAAGTAGTATGAATTCAGAAGTACAAAATATTGTTGCATTTCAGGTTGTTTTGCACTTCCAGTCCATAGCTTACACCATTTGTTCATATGCAGCATACATGCTTCTCTTTGACTCCAATGCATTTTTTCTTTTCTGCCTCTGATTGTTAGTGATTCAAACTCTTTTTAGTTATATGTGTTATCTTTTTGTATTGAATTATTCAGGTGTTTTCTGCTTTATCTGCATTAGTAGAGCAAAACTAAGTGGTTTCGAATGATCCATGTGCATGTATCATATGCCTAAATCATCCCTGTTTTATGCTAAAGTGGTTTAAGGGACTTGTTCTATTGACTTGATAACAACAATATCAGGTTGATTTAGGACTGTTTCTTAGGTTCACAAGAACCTGTCTTTAAGGATTTTGATGATGTACAAATAATGATAGCAACTTACTGCAGTTTCAATGTCTAACTTAAAAAGCAAGGATATGTACAAAGTGCTCTTCAAGGTATGCATAATAGTGAGTCATGACATGAGTAATATTCACTAATTATATGTTTCAATCTCAATTTAAAATTCATCTTTCATCTTCATGTTGGAGAGTCATATATGTATAACGACAGAATACACAATCAAACATCCTAAGGCTTATTTCCTTCATGATCCTAACAATGTCAATAATCTTCTCCATCATTCCTTCCTCTATGTACATCAGTATCTGCTTTAGAAAAACTTCAGGATCTAAGTACAAGCTTCTTACCTTCAAATTCCTTGAACTGACCAACCATGTAGAGGACTTCATAACCCTTCTTCTTTAACTCCTTAAGGAACTTATCTGCAGTGTTTAAAGCCACCAATAATTATTTTACTCTCTTCACTTCATATAGCTGCACTTTATGTTTATGAATTTAACATTATCTATTAAAACTTCATTTTCAACAGTCTATAATGCTTCGGATGGCATTTTAGACCTCTTTTGCCATTACAAATTCAAGGAGCTCTAAATTACTTACCTTACCTTAGGGATAGATGGATGCATGCATAGAGCCATAAGACTTATTCTTCTCATATGTTACACTATTACAGTCAAATGGGAATGAAACTCCTTTAAGATGATATGTTATAATTTCACTTGTCTTTTATCTTATATTTGTTAATTCAGTCTTGTAAAACTAAATTTTCTACCTTTCAAGTATTATTAATAAATTCATTTATCTTTAATTAGATGATTTGATTACTTCCCTATACAAAGTTAACAGAACAATAGATATTAAACTGATACATATTATTGTCTCCTAAATGTGTGTAATGCCAATGAATAGGTAATTCTTAAATTCTCAATCATGTGCTTCTTTTATAGATGGCAAGGGTGTAGGCATCACATTGTATAAATTCTCAATCATCTATCTCTTCATTAAAAATCAGTTTCTTGTTTTCTTGTTTTCAACTATTGTTTTTGCAGATTGTATTCAAATATAAAGCAAGACACAATCATCTATCTCTTCATTAATCCATATAGAAGGTAATATACTGTCATTATGCTAATTTAGATATCTATTTACTTTATATTGGTAATAATTTGATTTACAATAATTATATTTCTGGTTTGCTTCACATTTATCCCCATTTATCCTGTTTTACTTCACATAAATGTAAAGACTAATAAACTTCTTTAATAATTCTGGTTCTTATCTAGTTATGTGTTATTTGTAACTTGGCTTTTAAAGACTGTGATCATCTTTTCTTTCAAAGTAATTATTCTAAAGTTATCTGTAGTCATATTATGCATTTGTACTGGCACAATTTGGTAGCTATGATAACTTAATTTGCTCAAGCTAAGAACTTGTCCAAATAAATACATGAAAGGAAAGTAGAACCAGATATTCATGTTATACTTCAATTATTTGCTGGAATTGCAAGGCTACAAACTTGAGAATGACATTTATGTTATGTAATGAAACGACTGAAAAAGGTGTTCACTCTTATTAAGCTTTGATTGATATTGATGTTTGCAAGGTTGAGAAAGTGAAAGCTATTGAAATTTTGGTGAATGACATAGGTTAGTCAAATGTTTACTTTGCTTATTGATGGATATTGCATTACAGAGATCATAGATAAGGCTTTACAGTGATGGATGTAATGAGAAAAAGGGATTTATTAATGATGTCTTTGTTGCTGTAATGAGAAAAAATGGAAGTTCAAGGACAGATGATACATATACATATACACCTATCCTACTGAACCAAGGGCCCTCCAACTACTTGTTGTGCATCGGTTAAAAGGTTTGGGCTTTCAACTGGGACTTTAACATCATAGTAGAAATCTAATCTCAAAATCTTGGCTTTTTTCCCCGTTTTCCTTGAATTGTCATAGAATAACAGGTTGAACTTTTGCATAATTATATATGAATGGTGGACTAAACTTAATCATATGATCCTTAAATATTTGCTTGTCTACTAAGACCATATTATGCATTGCCAACATAGTACTCCACAACCAAAATCATTATCCAAAAGCTTTGAATTTCTACATAATGGTTCTCATATTTTGTCATTTCTTTTACAAAACAAAAAATGATAATAATTAGCATAGAGATCTTTTAAATTAGGTGAGACATATTGCCATATAAAACCTTATGGCATATATGAGGGATGATAGTGAATGAAGAGTGATTTCTTTTAAACTGCAAATCAATATGTACATGTAAGCACCAAATGTGATTCATGTGCATGTCTAACCAAAGGCAGTATCATAATGGGTAAAACAATCGTCTTTTTATGGTCATTTTTGGTGAGTTTAACTTCTTACCCTAGATCGGGTTAATGAAACTAGATTTGTTATGTCAATCATCAAATTGCTTTAATGGTAACTATCTGGCATGTGATTTTAAATTGTATTTGCATTCCACTAAAGTTATCCTTTATTGTAATATTTGTTTTTGCATTACTAGCGATTGCATCCGATAGTGTGCAATAGTTGTGTAATTATTTAAGACTTAGTTGAGTACAAGAATGAGAGTTCTTTGAAAGTCGAATTAAGTTAGAGTGGATATGCACGTTAAACTAGAAAAGTAGATGACAATATGTACAACAAATAGTGCATTCCCTCTTCGAGCATAACACCTCAAGAAATTATACAGAAGAAGATATTAAGTACCACAAAATAATGGTTCAACAAACCCACAAAAACCTGAGAAACAATTACAGTATTTCTATAACTTGAGTAACATATATAGAGCATAATACTTACAGAAGAAGAGTAGTGGATAAAGTAAGGAAATTAAAGTTGAGAACCACTGATTTGTTTTATCATGTATGCGTCAAGAACCGCTATTAAAAACAGATAATTTGTGTGTACTTGGCTTGAAAACATAAAAGCACTTATCTATACACAAAAACTTGCAAATGCAATACAAATTTCTTTAAATATGGTTGATGAATATTACTTTAAAATCTAATGTCGATGTGAATGCATGTGAATCACATGGGACCTGGTCTACCCAAGAAGAAGAATAAGGCTGCACCAAGTAGTTTAGTACCTACATAATTGCAGTCGCCGTACCGTCAGCTAATTGGAAGTGCAGCTAATGAGCCATGTGCTCGTACACAGGCATAATATCACACACCTGCACCTTTTGATCCTACTTCAACACCAAGAGAAGTCACTTCTATGCCTAGTACTTATCCCAGTGATAAGTATGAACAAATTTTGAATATGCGACGCAATATTAGTTCTCCATCAACTTCTCAAGAGATGCCTCCAGCTTCTAATTATCTGACACCAGTAAATCACACTATTCTTTCGACTGTGGGCTCCTTTTCTGTAAGCACTACAGGTATGCTCTTTCACATCACATTGGTTAAATTTATTAAGATTAATTATTTTATTTATCTAACCAATATAGAGTATGTTATATGCTAATTATAAATTATTCCTTTGCTATTTTAGGATCCACGACTGATG
>JAOTAY010000005.1:17461210-17476122 GCA_025629805.1 Erythroxylum baracoense
TGGTCAAGGGTGAGTCCACGACTCGAACCCAAGACCTCAAGGTTTTGTTGCATCTAGCTGCACGCCTCTTACCATTGGTGGAGGTCGAGAGTCCAACAGCTTATATATCTTGAAGTCTCCTTTAGTTTGCGGTCCTAGTCCCACTACTTGTTCTAGTATCGTCTGTCCAGATATCCTACATTGTCGTCTTGGTCATCCTTTATTGAAGGCTTTAAAGAGTTTGTGTCTTAGTGTTCAAGTTTCTTCCATTGAGTGTGAGTCGTGTCAATTTGCCAAACATCAACATTTTCCTCACTTTCCTAGAGTCAATAAGAGATTTGTGTCTCCATTTGAAATTGAGCACACAAATGATTAGGGCCCGAGTCTTATTGTGACAAAATTGGGATTTGGTTATTTTATTACTTTTGTAGACGATTTCTCTAGAAAATACTTGGCTCTATTTAATAAAAAAGTCATTCTGAGATATTAGATGTGTTCACTACCTTTTGTGCTGAGATTCGTACCCAACATGATTCCACAATTAAAATATTATGCAGTGACAATGCCAAGCAATATTTCTATGCCCCCTTTACTTCTTTTTTGTCATAACAAGGTACCCTTCATCAATCTTCTTGTGTTGTTACCCCACAACATAATGGAGTTGCTGAACGAAAGAATCGACACCTTATGGAAGTTGCTCGGGCATTGTTATTCAAATTGAAGGTCCCGAAAGAGTTTTGGACCGATGCTGTCTCCACTACTTGCTATCTTATTAATCGCATGCCCTAAGAAGTTCTTAATGGTAAAGCTCCGTTTTCTATTATGTTTCCTTCGCAACACTTCTTTCTTTTGCCTCTTCGTGTCTTTGGTTGTACTTTTTTTGTACATGACACACGTCCATCCGTCTCCAAACTTGATCCTAAAGCATTAAAATGTATCTTCCTTGGGTACTCTCGACTCCAGAAAGGTTATCGTTGTTATTCTCCTGAATTGCATCATTATTTAATGTCTTCTGATGTTACTTTCTTTGAAACTACTCCATATTCCACAAATGTGCAGTCTCCCTATTCCCCTGAGGATAATTTTCTTATCTATCGAGTTCACCGGGTTGAGTCTATTTCCCTTCCTTTGGACATTCTACCTACTTGTCCCCTTATCACCTAAGTTTATTCTCGGTGTTCTCGTCCTTTTGCAAGTTCTCCTATTACTCTAGATTCGCAGGTTGATGACATTTGTACGAACTCTCCGCCTCCACTAGTTGCGTCCTCCCAAGATCTAAATCTCAACCTACCCATTGCTCTTTGCAAAGGTAAAGTTCCCGTCAGTACTCTATATCTTCATTTTTTTCTTATGAGTCTCTTTCACCTGTTTCTAGTGCCTTTGTGTCTTCCTTAGACTCAGTTGTGCTTCCTAAGTCTGTAAAGGAAGGTTTCTCTCATTAGGGGTGGAGACGAGCAATGTAGGAAGAAATGGATGCTTTGGATGATAACCAAAAGTGAGACTTGGTTGAATTTCCTCTTAGGAAGGAGACTATTGGGTGCAAGTGGGTGTATACTATCAAGATGAATCCAGATGGTTCTGTTGCTCGCTTGAAGGCTCAATTAGTGCAAACTGAAAAAGTCTCTACATGATTTAAAGCAATCACCATGGGCATGGTTTGGGAGATTAAGTGAAGTTGTTATCAACTTTGGCTTAAAGCAAAGCCATTATGATCATTCTTTATTTTGGCAAAAGACGAATGCGGGACTGATATTAATGTTGGTTTATGTGGATGATATAATTATCACTCTTAGTGATGAGAGAGGCATACAAATGCTTAAAGACTTCCTACAAAGTCAATTTCAAAAGATTTAGGGCAACTCAAATATTTCTTAGGCATTGAAGTATCAAGGTGCAAAAAGGGAATATTTATTTGCCAAAGGAAATACGTTCTTGATTTGTTAACAGAGACTGGAATGATTGGTGCAAAACCTCTGGAAGTTCTTATGGCAACAAACTTGAAACTTAGTGCAGAAGATGGAGAATTACTTGAGGACACTGAGCAATATTGACGATTAGTGCGAAAACTTAATTATCTCACTTTGACCCGACTAGATATAGCCTATTGTGTGAGTGTAGTAAGTCAATTCATGAGTATACAACGCAAATCTCATTGGTATGCAGTAATGAATATCTTGAGATATTTAAAACCTCCTGGAAAGGGTATACTCTATTCAAATCATGATCATAGAAAGATAGAAGCATTTTCAAATGCAGATTGGGTAGGGTCTTCGAGTGACAGACAATCCACTTCAAGTTAGTGTGTGTTTATGGGAGGGAATTTGATCTCTTGGAAGAGTAAGAAACAAAAGGTGGTAGCTAGATCAAGTGCTAAATCGAAATACAGGGCTATGTCACAAGCCACATGTGAATTGATGTGGCTAAGATAATTACTTGATGAGATAGGCATCGTTTACACAAGTCCAATGGAGCTATGGTGTGATAATCAAGCCGCTTTTTACATTGCTAAGAATCCTGTTTTTCATGAGCGAATCAAGCACATCGAAGTGGATTGCCATTTTATCAGAGAAAAAGTTTAACAAAATTTGATTTCATTAAGTCATGTGAGAACTAGAGAACAATTAGCGGATATCTGTACCAAATCATTAGTGGAGAATCGGGTTAATTATATATGTAATAAGCTGGATATGATTAATATTTATGCTCAAGCTTGAGGGGGGTGTTAAGGATGTGATACTATATCCCATGATTTACTCACAAATACCCTTTCCTATTATAATTGTAACTCTTTATTATATATGTATTATCAACCTAACTCAGAGAGGTTACAGCTTTTCTCAAATCTACTACTTATTAACATCGTTAACACACTGTCACTTGTGAATCTATTATGTTCAGAGCTTCACAAGAAAGAAACATGTGAAGCCGTGACTATAACAGCAACTCCACTCATGGTAGTTGTTGGAGTTGTTGGGTTATGTCAAAATTCCTGGGGGTCTTTGATCGCTGCACAGTGTATGAGAAGAGTTGAAGAGGAGATTCAACAAGAACTGGTGCAAATCTAAGAAGAAAACATTTTACCATATCTTAAGAAGTTTGAATCTGAAAATGGGAAAATAGATACTCAATCTCAATTGGAGTGAATGAAGTTGTTTTGTACTATAATTTGGGATTTGGCACACACCCAGGTAAGCCCTGTATGCCCAGGTCATTTGTTTGGTAGAAATTTATATGTTTTCATTGGCGTCCTTTCATTAAGGTTGCCGGAATCCATACATAATAATTTCGTTTTTTGCTTCTGTAGATAAGAAAAATGAAAGATTTGAAGCAGAAGAAAGCTCATCTGATGGAAATTCGGGTTGTTCCCAAGAAGGTTTTGCACATAGCTTCTTTGAGAAACCTATTCCAATTGATGCTGTTTTCCAGAAAGATGAGATGATTGACGTAAGTGGAGTAACCAAGGGAAATGGTTATGAGGGTGTGGTCACTCGGTGAGGTGTTACTCGACTTCCCGGAAAAACACCCAGGGGTCTTAGGAAGGTGGCTTGTATTGGAGCATGGCATCCTGCCAGGGTGTCATTTAGTGTTGCTAGGGCTGGATAGAATGGTTACCATCATCTCACAGAGATGAATAAGAAAATTACAAGCTTGGGTAATCTGGTCACGAGTCTCATTCTGCAATTACTGATTATGATAGATTAGTTGTGTCATGTGTTTTTGCCTTCAATATTTACCTCATATCTCTATTTTATGATGTTAAGATCCATGGTTGAGTGTATAATGCTCTTGTGCTTTTGAAAATAACAGGAATGATAAAGATGTTACTCATATGGGAGGATTCCCACACGCACACTATGGCGTTGTGAAGGAAGATTATGTGATGATAAAGGGTTGCTGTGTTGGGCCAAAGAAGCGTGTTGTGGCCTTGAGGCCGTCATTATTGAATCGGACATCGAGAGTTGCTTTAGAGGAGATCAAGCTCAAGTTCATTAATACATCCTCCAAGTTTGGGCATGGGAGATTCCAGACAACCCAGGAGAAGGCAAAGTTATACGTGAAGCTCAAAGCTTGATATTCTAACTAAGGAGAAAACATAAATCACAATTATCTTATGCATTGTTCAATAAATGATTGAATCATACTTTCGTAACTTGTTACTGTGGGTCGTACTATAAAATGTTTATTAGTTATAGTTTCCTTTTAAACTAGGCTGCATTATGTACAAGAGTGAGATATTTCTTCATGAACACCATTTCTCAATTATTATTTTATTTCATACCTTATATATAAAATCTCGTTTTTATCCAAATCTTCACATCTCTTATCATAAAATTTAGTATTACGTTGCATACAATCGATTTCATCGTGTCAATGAACTTGTTTGTTTGTTATAATCACTCCTAGTGATTGTATCTCATTCGCTTCTCTTTTCTTTTTTCATTAATGGTAAATTCAGATAGTTTATTTTCTGTATACAACAAACAAACCAGTGATGAATTTAAAGGATTAGCGACTTACTTATGGGGAACCTTTTTTTGTATGTATATTAACATATTGAACACAGAAATAATAGACTACATGAGGTCTTAACACATTATTTTAATGATAATAGGATATATTGCTATTAATGAATTTACCTTTAATGATATTTTTAGTGGTTCTGTTATAATAATATTTAGAAACATTAAGTTCAATAAAAGGGTAAAGTGGACAAAAGAACTAATTAAATAAATCAAGCAATCAAATGATGGAAAAATGAGCCAAATGGAGCATATATACAATTCAAAAGAGTTTCAAGATAATTTAAGTCAAGTTAATCAAGAACAAGAAAGAATAAAGTCACTCAATGTGATAATCATTGTGATTTTTTTTTTGTAACCTTATCTTAGTTATTTCAATGAATTAGGTATTTAATCATTACATGATCTTTTACATGTAGGATATGTATCACATATACTTTGTCACAATCAAGAAAAAAAATAAAAAGGTTTCAAAGAAATTTCTCTTTATATTTAAACAAACTTTAGTAAATTTCAAAAGTAGTTCTAAATCAAGTTTTTATTAAAGAAAAAGTTTTTAATATTTGAAAGAATTTGGAGGATTGACAAATTAAGGTTGAATAACTTAGTCTGTGACTATGTCTTACTTGAAACTATATATAAGTTAGACCTATTCACTATACAAACACTAAATATCAGGCAGTTGATGGTGGATCTTAAATTTTATTAAGAGAGAACTTTTTATTTGGCTTAGGGTTCAATCAGTCAATACTTAGTCGAAGAATGTTTTACTAGTCAAAGGTAGGTTCTAACTAGTTGATCATGCCGAAAAGCTAGTCGTTGTAATCACATATTTAAAAGTTTAATGATTATTTGAGTTAATTTTGGATATAAATAGAAAAAACTTATAGGAAGAACCTTGCGCATAGTAGAGAGGTACTAAAAGGTATTGAAAGGCTAGAGAGCATTTGAGTGAATGTATGCACACATAACTTACAATCCTTAGTTCATTGACATGAGCAAAAAACGGAGATTTTAAGTTATATATGGTTATGCTAGTGTAATAGATCAAGAATTTACTTTTGATACACATCATGATAGTTTTTCTTGACCTTAAACAAGATTTACAAAAGGATATTCTTCACCCGTCATTTAGCTAGATAATTATAAGGACAACTTTTTCCCGTAAAATGAAGATGATATATGGAGGGCTACTCTTCATCCATTAGAAGAAGAAAATAGTGAATTATTATATGGATATTAAATAGTAGACATAGGTTTAAGCGTTGTTTGACTAAATTATCATAAATCAATTTAAATTACTTAAGATACACATTATTAGGTTTTTTTTACCTAGAACAAAATTTGTAAAGGATTCCTTTTCACCCATGAAAAAGAAGATGTTATATAGATGGTTCATCCTATTCCATTAAAGCAAGAAGATATTGAATTTCTAAGTCAAGTTTAGAGAGTGAACATTGATTCTCTTTTGGTTAAAGAGGAGTGGACATTGCTATATATATGATTCAATTTGATTCTCTTTTTAATCAGGATTGTCGATGTATGTATAAATCCAATTTCTTTGAAGATGACAATTACATTTATTGAAAATTTATGATAAAATACTTCCTTTTAGTTAAAGGGATTGATATTTAGATAATTTTAAAAAATGGTCCTTATATCCCAGCGAAAGCAATAAATTGAGATAAAGTAAATACTAAAAACCAAAGTATAACATTAAGCAGATCAATATTGATAAGAGACTCATTACATTAAATGCCGAAGTAATATACAATTTGTTTATACTCTTAATAGACAAATTTAATATGGTGTTTATAAGTGAAACCACCTATGAGATGTAATAAACACTTAAAAGTACACATGAAAGCAAAACTCAAGTAAAAGAGCACAATTTAAGCTTATTAATGCATTAATATGAATTATTTCAAATAGATAAAAATAATTTATTATCTAATATGTATACTCACTTTGTTTTTATCATTAAATATCTTAGATGTCTTGAAAAGACATACTAACTTTAATTGGTGAGAAAAATACTTATTTATTTACTAAAGTTTAGGATGCAAAGATAACATTCATAAAAAAAGTAGAAGATTTGAACACCTTGTCATTAAAAGAGCTAATTTTATCACTCCTCACTATATGAAAAAATGAATTGCATAAAGAGAAATTGATCCTAAAAGAAGAAGTATAGTTTTTTCCAGTCTCCAAGGACAAGAAAATTGATGATGGGAAAACCTCCATAATTGAGAGTGATTAGGATGAATTAAACCTCATTATAAAGAAATTTAAGGAGTTCTTAAAGAAGAAAAAGGAGAAATAATTGGAGAAGAAGAAGAAAGTACTTAAAATCATATGATATATCACAATTAATCTAAAAATAAAGTGGGAAGAATGTGCTTTATAACTAACGATGATGAGGTATAATCTTACTCAAATTCTTTTGACGATAATGTTGATTATGATGTTATGCTTTTATATAATGATTTAGACAAATTTTTATAGGCCATTAGTATAAAAAAGAATAAAGTAGCTTCCAAATATAAATAGGTTTTTAAAAGATATTAAATAGATGCATGTTTGAAAATGAAAAAATATAACATAATATGGGTGATATGATAAAGTCGAAGAGTATAGTTGTGAATGAAAATGACACATTGAAGAAAAAGATCAATGAAATCGAACAGTCCTTGTCTAGATTCATTATAAGTAGTGAAAATTATAGTTGTATGTTTGGAGCTTAAAATTACTTTAAAGATAAGCATGGATTTAATTTTACACTTATGAAAGTACATCATCCAATGCTAAGACAATTTTTATAAAGGGCATGTATTTACATAGTTAGTCATTGCCTAACCTTGCTTTCATGCTAGTACAATCCCTAATAACGTTTTGACTTTAAAAAAACCTTTACATAATCAAATAAGTGTAGCATTTAATTCTACATATGAAAATTTTATTACCTATGCATCATCTTTTAGGTCCCAAGTTAAAGAGAAATTTTATAATTTTATGTATAGTACAAAATCTAGGTTTAGCTGACATGAAATCCAAAGTAAGAGTAGGCACAAATTTCATGTAAGTTTATTCCAAAAGAGCATATAACAATATCATTAAGCTTATTGTAATTGTAGGCCTTAATCTTTTATCAAAAGGTATTACATATGCTCACAAGCATCATAGTTATATTTTAATTAAAAAACGTGTCATATGATAATTATATGCCAAGCTTCAAAGTCATATAAGGAGAGCTCCTATTCTTTCACACATATAAAAGAGAGCATTACATAACATTAAAACTTTGAATTATCATTGTTTGAAATATTATTTTTTTATGATTTTGTACATATTTGTAAAGCTACTCTTTGAATAATTCTAAGAGTAGCTTATTGGACACATTCTTTTTTCTCATTAAATAAAAAAAGAATGTGGGTTGAAAAATTCTAAGAATTTACCTTCAAGGACTCATAATTTGTGTGAGTACTTAGAAACATTAATTTATTTACCTTTTAGGTCATTATCAAGTGACTATAAATAAATACCAACTGTTAATATCAATTATATTGATATCAAATGATAAAAAACATAGTATCTCCAAAAATCAAGTTTAAAAGAAAAATCACTAAGATCTTCACATAAGTCAAGTAAGAAAAGCGATAATTGTTGAACTAAGTGAGGGGGAAAAAAAGACAATCATTGGTGGTATATAGCCATTTTTTCATATTGATCATATTCAGGATATTAACTTGACATATATATTTAGGGTAGGAAGGTATTATTACATATACCTAAAGAGAGAAAGATATATTGATATTCGAAATTAGTACATGACCATCAAAAGAATTACTCTTTGATTTTATATAAGCCTCGATTAAAATATTGCTCATATGATAAAGATTTTGAAATGGGGGAGGAGTGTCATTTATCTGCGTAATCATTTTGGTGTTTTGCTTCATATAAACCATATTCTTTTTAATATTGATAAAAGGGAAAGAGAATGGTGATATTGAAACTTAATTATTCATATTAATTGACACATGAATTTGTTGTCATCAAAGTCATTTATTTTCTTCGATATTAGCAAATGTTTTTCATCATTAAAAAGAAGAGATTATTGAACTAAGTGAGATCTTAACTCATTGTTTTGATGACGACAAATAATAAATGAATTTGTTGGTACTATTAATAGCTCTATTATAATGGAATTGAAAAATATGCAAAAGATAAAGTTCAATGAAAGAACAAAGCAAGAAAAGTAGTTACTTAAATATTAAGCAATCAAAGGATGAAGCAACAAGAAAAATGGAGAAAATATGTAATTCATGAGAGTTTCAAGACAATTTAAGTCAAATAGACTAAAAAAAAAGAGTAAAGTCATTCAATGTGAAACAATACTTGTTAACTTTCTTATAACCTTATCTTGTTCATTTCAATAAATGGAAGTTCAATCAATGCATCATCATTTGCTATAAAGCTTCTGATGGCTAGAGAGGAGTGCTTTACCCCCTCACTAGACTTGCTCTCTTTTGCCTATCTGCTTTTGTTAAGGCTTGTTTCTAGCCTTTTGAATTTGTGACGTTTCTCTTCTTGATATGTTTCTTCTTCTCCCTTCCTTTTTCCCTATTTTCCTTCTATTGAAACCTACCTACCTTTCATCCCTCGGTTTCTTAATGTCTCTAGACTCTAGTCTCTGGTGACTTAGTTAAGGGCATTTTTGTCCATCCAAACTCCGTTTTCCCACTTTTTGTCTTATTACTATTTCCAATAATGGTCTTTGAACAACTTTTTCTATTTTCTAGCATCCTTCCTTTTCTAGCTCTCACCACAAAATGCAATCCTTTATGCCTACTGGTTTTCAGGCTAACTCATTGTTAGAGTTCCCTCCTCTACCCTTTTAAACTCAAACTCAAGCTCAGGCTTCTATCACTCAACCATTAACTAAGAAAGCCTATTCTTCCTTAAAGACTAGAAGAAGCTGGAAGCAAGTTATTGGAGAGGAAGAAGATTTATCCCTTTAATACTCTCCTCCTAAGGAGAAAGGGGTGGATTTATAACCTCCTTTAGATGTATTGTAAGCAAGTGCTAGAACTTAAGAGGCTTCACTAGTAGGGTTTATTTTCTGATTTGCTTGCTTTAATATATTAAAAATATAACAAAACTATTAAACAAGTGTATTATATTAAATACGAAATATTCTTTTTCACAAGCCCTATATTGTGTTGAAGAGCATCACTCATCCTTCTTCTTTGTAGTCTGAAGTTGTTCGTCCATCCAGGTAAGTCGTCTAACTAATGTCTACCATATGTATTGCTTTAATAATACGACCATGACACGTTTAGGTTTTATGTGTGTAACACCCCACTACCATAGAGTATATACCTGAACATCCAGAAGACATTCAAGTACATATCTTATGACAATGGCATATTAGAGTAAACACTATCACTTATATGGCATTATACAGAATAACACAATACTTAAAATGCTCAACTCCTCATTTCATTCATTAACAAAATTTACATTGTAGCAATACTTTCATTGAAACAAATATTTACATCATCAAGTATCTAAAAGTTTACTACTCTTTATAGAAAAGATCTATATGAAATGAGAACTACATATATACAATCTATAGCTCCTTAGATGTCAGCTGACCGACCTTTGAGCCATTCTTTAATCTAAAATCAACAGTACTAGTCTGTCTTAGAAACTATGTCTCCTCTCTAGTACCTGAAAAGCCACATTACAATTTTGACGAGTTTTACAAACTCAATGAGTGAACCATCATTGATGTGCTCACTCATGGCAAATACACAAATATCTCACATCCATCTAAATTCACAACATTTCTTATCTCAATAAGACATATTGAACTTCACACATTTCATATACTCTTTCGGAACTTGCATATTCCAATCAATCACTTTATCAACAATTACATAAATATGCCATATCACATTATCATCAAAATTTTATAAATGAATTTATGATCATATAATTCATAATCATAAATGTACAAATGCATATGCATATGAGACTCCACATTCATTATTATTTGTTGTGATTGAGTGCCTTTCAAATACAGATACAAAAATTGTCCCGTACTCATTGTGGGTACCAGGCTCATTAGTAACAAAGCCAGGCCTACGTGCAGATTACAAATTTCTGAGCTTAAAGCTCTTTCAGACTAGCTACTCCGGCCACAACGGCTTTATCTGATCATACATATTAACGTGATCCATCAAATCACAAAATATGCTAACAATATCATTTATTCATGATGTATAGATAGAATCTCATGTTCATCAGATCTTAGTCCGACGTTCAACTTTCGTTAAGTATACAGATACTTTTCAAAATTCAGATGTAAATAGAACACTTCTAATACATTCCCAAATATCAATCTCCTCAGACTATTAATGTCTAAAATTATCACAATCACAATCAGATCATTAACAGTTCAATAATTGGGAATTAAACAGAGATAAGTCAATCCTAGGGAGAACATCTAAGTTACTCACAGTACGCTCCAATTTACGATATTATCTGGATGGTCTCACAATGTCTTGTTGATGGTGTTCGACTTGAGCGTTTAAATACACATACATTGTACACATTACTAAAGTGATCAAAGAAATACATATTCAGTTATACACATATATATGTGTCAAGTTCAATACATGCTTAATGACTTTTCCCAGGTATGTTTTCCTTAATTACAATTGTAATCATTCAAACATTGTCATTTAGATTTTTCTTGTTTTCACTAAGGTTTACACCTCAATTAACTTAATTATCTTAAGTTCATTAATCAATCATTCAACCAACTTATTCAACATCCAATTAGGTTCATTTCAAACCTTAATGCATCATAGGATATTATCCTTTCATTAATTGTTTCAAATATCACTTAAAAGACATCATTTCATGTTCAAGCCTTGCCCACAATTGTGGTGGACATTGCTATGATCGACAAAACCAAATGCAACGAGCCAGATTATGGGGACTCTGCCACGATCATGACGGAACTAAATTTCACCAGGCTATGATCGTGCAATGATGACTACGATCGTGCCTTGCATATTTTCTCCAAATTCTGCACGAATTTATCAAACTTAAACACATCATTTACACTTCCAATTTTCCAGAATTCATACTCATTCATATATCCTCATTTAGACCTGAATTATAATCCAATTCCAACTTAAATTTATGTAAGTGATAGCTCACAAATCATGGTCTTTCATGCATTAAGAATCAAACCATAAACTAACTTACCTTATCATGCATATAGTCCTAATTCCTTCTTAATTTAAGAACACTATATTCACATTTTTCTTTGGCATAAATTCACCTTTTTAATATATCAAATCTAGGCCTAATTCATCCATAATTCAACCTATAATTCCATGGTTTTCATACTCCAAGAACAAGCACAAAAGCTTCCAAGTTCATGTAACATTTTTCCAGCACATATCGACACCAATATCTCATTCATTTCATTCCAATTCAAGCATCATTCTCATACTAATAAGCATGACATAAAGATAAAATATCCACTTACTTATGGGGCTTCCAATTTAGCATAAAACTTCATATTAAACCAAGTTTCCATGCAAGAAAAATCAACACAAACTCAAGATGATAATGAACTAGTTTCAGTAACAAAATGAAGGTAGCAATAGGCTAGTTTTCTTAGCTATTTTGTGAAGGATTAACATATCCATTTCGTGTAACAATTTGGCTAGGGTTTAACCAAAATTTAGAGATAAGTTGGATGCAGTTTCGGTGGTGAACAGTGAAGAAAGTAGTAGAAACTTTGCTGCTGGGACTTGCCTCATCAACATACTAGGTGTCAACATTAAACAGACATTGATTACATGGCATGCCTCCCATATGTCTACTTAATAAGCTACCACTAATCTCCTTAAGATGTTGCTATTAGTCACCAATTAATTAGTCCACATGTATCCTAATCACTGGTCCACTTGTCACACAATAATTGGTCCATTTGTCAATTAATTACTAGCCTATTTGTCGCTTATTTAACTATGCCAACTGTCACACAATTATTAGGCTTAGTAACCCTAATTTTTCATGTATCAAATTATCTAATCACTTGGCATATTTCCTAATCCAAATGTACATATTAATTCTTTAATTTCCCAATTAACCACAATTACTTCCAAATCACTAATTAGAATCCAATTAAACCATAATTCATGAGATAAAAATTCATAATTCACATCGTAGTCACTTTAAAATCTTTTATACCCTGGGACATGTTAATTGAGTGCATATGCTAACTAGTAATATGTATAAATTATCAATATTCGTGTGTGTATGCTACGCAAATGAAATGCATTTTCTTAAATTCTCAATACCATCACTCATTCACAATGATCTGGTGTTCTAACCCGAAGCATGTTCTAAAAACCAACTATTACAATTCTCTCCCCCTCAAGAAACCTCAAAATTTTTACCTAATTGATTAAATAGATAGGGGTATTGTCTCCTTATGTTCTCTTCAGTTTTCCATGTAGCTTCTTCACTTTCACCAATGGAGTCACTCGATTTCTCAATTGCTTACTCTGATAGCCAATTATCTTAACTGGTTCTTCAATATAACTCAGATGACTAGCAACTTCAATCTCCTGTGTCAATAGCACATGTGTAGGATCAGATCAATATCTTCTAATCATACTCACATGGAACACATTATGTATCTGAGCCATTTCAGTAGGTAAGAGTAATTTATAAGTCAATGGTCTAACTTTCTAGATAATCTTATACGGACAAATATATCTAAGGCTGAGTTTACCCTTTTTACCGAACCTCAACACCCTTCGCCAAGGCAATACTTTTAAAAATACTTTATCTCCCACTTGATACTCCATATCTCTCCTATGTTGATCTACATAACTCTTTTGTCTATCTTGAGCTACTTGAATTCTACTATGGATCCATTTCACTTTATCAATAATATCATGAATTAACTTTGGGCCTTTAACAATCTTTAGACCCTTTTTATCCCAATATAGAGGTGAACAACACTTCCTGTGATATAACGCCTCAGACGGAGCCATACTTATATTGTTGTGATACTGATTGTTATAAGCAAATTCAATCAGAGCTACATACTGATCCCATGCTCCTTAAAACTCCAATACACAAGCTCTGAGCATATCCTCAACAGTTTTAATCATTCTCTCACTTTGTCCATCTATCTGAGGATGAAATACATTATTGAAGTTTAATTTCATACCTAAAGTTATTTGTAGCCTACCCTAAAATCTCGAGATAAATCTAGGATCCCTGTCCGATATAGTGGAGATTAGAAATCCATGTAACCTCACCACCAGATTCACATATCTCTGAGCTAACTGATCTAGTGAGTTATTCTCTCTCACTGGCAAGACATGAGCCGACTTGGTCAATCTATCAATAATGACCTATATGACATCATATTATCACGGAGTCCTAGGTAAACCCATAATAAAATCCATCGTGATTCTCTCCTATTTTCACTCCGAAATAGGCAATGACTGTAACTTACTAATTGGAGCCAGATGCTCTGCTTTAATATGTTGGCAAGTCAAACACTTAACCACATATTCAGCCACTTGCCTATTCATCCTTGGCCACCAGAAATGCCATTTCAGTGTGTTATATATCTTGGTAGTACCAGGATCCATAGCATAAGCTGCTAAGTGAGCTTCTTCTAGAATCTTTTGTCTCAAATCATCAACATCGGGCACACACAATCTCTGCTTCAACCATAATGCATCATCTCTCCATTCAAACTCAAAATTCGAATTCACTTTCAGCTTCTCAGTTAACTTCACTAACTCGGGATCTTTATCTTAAGCTTTTCTAATTTTGTCATGTAATACAGGTCTCAGGTTTAATGTAGCTATCAATGCCTCATTCTGCCCCAAATTTAACTCGACATTCAATGCTCTCAATTGCACTAAGTTAGGTAATCTCGATGTCTGTACTTATGTCACACTACTATTTGATTTCCTACTCAATGCATCAACCACTACATTAGCTTTACTAGGATGATACTCAATTATACAATCATAATCCTTCAACAATTCTATCGACCTCCTCTGTCTCATATTTAACTCTTTCTGACTTAATAGATATCTCAAACTTTTTATTATCAATGAATACCTGAAAAGTTTCATCATAAAGATAGTGCCTCCAAATCTTCAAAGCAAATACTACTGCAGCAAGTTCTAAATTATGTACCAGATAGTTAAACTCGTGAGACCTTAACTGTCTCAATGTATAAGCTATCACTCTACCATACTGTAACATCCCCTCACCAATGGGAAGGGTAAAATAGTCATTTGGAATAGGTTATAAGTGCTTAAAATTGTATTGACATGTTCATGCATACAATAGTGA
>JAOTAY010000005.1:17476222-17512956 GCA_025629805.1 Erythroxylum baracoense
GCCACTAGCGGGCAGGCGGGAAAAGCCTATAGACAGACAAGTGCACTTGACTCTTAAGGGACCACCACAAACCCATAAAAGCATGCATTTCACAAATTTCACATAATCGGCCAAAATGGCACTTTTTCCGAAAGATATGATTTTAACATACATTCTTTTTCACTTGTCAACAAAGTATGCAAACATTTTCAAAATTTATCCATACTCAAAAGACACATGATAAAAAGTTCAAACCATCATAAAAGTAATAAATGCATAATTTCAAAGTCATTGGAAAGCATTAAATGCATTTATGGAAGGAAACATTTATTAGCTTAATTACTCAATTATTAAGATGTCACCCACCTTGAATCCTTTTTCTCTAGGCTTGTTCAAGTGGCCTTTCCTCTAGCTCCTCTTGCCTCACTTGTTCTTCTTCAAGACACAAAAAAATCCCAAAATCATAAGAAATTCGAAATTGGAAAACCTAAGGAAATAAAAGCATGAAATTAATCCTAGAACAACTATACCCATGCTTTTCCCTAAGCCATTTGCACCAAAAACCATCAAAAATCTGAAAATATTTAGACAAACTTACCTTAAAAACTTCACCCACGAATTTTGCTCCTTGACTCTAATGGAAGATTAAACCTTCCTCTTTCCCCTTTTCTTCTTGTTAAGCTCTCAAAGACACCTTTCTAAACTAATGAAAGGTGAAACCCTTACTTTTTCTTCTTCTTTTCTTCTCCACCGAAACACACTCTCTCTTTTCTTGTAAAAAGTTGTTCTTCTTCTTTCATTCACGACAACTCCTTATTCTTCTTTCTTTCTTTCTTTTACAAGGAACTAAAAAGACCTAAATGCCCCTCCTTATAAGCCTTAACCTTTAACAACTTAAGTGATCTTCCCAAAATGTCCCTACAAAAATCTTGTTCTTTTAATTCTAACTAACACCATAAACTTTCTAACTTAATCTTAATTTCTCCTTTTAATTCCATCAATCTAAAAAAAAAATTCTTCCACCCAAAGACATTCTAATTAATTCCTAACCAAAACAAATTAATCAAATTAAACCTCAAAATAAACTAAATACATGCTTATTAGTAAGAAAAAGATCGGGGCCCAACAATTGTAGGTGATTAATTCAAACATAAATACTTCAACTTTAATATGATTAATTGAAACTTAGTATTAACACAAGAAATTTATAGGTTTAATAGACAAGACAGTACTTTGCATAATAAACTCCTAGAACGGTATATAGGATAGAAACCCGTGATACAGCTCCCGTGAGGCTTATCGGTGAAAATTTTCACGAGTCTAGGAGTCACAGCGACAACTTGCTTTCTTGATTCACAGGTGTCAACAATGCCACGTACCTTAATATTAAAATCAATTGTAGGTGATTAATTCAATTGTAAATACTTCAACTTCAATGTGATTAATTCAAACCTAGTATTAACACAAGAAATTTTTAGGTTTAATAGACAAGACAGTTCTTTACATAATAAACTCCTAGGACGATATATAGGCTAGAAACTCATGATGCAGCCTCCGTGAGGCTTATCGGTATAAAATTTCATGAGCCTAGGAGTCACAGCAAGAACTTGCTTTCTTGATTCACAAGTGTAAACAATGCCATGTAACATAGTATTGACATCAATTGTAGGTCATTAATTTGATTGATTAATACTTAAGGGATGTTGTGTAAAGTTTAGATGTTCTGTAAACTTAGGGGACATGAAGGATACTAACTATGAAATCACTTTTTTAAATTAACATTTTTGCAGAAATGAGTAATGTTGATAGATCTTGGATGTGTAAATGATTAACACGTTATGGTTTCATTAATCTTGAGTTTGTTGAGGAAGATAAAGCTTTTATTTATTATACATGCTCTTAACCTGCATATATGGATGGCCTAAAGATCAGATGTCTATGAAAAAAGTGCAAATATATTCGTTTCCTTCCTATTGATGAAGTAAATGGCCATTTGGTGAGAAAAGGGTTTGTGCCAAATTATTTTAAGTGGACACGATGTGGGGAGCATTGATTTGTAGCACCCCAAGGGGTAATGAAGTAAACTCGTCATTAAATGTGGTTGAGTTTGAAGGGGGGATTGGATTTAGAATAAATAATGGGGGTGCAACTGAAAATTCTTACATGCAAATAGTTTATGATGCAGCTAATTATACCTTTCAGGAAAATATAGTAAACCTTGAAGAAGAACCAAACCCACATGCAAAACAAATTTTTGACTTACTACAGAATTATGGTCAAATTGTAAGACAATGACTCAATTGTCTTCAATTGCTCGAATATTGAATATAAAGTTTGAAGGACATATTTCGGATCGTAGTTTTGATAAAATTCTTGAATGGAATATTGAATCATTACCTCCTAATCATATAATGGTTAATAGTTTTTACAATATGAAGAAATTTAGTACATGTCTTGGTTTGCCTATTGAAAAAGTTAATTGTCTCAAATTGGGATGTGTGTTATATTGGGGAGATGATGTGGAATTACAATAATGCAAATTTTTACTACATCTCACATGAGATGACATAATAAACACAAACAAAAAGATAGCATAATGAGTCATCCATCAGATGCACTGACATGGAAACATTTCAATAACACTCATTATGAGTTTGCAGTTGAAAGTCGAAATGTTATGTTCAAATTGTTGACAAATGGATTCCAGCCTTTTGGTTAATCTGGCCAATAATATTCATCATGGCTAATCATAATTACTCCTTATAATTTTCCTCCATGGATGTGCATAAATGAGGCATATATGTTCTTGACAGTAATTGTGCCAGGGCCCACAAATCCAAACCATAAAATTGATGTATTCTTACAACCATTGATATCTGAATTGTAGCATCTTTGAGATATGGTGTGGAGACATGTGATGTGTCTCTAAAACAAAATTTTATGTTGAGAACAGCTTTGATGTGGACTATTAGTGATTTTCTGGCATATGCTATATTGTCTGGATGGAGCACAGCAGGGAAAATAGCCTGTCCTTATTGTGGCAATGATTATGATGCGTTTTACCTTCCAAACATGGGCAAAACATCTTGGTTTAACAACCACAGGAAATCTCTTCCTCTAGATCATCCATTTAGACGCAATAAACAAAAGTTCATTAAGAATAGGATGGTACAAACACCTCCTCCCCCTCACAAAGCTGGTGAAGAGATATTGCAGGAGATTAATGAATTAGGGTTGTTAAAAGTTATAAAATTTGAAGCTAATGAAGTTAATACAAGCATTAGGAAAAACTTTGGTTGGAGAAAATGAAGCATCCTTTGGGATTTGCTACATTGGAAAACTAATTTGATATGTCATAATCTAGATGTGATGCATATTAAAAAATATATTTTTGACAATTTGTTCAATACCATAATGAACATTGAAGGATGGACAAAGGACAATGCAAAATCACGAGCTGATTTGAAACTTTGTTTAGAATGAATGAGTAAGATAAAGATCTTCACAACGGTAAATATCTGAAAACATGTTACACTTTGGACAAAAAACAAAAGAAAATTTTGTGTGAATAGTTGAAAAGTCTAAAGTTTCCCAATGATTATGTTTCAAACTTGGCAAGTGTGTGGACATAAGGAAGTACAAGTTATTTAGGATGAAAAGTCATGATTGTCATGTGTTTATATAAAGGCTAATTCCAATTATATTTCGAGAGTTGCTATTGAATAAGGTTTGAAATGTTATAATAAAATTAAGTTTGTTTTTTAAAAGCTTAACATCATTTGAAATAAAGTTGGTTGAAATGGAAAAACTGGAAAGGAAAATTCTAGTAATTTTTTACAAATTAGAAGGGATTTTTCCTCTAAGTTTCTTTGACTGTATGGAGCATCTACCTATGCATTTAGCACACGAGGCTAAACATGCTGGTCCAGTTCAATATCGATGGATGTATTCATTTGAGAGGTATTTATATTAAATATTTAAATTAAAGTAATAACATGTTTTAATAACATAATTGTAATAACCCTATTCGCTAATATATGTATTTGCATCACTTGAAGAAAAATATCAAAAACAAGGATAAAGTTCAAGGTTTGACATGTGATGCTTATTTAGTGGAGAAAATAAGTACAATTTGTTCACATTATTTTGAGTCGCATGTTCACACAAGAGAAAGAAAAGTTTTTCGTAATGACAATGGGGGAGGAACGGGTAATGCTGATGGTAACTTATCCATTTTCATATATCTTGGAAGAACATATGGACGTTCAACAAAAGGAGTATTAACAGAGGAAGAGATAGAGGCTACCCATGGTTACTTTTTATTGAACTGTCAAGATGTTTAACCTTTTATGCAGTAAGTTGAAGTTGATTTTAAAATTGATTATTTGGGTTTTGAAATTTAGTGTTATTCACAACTAAAATACATAATAATGTTTTTAGATTATACAAGGAATGGTTATGTGAGCTAATGCCCGAGAAAATACATGATGATATCAATAAAGAAGTTGAAAGATACTTTCCTCGGTAGCTCGAGAAATATGTAAGTTTTCAATTACAATTATTGAAATGATTGAATTAGAAGATTAAAGTGTTCAAATGACATATACTATTTAATATGATAATTTCTTTTGTGTAGGCTTTAGAAAATCCAATAGAGAATAATTTCATATGTGATCTTTCGAAAAGACCTTTGCAAATTGTTAAATCGTATCCAGTGTATTTCATTAATGGATACAAATATCATACAGAATATCATGTTCATAGCATGGCAACAGTAAATAGTGGCGTTTGCATATAAGGAGAATTAATGGATTACTATGGTAAAATTATTGAGATACTTGAAAATGAGTACCCGGCATTGTCAATAAAGTAGAATATGATATTTAAGTATGATTGGTTTGGTCCAACTCCTAATGTTAGTACAACAGTATATAGCTGATACATTCTAGTTGAAATCAACCGACGAAGAAGATTTAGACAATTTGAATCTTTTGTGTTGGCGATGCAAGAGATACAGGTATATTATGTCCCTTTTCCTAGCTGACGACGAGATAAGTCAGATTAGTTGGCCGTTTACAAAATTAAGTGTTGATAACGATTAATTTGTGTTTGTAGTATAATATTATATTCAGTAAATCAATTATTGAATCAACAATATATTGTTATATATTGAATTGAAATTGTTAAAATTCTGGAATATTCAATAAAATATGAATTTCAGGTTAAAATATGCCACCAAAGAGAAAGTAGGATATGATGCAACCAAGGTTCAGATTACGATTTGGAGCCAGTTACTGTCCAGGTGAAGCATCACATTCTACAGTTGCAACCAAATTAGATGTTATACCTCCAACTACTACACTTACAGATAAGGCATCACCTTCCGTGCCTACTGCTACACCATCCACCACCCCCCATACCGACAGAGATATTAGGAGTAACGATGCGAATGAAGGAGGCAGCCTCCGGCCTAGAGTTGAAGGAGTTGATGAAAGAACTTGCATCATAATTATTAACAATCTATAAGTGAAAATATATGAAACACCATATGTTTATAATTAAATTATAGGTTTAAATTTAAAAATGATATAATTAAATTATAGGTTTAAATTTAAAAATGATATAAAAGTAATTGTTTTTATATTAAGTTAATTCCGTCTGGACCGTGCTTAAGAAACATAACATCCAAATTCAAGGAGAAGATTGATTTTGAAGGTTATATATGAAGAATATCTCTCAGGCAACAAAGGATTTTTATTATTAAGAGTTTGAGGTACAAAAAGTATATTTTAATTAATTTTTATACATTAATTAGATAAATATTGTAGATTATAAGTACTTATCGTATGTTTTTCCTTTTTTTCATAAGGAATTTTTTTAAGATTTTAAATTTGACGCGGTCATTTATAAGTATAGGAGAGACAAGCACGTACACGTTATCGAGAATTTGTTGATGTGATACACAAGACTGGTGTACAACTGCCTTATATTTCTGAACAAATATGGAGTGTTGGCAGTAGTATTAGACTTTACCGGAGGCAATGTCCATTTTAGAGCATAATCTTACCGACAGACTTGGAGGACCAGGAGGAGAGAGTCTTTCTATACATACTAGAGGATCTATTACCTACCACGAGCATGCAGAGAGACTTGTAAGTATCTATATTTTACACTTATATTCTGATTTTTTTACTTTGATGTATTTCAATTAAATTTGATGTGTGAATTTTGGAATAAAAATATGTGTATTATGGAGAATGATAATGTTATAAATGTCTGGTACTATATACGACTATATTGTTGAGTTACTTTCTTTGTTCAACAGGGGTAAATATTATAAAAATAGAGAAAATTCTACTGAAATTTTTTTAAATTGTAGTTTACTTATAACATTTTATTCTGATACAGGAAAATTCTATGGGCATGAAGCCCACACCCCGTCAGCTCTTTTTGCACACTCACACTAAGAAACATGACAGTGTGACCTTCGTCAACACCCGATGTAGAAAACTAAATATAAGTGAAATTTATGCTTTAATATTAATGCTTAACAATTATCACTTATTAACATAAACATTGCCTTCTAATATGACCAAATACAAGAAAGCATTAAACGACAGTCTAAGCAGTCTGAAGATGTTGAAGAGAGTCAAATCAATCTTCATACAATAGGTGATAGAGACCGTCACGAAATGATATTCGGCTTAGGTTCATTTGCGAACACATGTTATTCGCAATCATCCATACCCAGTATAGCAACATCTAGTAGGCGGTTCACACCCAATGAAATCCATGAATTTCGAAGCACAGTATAGGAGCTGGCAACTCAGTTGCAACAGTTGATGGAGTACATGACCTAACTTTGTAATGAGGTGGATGAGTTGAAGGAGAAGGCAGCATCCCATCGCAATATTCAGAGCATCCGCATTGACCAAATGAATAGCGTAGTTGTAATCACCAAATGAATAGTTGTTAAATACTTATTGTTGTACAAAATATTTTTTTATTATCAATTAAGATAATTTTTACTTTATATCATCAATCAACTTCTGTTTAACAAATTAAATGTAGAAACAAATCAAAATATTATTAACGGATAACTGATAACTGTATAAATAATGAATCGATCATAAGATTATCAAATAAAATTAAATGCAGGTAAAAATTTAAAAAAAGAGTATCAATATATTTGCGAACAGAAAAACAAAATATGTCGGTAAAATGTTATCAATTTACCGACGGACAACTAAGTTCCATCGGTATAGTTAGTGGCGAATTTACCGACAAAGCTGTAAAATTCGTCGGTAAATATATCGACGGACAATCCTTGTCCGTCCGTCGCTAAATTTACCAATCGAAACAAACGTTCCGTCAAAAAACTTACCGACATCAAAAAATTACCGTCGTTAAATATGGGGACGGATAAATTTTCCGTCAGTAAATTAGCAACAGAAAGTCTGGGCTTCGTTAGTAATTATTACTTACGACCGTTTCTCCGACGACTTGTTCCTTCGGTAAATTCCGTCACAAAATTAGCTTAACAACGAAAAATCTACACATTTCATCGGTAATGTCCGTTGCTAAACCCTATTTTTCTTATAGTGATAGGTTCTAATTCTATGATTTCTTATCATTAATAACGGTAAAGTTATTCAATTATGTCACTGGAGTTCTATATTTTTAACATCCAAAATACATATAAAATATATATGAGAAGTTTGCAGGATAATGTCCGTTGCTAATTCCTATTTTTCTTGTAGTTATATAGGTTCTAATTCTATGATTTCTTATCATTAATAACGGTAAAGTTATTTAGTTATATCACTGGAGTTTCATATTTTTAGCATCTAAAATACACATAAAATATATATGAGAAGTTTGCAGGTCAAAATTTAGTTGGACATTTCCTTTTCTCGTTTCTTATGAACGGATGTCATTTTTTGGTGAATTGTGGGAGAAGCAAAAGGTATTGGTTGTGTTGGAGAACATGATTTGAAGAAAAAGAGAAAGGAAGAGAGATGTATATGCTCCAATCTATTTTCAATTCCTACTTTATAATGCTTTCTTTCAACCAAGACAATTGTTTTTTTTTTTTTTTGGGTCATGGGACCCCCTTCTTTTTCCGAATGTCTTACATGAAAAGGGGAAGTAACCATCTTTAAAAACGATAGGCTGGGTCACCTTTATGCATGCAAGCTTATATCTTTTGTTTCTTTGCATTCTCTCAACAAAAAGGAAAAGACCTAGATTTTTAAAAGATATTTTACTTCTTAATTATCAAGTGGAATGATTTTTATTCAGTTAACACATACAAGAAGAAATATATAAAAACTGGAAATCTATGTTTGTTTGAAACAAGAGATCAGGGATGAAGTGGCTTGTCAAATATGGTAGGATTGTATTAAGATAGGTCCAGATAACCTTTCGTATCATTCTCAGACATGGTGATTGTCTTGTTGACAAAATAGTCTCACTCAATACCCTGCAAGTAAAAAAGACTCTTCTTTATCTCTCTTACCCCTTTTTAATAATTTACTTTGTAATCATTGCTCCAGAAATACTTTAAAATTTCTCTGTTGGTGAGGGGCAGAGAGGCTATGTCGTTCCAGATTTTAAGTTTTAGCTGTTAACTGTTGCCAATGATGCAGCAATTGGCATTAAAAATAAATATTTTGACAAAAGTTATGGTTATTTTGCAATGAAACGTGAGAAGTAGAGGAATAGATGACCTGTGCATTTATGGAATGAATGGATGTTCATGTAATAGGATCAGCAAAGAGTAACAGAAATAGGTGATTCGAACTTGAGAATTAGAAGTGGCCTCCAGCACACGACTTTTCTTCAGTTCTATTCTTCTTCGTCCTTTTTTTTTCTGATATGAATTTTTAATGTGAATACATTCACTTCTTCCTTCTCGTGAATCATAGCAATTTGGTTCTGCATAGCTGTAAGGTATCAGAAGTTTGTTTTCAATTTATTTACACCAATCTTCTCTTTTGTCCTCTATTATTTTTATGCTCTTTGTTCACATGCCTATGCCATACCAACGCCATTTGTAAATTAGCCTATGCTTATATATACAGCTTGTAGCAGCCTTTTGGTCATTTTAATTGTGCATTTGAAGCAGCTTTTGCTTTCTTTAACTTCACTTTTTTTTTTTTTTGGTTTCCGAAAGATAGATGGAGATTATGTGAAGATACTGCCACCTTTTCCATAATTACATCTAAATACTTATGTTGGGTTAGGCATTAATGCCATCAAAACAAGAGCTTTAACCTTTAATCTGGAAGGTAATAAATCTGAATCTACAATAAACTTTTTGGCGCCTAACCCGTGTGTTCTTTCCTTTCCTTCCTTTCTTATTCTTGAATCTTGATGATAGTTATAATCATCTTCCATGTGAAAAATTGATCAATGCTTTGTGACTCGGTGCATCTAATTATTCCTCAGTTCATCATAAGTAAGAGGGCAATTAGCAAACCATAAATTCTGGGGAGCTAGCCTCGTCGAAAACCAAATATGTTAAATTTGTTAATGAGGGTTATTAAGATTAAGAAATTGTTCAATCTCAATATAATTCAGCACATGAAAGGTCACCACTTTTTAAAGCAACCAATAGGCCACTCTTGTTTTCAGCTGTCTAGACAGGAAGGCCCCGTTCTTTTGATTTCCTCAAGTGTGCTTCTTGAGACAAGGTATAGTATTCAATAAGTTATGCATCAATATCATGAACATCAAGACATGAAAAAAGGAGAAATTATACTGCTGGGATTATCATATAACTTTGTCTCTACATTTTGTAAGAGGAATAAAGCCACCTAGCCTCTGCTAATTGTTTAAAATATTCATTGAGAAGTGTGGGTGTCTTGTTTTTCCATGGCACCTAAGCTATAGGATCTCAAAACTCAGATAATATGTGTTTCAGCTTCTGAAGACCAAAACCAAATCTTTTCCAACTCTTCCTCTTGAGAAGGTTAGTTTTTTCTAACTTTATATAGTTGTGCTGATATGACTCTTAATAAGTTCTCAGAAGTTTCCATCTCCATTCCACGCTCTTGTGTGTCTCTGTAAGTGTCGTTTATCTATTGAGCTTCTGAAATTGGAATATTGTTTTCAGTGTTTTAGCTTTTCCCTCAAAATCTAGCTAGATTGTTAGAATCAAGACTACATTAATTCATTATCTAAACCACTCAGGCTCATTTCCTCACCATTGTTACAACAGCTGCGCATATAAACTGGCCTTTCCTTGTCTGAATCGTTTATACATGTCTTTATGAACCTGATGTATATCTGCAATTTTCCTTTCCTTGTCTTGTAAGAGACTGATGTCGTGAAAACCAAAGATTCTGCATGTCATCGTACCAAACGCTAAAGTTACTCAACCCTTGAAATCTAATTTTTCCTCTAACTACTCTGTGCGTACAAGTGACTGGATAACTACATGATAGAATTTTGAACTTCCTATAATGACAATTGCCAATCTCTCTTATGCTTCTGTGAATGGGTCGCACAACAATGTTTGAGTTCAACCTTTTACAGGATGGGATCACAGATTACATATGAGTTCAGGTGTTTGAATTCAGCAGACTTGTGATTATTACTGTGCAAGTAGTGATTAAACACCTGATTGCTCATTTTCCTTGGAGATTCTAAGTTAGATGCATAGCTAATATTACTGTTCATCCCTTTTGGACTCTGTCTTTGAGTTTGTAATTGCTTCAATAACCTTTTCTTGAATTTTCGTCATGTGCCAGAAATTTCCGGCATACAGGATGAAAATGGCAGTTGCTTAAGTATGATGTTGATCAAAGGTCTCCAATTACTAAAATAGAGTTGTTTCTGCTATTTTAGAATTGAATTCATTCTACGCTTAAAAGTTAGGCGGTGTAACTCAGCTTCGTTATGGCTTTTATGACTAGAAAAATGTGCAAATTTGGATCATAAATTGAGATGTTGATGGAATTTCTGATATTAAACCTTTTCAGGGTCAATGACAGACGATAAAAGCGAAGGAAATATCTACTTAACTGGCAATCACATATTCGACGGCTGCTGAGGAGAACAGAAACTTGTAGTTCACCAGGCACAAGAAGTTGAAGAAAGCAAATTTAAGTACTATGAGCGATTTGGGATCGGAGAGATCGAAACCATGGAATATATACACAGGTTCAGACCCTACCCCATCTCAATCAGGAGTTGTTGAGCGGGAAGCTCCATGGGGAAACTTGGGGACATCAATGAGTGCAATATCTTTCGGTTTTGTGGCAACCGCTGTACTAATATCAATGTTTCTGATCATGGCCATCTTTGAGCATCTGTTTAGACCAAACCCTTCATTTTCTTCTCCTCAGCAGGTTTCCAACGGCCCTGCTACAGAATCAGGACTACTCAACAAGCTTGGAAACCCACAAACAGTAAGTACCAAGTAGTTCTATCTTGTACATACATTACTCATGTTCTCATCTCTGTGGTTGGCCGTCACTTGTCAGGTGGCAACAACATATGCATCAGATTTTTCAGTAGTGATGCCTGGACAACACCAGCCTACTTACATAGCCCAACCAGCACCTCTCCCTTGCCCAAGGGAAGGCATTTATTGGCCTGCCCATGAACTTAATCTTGTATTTCCCTGACTCATATTATACACCTCATCTCATGCACTATACCTTGTTCATAACAACCCAATATTTAATAATGTCAAGCTTCATGTCTGTTTCTATGGGAATTTCTGACCTCCTCGTACACTTCAGCATACTTATATTTATCTATTAGCTCATTTTATTCTATTGTTCAATACAAAAGTTAACCTTACGCCTTGATTATCAATTCAAAAATGGAGTTGGAGTCATTTTCGATGACCGAGTTCCACTTTTAGCTACACTTCACTGGTTTTCCTTTTAACGTTTCTTTTTTTGCGTTTGTTAGGTGTATTAATATTAACATTTTAAATCCTTCTTATTAGTGGTTCTGTTTAAGGCCCAACCATCGGTTCCCATGAGCACACTTAAGCCACCCACCCAGTTTACCAACATGTTTACCACTGTCTTCGCTTCGAGTTGATCTGCAAACAAAGTCTTAAAAAGGAGACAGGATATAGGAAGAGAATAAAAATATAAGGATATGCGAAGAAAGAAGATAAAGAATTAAAAGTTAGAGATTGTTAGTATACCGATATATTATTAATAAAAAAATCCTTCTCTTAAGTTTTGGTTAAAAAATAACGATGAAATACATGCAGTATAAATATTAAACGTAAACGTCACTAATATGTTAACACAAATTAAACTTGATTTAAATTAATAATTATAATAAAATATCAATCTGTATCATATTTATTTAGTTCGACTCAAATCTAAAGCTTATTTGATTTCTATTTTTAACTACTTTACTAATTCCTTTTTTGTGGTTTTCTACTAATTATCCTTTTTATCTGGCCTTATTTTTTCAAGCTCCAATCCTTGTTACTTTTTTAGAGTAGTCTTAGCATCATTTAAGGTCTTGTTCTACTTGTCTTGTATAGCTTGTGTTAGGGTAAGATTGACGGCTTTGACTTCTTATAGTAGCACTACGGTTAGTCCTTCAATGAATTTTAGTGCTAAGAGGAGAAAAGATGTTAATAGATTGGGGATAGATTTCTAAAATATTAGGACTATTATAGAAAAGTCATTGAAATTAGTGGGGATTTATATAGTGTGCATTCAGGAGACAAATTGGATGAGAGTTAAAGTGAAAGAGATCAATGGGTGTTCGTGACCATAAAATGGTGTATGAACTCATTCATCATGTTGTGGAGTAAAGAGGACCAATGATAAGATTTTTATTTTTGGGAAGCCTTAAAAGGCAAGCCAATGTGTACAAGGGGATAACTCGTTGCATCAAAATGAGCTCAACCAGTAAGGATTACCATTCCTTCTTCCTAACTAACTAGTTCCCTATGAGTATTTGTCCACTTCAAATACAAGCCAGCATGAGCCATCTCTAAACAGTTTAGTAGCTTCATTGGTATGTCTCATCGAGAAGTCCGATCCCCTATATCTAGACGCTAATGGAGGGTCAGCTATGTTGCACTGGCCAGGAAACTAAGGCATGGTTACTTATAGCCTCAAATGCATATACGAGCAAGCAGTGGTATCCATACCTTAGCTGCCCGGCAATATTATCAGGGGTTTTGGATTCAGTGGTTAAGCAAACAGATGGATACTCCCTTAAAAGTGCAAGTAATAGAGGTCGAGGCATGGTCATCTTTGGCTTGAATGTAATTTGCCACCTTCTAGGTGTTTTATTCAATACATTTTCATTTTCAAAATTAAAAAGAAAAAAGAAAACAACCAACTCATTTAACCCTTTCTCAATCTAAACTGTGAAGGAGCTCCCAGTTAGTTTGATGACGGAAGCCAAATACAAGTGCACAACGTAATTTAAACAGAGGCCTATTTCATCAACATTTCAATTGCAGCATGGATGGAGCTTCCATTACCAGAACTCTGATGCTGCAAAAGTGAGTGAGGCCCATTCCAGACAGACCCACGGTTCTCTGGGAACATAGCATTACACAGGCCAAGAAGCATGGGATTTGCAACATGAAATTTTTCAAGCATACGTGCCTTATTTCTCCTTTCTTCTAACTTCTGAAACTACACAAAACAGAATGTCAGCAAATTACTCAAAACACTAAACAATTTATGAAGCTGTTTGAAGGTAAAAACAATCCAGAAGAAGAATGTGCATCACCATGTAAACTACACCATGATCAATCAAAACAAAGGCATTGTACTTATACTGTACATGGTGAATGAAGATATAGAGGTACTGTGTCTCTTCGAAGTTTGGAGTATTCCATTCGACAGTAAAAAGTTAACATGATCAAATAAATAACAACCTTTCGATGGGAGTTCCAATTATGAAAGTCATTCAAGACAATAACCAGGGATTGACTCTACAATAGCAGCAGTACGCCAGTACCTAGTATTCAATGTCAGGATCGTACAACAGAGCACAAAAATTTGACATCTATAAAATGAGAAGTGCTGGAATTAACAAAGTCAATAGATAATCATTAACATTTACTAGCATGTACAGTTTTGTAAATTTTTATAACAGGTTGAAAAATGGTTACCGTATAGGTCAAATGATAACTATTGACCAATTTGGTTTAGAAGAATGTCAATTCACTATTGAATGTATGAATGGAAACTAGAGTCGAAAGAAATAATACCGACAGACCAATTTGGTTAACATTACTATCACTAGGAGTGAAGGTATGAACGGAAAATAGCATCAAATAAATCAACAGCAAAAATTCATTATCCCAGTGTCATGAAGTAAAACACACAGATGCTCCTCTAGTTTTCTGACAATATAATCCAAGGTAAGAATTAGACTTGTGATCAACAACTGGAAACCTTTCTCTCAAATATAATTCGAATAGTTTTCTAAATTTTCCTTCAAAAATATATGCAAACATTTCCTTATATTATACAGCTAGAAAACATGTGTTTCTAGCTATGTTTATCTCATTGCCACTGTTTATTTTTAATCTCAGTCAAGGCTCTTTCTTACCAAAATACATGCCTTTCTTGTCACGTTCCTTTTTTTCATAAGAAATCCTGTATCTAAATTACTCATAATTTTTATACATTCAATAATACACAAATAAATATGCAACATAGAAATTGGTAAACTCGATACCTTGAGCTTATGTTCTTGCACTACCACAATGTCTTCATCTACGGCATGCCCTTCTAATGTTTGCATTTGCACATTTGAACCCGTATTATCAGCTGTCTCCGTCAGTGGTTGTTGATTAAGCTCTTCTAATCTATGACCAAACTGTAATTGCTCAGGCATTTCATCCTTCTCTTTCCTTTGAATCTCTACCCCGTTTCTTTCTTCATCTTCCGCATCGTCCTGCTCTTCTTCGCTCTCATCTTCATCCTCTCTCACATCCTCTTCATGCTTCTCTGTCAGGCTATTCTGCTGCTCGTTATCCTTTACCTCCAGTTCTGCTCCTTTTACCTCACCATCAGTATCAGCATCAGCATCTGCATCTGGATCTACTGATTCACCCATATTTGATGATGAATCATCAGCATGAGGGCTTTCCTTAAGTGAAGAATCCTTCAACATACAAGAAATAAACAAGACTAAGAGTTAAAAGTAAGGTATACCAGTTGCCATGCAAATGATGAGAAATTATTTCTACACTGAAACCATATGCCTCATTGTCTGGTTAAAAGACTTAGCTGGTTGAATACCACAAGTGACAAATTTCATGTTTCTTGCTAATCATTATGCCAATAATATATGTTCAAGAGAAATAGCAACTAGCCAGGTGCATGCTGCAACCAAGTCGCAATAAGAAGGTAGACAAATATGACAGAAGATGAGAAGACATGAAAGAGGTAGGGAATCAAACTGTGATAGTTCCTGAAATAGTGAAAGAAAAGATAAGGACAATGCAACAAAAGCTCTTTTAACTGCTCAAAGTTTATTTGGATCCTTGACAGCTAGAGCTGAGCTATTACAATGATGAGGAATTAAAAGCTCAATGGTAATAGTTAGTCCAAAACATAGACGCACCTCTTGCTTGAGTTGTTGAGCAAGTTTTTTCTCAGCCAGTCCACTTTGGCTCTTAGAAAGTCTAGCATTCTCCTCCCGTTCCCTTCTACGTCGCTTAAGAACACATATTGCACATAAACAATCACCTTTATGTCGTCGTCTGCAAAAAGATGAATAAATAATGAATTGCATTAAGCATGTTTCATATGAAAAAGTGATAAGCTCTATCCTCATTTATGTACATGCATTCTAAAGTGACTGGAGGGAAATAAAACACAACCTTAGCATGATAGCTCTGAGCAATGCATGATATGTGAATGAACAGAAGAAAAAGAGATAGACTACCATAACATACCCATGACGTTTTTTGGTCTTCTGCTTCGGCTGCCCACTTCTAACATTTCCCTGACTAGAGACTGCAACATCCTCACTTTGTACTCCTTCAGCACCTATCAAAACCAAAATGGAAGGAGTTTAGAGTGCCAAATGAAAAGTCAACCTGTATCTTTAAATACAAGTAATTAAAGATATTTCGAGATAATAAAAAATAAGAAGAAACTGAATCATAAATCTAGGTTAAAAGGCAAGTATTACTAAAAGTTTAATCAATTAGCATGTAGAAGAAATGATAAACCATGTTATCCCTAAACAGCTCGAGTTAGTATAAGTTTAAAACTTATGAATAAGAGACCCCATAGCAAAGGAAAATTTAAAAGCGAATTTGTGTAGATACTGGATAGGAGCTAAAAAATTCCCAACAATCATAAAATTCTCACCGTTATTTCTATACCTTGTTCAGTGTATAACCTAGCTGCTGTCCAGTACTTCATGAAATTCTTCTTCACCCGTCTCATGAGATCCAAGATATAGTCCCCTTTGCTGTTATATTTATAACAGTTGTCCCATATATACTGGACATCCTTGTAGACATCCTCTGAATTTTTATACTTGTGACCTTTTTCAAGATTGCCACATATTGTTCCAAAGTCCATTGGTGTGTCTATGACCTCAAAATAATCCTGCTCCAACAATCCCCACCCAAAACAAAAAATGTTGAAAGCAAGAGTTAGTGAAAGAGAATCTCATTAGTAATGGAAAATAGTCAGATCCTTAAAACTGTAAAACTTTAAAATCACTCTGCAACTCTTTGAATCCATATCCTACAACTTTCAAACCCCTCCCCGCTAAAGACAAATTCGATCCCATGAAACATGGTTAGCAGTTTGGCATTTTAAATTTCACCACAGCAAGGTGATCATATAAACTTAAACTTTCATCGTAAACATTAAGGAAGCATAATGGACTGCAAGCTAAACAGATGAATATACTTCTTGTCTGTGAAAAACAGTGATTGACATATCGAGCTCAATCTTAATTTATATAACTGCAGAGAAAATGCCCATTGGACACTTCCATACACTTCTTTATATTAGAAAGTCATTATATTCTTCTTCAGGGCAAAACTAAATGTAAAGGACAGTTATTGTGATAAAGAATACAAAAAGGAAAGACAGCCAAGAGGTATAAAAGCAGCGCTCAATGAGGTTAATAATATAATTCCAAGTACTTGGTGGCATAAGAACCATAGGACTAGTGAATTTCACCAGCTACGCACTCACAGGTATTCCCAAGGCTTCTGGATTCACAGGCACATTGAACGGTTCAGCTGCATCCATTTTCATCACCTTCTTAATCACCTACAGTGGATAAACTGAATCAACTTACATAATAGGCCTACATCTGCAGAAACAGTTTTAAAAACTACGTAACTGAAGTAGCCCATTGGCAATCTAGCTCTACTTTCAGCATACCGTCAATGCAGCATTTAATTCTTCCTTATTGTATCGAGAACGCTGATATGCTTTAATTTCTTTTGGTGGCAAACTGTCATCCGGTACTACTACAGTAGTACTGCTCTTCTCACTACTCAAAACACCCAACCCCTTTGACGACTTAATCTTTATACTGCCAGGTGTCTTCGAAACATTCCCTGAACCACTAATCTTCGCTTCATGCAATGAACTGTCACTATCTTCCAATTTATCACCAACTACACCTCGTTTCTCCACACCCACTTGTAGGCTACTCTTGTCAGTATCACTCTGTGATTCCATAGTCTTCGAAGTCTTGAGTTTAACCTTCACACGCCCAACGGATTTCCCAGTGGTCTTGTCGATGGAACCATCAGGATTGATACTTGCAACATTCAACGGCTGGTCTGTCCCAGTAGAAGAAGGTGTATCAACCTCCATCCGAGATGCATATTCATCAATATTATCCGACTCATCAACCCCAGAATTATCTTCACTATTCAGTGTGACTATATTTATGGCTACCTCATTCTTTGCATCCCCATGACGGCCCTTAGCTTTGCCTTTCTTATTCCCCCTCTTTCGCTTCATACTGTGGTGAAAATTTCGGATTCTGCATTCTTAGCAACAAAGACCCAAATATCAAACTAAATAACACATTGTTCTCATAGAAAACGTCAAGAATTGAGGAGATAGTTACTGCATTTCGCTAGAGAGCAGAAGCGCTACAAAGCTATCAAACTATAACAAATGCATGCTTGATTACTATGGTCAGGCCAAGAATAGAGTAAAGATATCCATTCGAAGTAACAAAACGAGCGTTGAACAACTTGGCAAATTGAACAAAACCCAAACGAATTTTGATAGGGAAAGTGTGATTTGGTCTTGCAAAAGAAAACGAAAACCCTAAAATTTGTGAACGAGCATGAACAGCAAATTAGCAATACAATAAAAATACATACTATGAAATATTGAATTAGTGAAAGCTAACCGTGAATATGAAAGCCGATAAGTTGTAAAACGCGGGTGCGCTTTATTGGTAGCGATTAGGGGATTGAACGTAGAGGAGACGAGCAGAAATCAAGTACAATGTTTTAAGTAAAATATAATATTAACGTTATTGGAGGTTTTGCTTAGGCATGATCAAAAAAGTCGGTAATGTTTTTACCTTTTAAAGATGGAGAACGAAAGAGGTATCAGTATCACATTAACTTGTGTCAAAGCTTTACGACATTTTTTTATGGGTCTTTTTATTTTTTTTCCTACTTTTGATTTCTAATATTTTTATTAAAAATGAAATTTTATCTGAATAAAATTTATAATAAAACCTTACGTGTAATTAAATTAAGAATTTGTAATAAAAACCAAAATACAATTTTTTATTATTTTATTTTATTATACTATTAGGTGTTAATATTAATTTTTAATTTAACTTCATATTTTAACATATCACATTTTATTCTTAAATTAATTACTTATCATAATCATTAGATAAAGGAATTTTATATAATAAGAGTAATATCAAATATAAAAATCACATTTAACTGGTTATTGTTAAAATATAATAACAGCAGTACTTACACACAATTAATTAGAACTTTTATTAATATAATTATTTTATATTTAACTTTAAAGCCCGATGCTGGATAAAGAGGGTAATGTCTTGGAGATATGATACATATTACATAACTTTTTTTGTAAAATAAACAGATACTATAATGCTAACCGTTAACTTCCATTACACAATTAAAAAAGATGCACCATTACCTGTTCAAGTTAGATTATCATTTTTGCGCCGACCATGCCAAAAATGAGAATCAGAATTGTTTCTTGGATTTCCACGAGAAAGTAAAAACAAAAAGGGAAGGATACGAGATCCAGCATATCTTCCGTGAGATTGTCAAATTTCTCCCAATCAACTAGCTTAGCAAAAATTTAACCAACAGGGCATTTTGTTCAACTATAACAATAGATAAGGAATAAAATAGTAATTATTTAGGAATAAAACAGAGAAGAAATAGAATAAAATATGTATTATTTTATTTGGTTTATTCTTAAGAATTTTTAATGATGATGTAATGTCAATGTTTAGTTTGAAAATATAAATTTAGAATAACAAAGGAATAATTAACAAAAAGATCAAAATATCTATTAGTTCTCACTAACTATACCATCGCTGCCGTCGTCCTCATCATCATCATCATGACTATTATTATTATTATTATTATTATAACTAAGTAATTATGTGGATTCTTTAAAAATATTTTTGTCCAACAAGTCCTCACTTTTATTCCCAACTTACTTGAAATAGATAAAAATAGAGGGAGGATAAGTTTACTTATTCCTCAAACTTAAAGAATAAATAAACTCTTGGATCACATGTTCTGTATGTTTTCTTCAACCAAACAAGAAAATAACCTATTTGATTGGGTGTTTGATATGTGTAAGTTTTAATAAATACCCTCGACAACCCGCAAGCACACGGTTCATTAGCGTAGTATCTAAGGTGTCGATCCCATGAAGAGGGATAATCTAATCCTAAAATCTAAGACCAGAACAATTCGCAGAAATTCAAAATGTAACGAAACTAAAATGATAATTCAATTCATTCAATCAAAACAAATTAAGACTCAATTATGAAAATATTAATAATTCTGCAGTTGCAACACATACCTAAAAATCAACCTAAGGAAATTACTAAATGAGAGAAAGGAAATTTTACTTATCCTTAACGCTAACCTAATTGATTATGAATTACCAGATTGTTGGTTCTAAATGATCCTAGGGTTGATTATTCTCTCTCAAGTTATAACCATTAATCCTAAATTATAAACACTAATCAGATTATAGAAGTTGCAATCTCTCAATTAACAACCTATCCAAAACCCTAATTAGTTCTGATGTTCTCTAATAAACTACCAGAAACTTATGCAAGATCTCTCTTCGCACAATTTACTGATTTGATTTAATTATTGTTCTATTAAATCACCTAACTCTCGTTAACCTAATTTAATCATTTTTCATTCGATTCACCCTCTCAGTTTATTATTGAATTATGCACCTCCAGAATTAAACCACAACAAATCCAATAACACATAAACAATCAAATTTCATTAATTCAAAGATAAAACTCCGAAGGTGAGTTTAGAACATCCTCCACATTCAAAAATCCTATCATCAAACAATTATTCCAATTCTATATAATAATAAAATTGAAAACAAACAGGAAATACTATCTGAACGGATCATAGGAGGCAGCAACGTCGAAAAACTCTTGATCTGGGAAGTATGTCGAGTCAGCTTCTTCTCCACTTCTCTCTTCCTTCTTCTCTTTCTCAATCTCTCGATGAATTCTCTCTAGGATTTCTTCAAGGTGGCTGATGCAAAAGCTCTCTCCTGCCTCTTTGTCTTGTCCTTTAAATATCCTATGTGTTATGAGCAGCTCTACGGTTTTTCTGTGGTTCGAAAAGTCTAAAAAATTCCTTGAAACTTGATGTTTTTGAGTATCTGCCCATCGCAGGTCACGATCGTGGGCCACATCTGAGGCTTCTATCACGATCGTGGCATGCAGGCAACTATCGTGGGTCATATCCTGGGTGCCACGATCATGGCCCAACTCTGGTGCTTCTATCACGATCGTGTTGTTTTGGCCCAAATGTCTCCAAAACCTCTCCATTCGTCGATGTTGACCCTGAAACACTAACAAACACATCAAGGTAAGTTTAAAACATAATATTTAAGCTCAAAGACTTGTACTAACCCATAAAAACGTTTAAACACAAATAATTAACAAATTAACACAATTCTAATCTAAACACGTATTAAACGATTGAATTAACAATTAAATGCATATCAAACTAAGCCCTAAAATATGATGCAATTTACACTTACCAATATCCTCACACTTAATCGTTTGCTTGTCCTCAAGCAAACAAAACAACAAACACACAAAATCACAAAGCACACAATGCAATAATGAGATAATGGCTTAAACTTCATAAAATAAATTTAACTTTAAACACAATTCTTCAAGTTCTTGCAAATCATTAACATGCAAAATCTGCATTTAGGGGCTATGGACTAAATATACATATTAATCAAAACCCAAATGTCAAGTTACTCACCCTTTCTAATTATACACACACATTAATAATTCTTTGGTCATTCAAACTCTTTAACTACTCCTAAGTGTGTTTTTATAAAAAGTCAAGCTATTTACAAGTTCAGTAAGTTTTATTGTAAAACATTTTTTTATGTAGACATGGACCTAGTCTTGTACTCAGAGGCAAACATTGATGATGAATGTCGATCCGGTTACTCGACTAAGTCATGTTTTTATTAAGCTGCTTGGTTGAAACATCATTATAGCTTTTTGACACGAAAGCATACATTTGTAATGTGTTTCGATCCAATTACTCAACTACATCACGGTCTCAACTGGCTAGTAGCTCTATTCACGCTAGTAGCTCTATTCATAACCCGAAGGCCAGCAGATTAGATATTTATTTAAAATTAACAAACACTTTTTTATTGCCTATCTTGTTGCTTTAGCTACTCGTTTTCATAAAAAAATACTACCAGAGCTACTTTAGTCAAAAAACCTAAAAGTATGAATGAATGTGACAATTTAGAAGGTGACAAACTCACACTAAATCCTAATTAACTTGTATATTTATCCAAAGAACCCAATTCACTAATTTTGTGAGCTAATGACTCTTCACAACCTAATAGACTATGTTCAAAATTAAATCAATTTCAATTCATCTAAGTCATTGACACATTCAAACAATTCACAAAATGCAACTTAACAAACTATTATACAATATGAAAAATTCACATTTAAAGCAAAACACATAATTGCATCGTATTTTAGGGCTTAGTTTGATATGCATTTAATTGTTAATTCAATCTTTTAGCATGTATTTAGGTAAGAATTGTGTTAGTTTGTTATTAAGTGTTTTTATGGGTTAGTATAAGTCTTTGAGCTTAAATATTATATTTTTAAGGTACCTAGATGTGTTTGTTAGTGTTTTAGGGTCAACATCAAAGAACGGATAAGTTTCGGAGACATTTGGACTGAAACAATGGCCCATGATTGTGGCACAATAGGCCACGATCATGACACAATAGGCTATAATCGTGACAAAAGCACTAGAGTTGGCCCACGATTGTGGCCTACAATCCACGATCGTGACAGAAGCCTAGGACATAGCCCACGATCGTGACAGAAGGCTTGGATGTGGCCCACGATCGTGGCCTACATCGAGTAGACATGTAAACACTCAAAATCATCAAGTTTTGATGGATTTTTTAGACTTTTCGACCCGTGTAAAAATCCTAGAGCTGCTCGGAACACATAGGATATTTAAAGAACAAGAAAAAGAGGTAGGATAGAGCTTTTGCATCAACCACCTTGAGGAAACCCTAGAGAGAATTCGTCGAGAGATTGGGAAAGAGAAGAAGGAAGAGAAAAGTGGAGAAGAAGCTGACTCGATGTACTTCCTAGATCAGGAGTTTCCCGACGTTGCTACCTCCCATCATCTGTTCAGTTCGTATTTCCTGTTTATTTTCAATTTTATTATTGTATAGAATTGGAATAACAGTTTGATGATAGGATTTTTGAATGTTGAGGATGTTCTAAATTCACCTTCAGAGTTTTATCTTTGAATTAATAAAATTTGATTGTTTATGTGTTATTGGATTTGTTACGGTTTAATTTTAGAAGTGCATAATTCAATAATAAACTAAGACGACGAATCGAATGAAAAATGATTAAATTGGGCTACCGAGAGTTAGGTGATTTAATAAAACAAGAATTAAATCAAATTGGTAAATTGTATGAAGAGAGATCTTGCATAGGTTTCTGGTAGTTTATTAAAGAACTTCAGAACTAATTAGGGTTTTGGATAGGTTGTTAATTGAGAGATTGCAACTTCCATAATCTGATTAGGGTTTATAATTTAGGGTTAATGGTTATAAGTCGAAAGATAATAATCAACCCTAAGATCATCTAGAACCAATAATTTGGTAATTCAAAATCAATTAGGTTAGCGTTAAGGATAAGTAAAATTTCCTTTCTCTCATTTGGTAATTTCCTTGTGTTGATTCTTGGGTGTATATTGCAACTACTAAATAATTACTTTTTTGTGATTAATTATTAATTTGATTTGATTGATTGAATTGAATTCTTGTTTTAGTTTCGTTACGTTTTGAATTTCTGCGAATTATTCTGGCCTTAGATTTTAGGATTAGAGTATCTTTCCTTGTGGGATTGATAGCTTAGATACTACACTAACAACCGTGTGCTTGCAGATTATCGAGGGTATTTATTAAATTACACACATCAAACACCTGACCACTATTACCACGAATAAATCAAGAATGAAATGGTGATTTCAGTTAACCAAACACCCCAAAAAGGTTCATGATCATTAAAAAAATTTATAATAAGTTGAGTCACTCATTATATACCAAGGAAATTTAAAAATAAGAGTAGTATTCAACTATATAACGATTTTGTCCATTTCTAGGTAATACAAAGATATATGAGAAGAAAGCTATTCTTAAATCAAACGAGTTTTTAATTATCTATTTTAGTGACACAGAAACAAACAATTAAATAGGGATGAATCTTGGTGGGATAAATCATAGAACCTATTGTTTTATATTGATTCTTTGATTTAATGCAAGATTCTAGTTTTTTAAGAATTATTCATGAATTTATATTATACTGAATTAAAATTTACCTAAGTTTTAATTTAATTATAGATTTCATGTATAAGGATTTAGAAATCATATGTATGAACAGATTAAGGCATAAATAATGAGAGTTGAATAGGATCCTATGAATAGATCAAGGCATGAATAATGAGAGTTGAATAAGATCTTATGAATAGATCAAGGCATGAATAATGAGAGTTGAATAGGATCCTATAAATATATCAAGGCATGAATAAGGAAAGTTGAATAGAATATTAGAGAGAGAACCATATGATTATTCTAAGTTAGAGCAAAATAAATCATGGGAATTCATATTGTAAGTTAATATGTTCTTACGAGTTTTGATTAGAAAGAAATTTCAATAAATTAATTTAAAGATATGGATTATATTTCTTAAGAAAGAATATAGTTGTCAATTAAATTTTTTACTGATTTAAGAAACTATAGTTGATTATTAATTCAAGATAAATTTAAGCATAGGAAAGGTTCTGGGAGGATTCTACATCTAGATCTTTATATTCAACTAGTTGTTTCATTCTTATTTGTTATTTTATTTTAGTTAATCTTTTCCTTTAATCAATATTTTATTTTATATGATTAAATAATAAAAAGATGTTAGTACTAGTAGTTACAGTTTTTATGGGATTGACATTTGAATTTACTAAAACCATATTATAGAAAATAATACGTATATTTGCCTTGATGATTTCTTTTAATATCAGTTTGTGTTTCGAGAAATATAAAATCACAAATCAAGTTTTGGCACGTTGTTGGGAACTAAAATATTAGGAAAGCTTTATTTTTATTGATCTAGCCATTTTATTCATTTTGCTTTATATATTCTTATTAATTTAAGAATTTTTATTTCCTTTTGTACTTATTTATTTTTAGATTCCTCTTTTTTAATCTAATGTTTATTAGCTAAATTTCAGGATGTAGATATTTGATGCTACAACTACTAAGTACAATGATAGGATAGGAAGGGAAAATGTGTTATATTATCGATTATTGTGGAATTGGGAGTTTGAAACACGAGACTTATTACTAGGTATTTGGCAGCTTAATCAGTACTAATGTTATATTATGATATTTATGGTAAGGAACACCCCAATCATGAATAACAAGCACCCTACAATATATGACAATCGACTTCATAAGATAATTTTGCCTCAAAATATTTTTTGTAGTATCACTTATAATTGAGGGTGGAGAAACTATCCCAACCTGGCATGGAATAATCAAGCTCTACTCAAATTCCTTCAATAATAATAAGAAGAAGATAAGATATATTATTGCAATTGAGGCTAGCTTCTAAGAAAACAAAGAGTTTCTTCAAAATCAATGAGCCTCCACCCACAAAATAGAAATTCAAATTAGACAGCATACTAATCTTATCTCTAAAATGCAACCAAGTACTTTTCCTAGTAACACTGAGCCAAATTTGAGGGGCAAATGAAAGCAATAACATTAAGGAATAGAAGGGAGTTTAAAGTCAAAAAAATAGAGACAGAAAAAGGAGGAAAAGGCTATTGTATATATATATATATAAAGAAGGATGAGGAAAAGGAAGAGGAGAAAGAAAAAGAAAATAATAAAGAGCTAAAGAAGGAAGTAGTTAAAAAGTAAAACTGAGAATTCCATACTTGAGTGACCATGAAATAGTTAGGTAAAAAATGATAAATTTAGTAAGTTTTTAGAATTTCTAAAGCAATTACATGTTAACGTACTTATACCAAGTATTTAAAGGATCTCATTTCTAGTAAGAAGAGGCTCAAAGAATTGTTGATTGTTAATTTAAGTGAAGAGTGTCCTCCATCTTGCAAAACAATCTACCATAAAGATCAAAGATTCAAGTAGTTCCACTATTCCTTGCAATATTGTAGCTTATAATTCAAAGGGCATTAATAGACTTAGGAGCTAGAATTAATTTAATGATATATGCTATGTTTAAGAAATTGGGGTTAGGTGAACCTAAACTAACTAGAGATAAGCATTCAATTTGTAGATAGATCAATCAAATATCCTATGGGCATTATAGAAGACGTTTTGGTAAAGTTTGAATACTGTATATACCTTATGGATTTTTTAGTTTGGATATGAAGGATGATATAGAGGTTTCTTGATCTTAGGATGACTTTTTCCTTGCTACTACTAAGCTATAGTAGATGTGCATGATAAAAAGTTAATCTTAAAGGTAAGGAATAAGGAAGTAGCTTTTGAAATTTTTGAAGTCATGAAACATACCAAGATAAAGATGATAAGTTTTCTTACTTGGTGATATGAATTTTTTTACTAAATGAATCACGACAAGAAGGGAAGGTGGATGTCCTAATTGTAATGGAATATACAATATATGTGAAAGCTACAGATCCATTCTTTAGACAAAAATGAAAGCAAGCCTTTAATTATATATTTATGATGGGTGAAAGACTTGAGTCAGAAATCCAACCAAAAGACTCATAAATGAGTGTTTATTAAGAGGCAACCTAATACCTTTTTTTTAATTTGGTAGATTTTAGGATATTTAACAATAGTTTTAGTTTAGTTCATTTAATAGTTTTAAACTCATGGTGGTAAGTTTATTTTAATGTTTTTTTATGATTATATCTTGATTTTTTACTTGCAATGGGACTTAATGGAGTTATGCAGGTTATAAAGATAACATCACTTTTAAGCGCTATAGTAGAGACTAGATTTCACCACCCTAGGACGGATATTGATGGTATTAAACAAGGTTGATGATTTTTATTACTGGAGAAGTACTAGTTATCCTTGCTTCCTTTCCATTTTTCTATATTTTTCATTGTTTTATATATTTTATACACTAAGGACAATGTATAACTTAAATGTGAGGGAGGGATTTAACTATTATGTTTATCAATTTTATTATAATTAGCTTAATAAGTAGTAATTCCTAAAAATTCTTAAGAATATTAATCGAGATGACTCACTATAAGTTTGATTGTTATTATGATTTAATTTGTTTAAACAAGTAGTTATGAGCTTTGATGATTAAGCTAATTCTAATTTATGTTATTAATTTTGAGAATTAACACTTGATTTATACTATGATACTTTTTATATAATTTATACATACAATTGAGTTAGAAGTGAATTCTTTTTAAGCACGTTCATTATCTTTAAAAAAGAGAAAAGAAAAGATTGTAAATAAGTAAGCATTAAATAAATTCACGTTGATGTCTTCAAGCCACTTAAAAAGACTAAAGTTAAAGAGTGGTACTAGTAGCCATTTAAAATAGCGACCTCATTAAGTAAACAAAGTGTTAACTCATAGCTACATGGCTGGTTTTCTCCTCTTTCTCTGTAAACCTGACCTATGGCCATTTAATGCTTTACCTTTGATTGTTTCTTCTTTGTTACATACATTGCTTTCCTCTTTTTCTCCTTCACTTTCTTCTCTTCTCAAATTGCTTGTTGTTTTCATCCAGTTTGAACTAGGTTTTTCCTTTTAAAGTAACTTACCTTTGATTTAACTTTCCTGCCTGGTCTGATTCATGAAAGTTTACCGTTATTGGTAAAATGTTAGTAGGACCCTTCTCCTCAACCCCCTCTTTGGTAACAGTTCCTAAGGTGCATTCGGAGCAAGATGACTTCCCTTCACTTCCTTCTTAACAAAAGGCTACCCCCTCTTCCAAAAAGGTGGAAAGTGGTCCTAGAGTAGGATTGTAGGAGATTCGGATAGCTTTAGCAAACTGCTCTTCATTTTTGTAAATAAGGGGGGTTCTAATCTCTCCTCAACCTAAGGTGTTGTAAAATGGAGCGAACAAATGGAAAGCTTCCTTGGTAAGCTACTTCTTGGACAAAATGATGGTATTCCCAAGTGTTTTCGACAATAGGCTAATCTGAACTAAAAGAAATGGGAATCCTTAAACACTTTGATAACTAAGAATGATCTATTCATTTTTCAATTTTCTTTTGAAGAAATGGCACAAAAAATCATAGATATGAGGCCTTGGCACATTTAAAGTAAACCTATTTTTTTTTTAGAAAAAGGGAGATTGACTTTAAACTAGACATATCAGAACTTAAAACCATTCCCTTATGGTTAATTTCCATCATATTCCTCTATAATACTAGTCCTCAGAAGGTTTTAGCAACTTAGCTAGCTACTTGTTTAATCCTCTAGCAATGGATGACAATATGTCAATATAAAAAGGGTTAGATATACAAGTGTGTGTATAGAATCTGATACTAAGAAGGTGTTGCCAGAAAACATCCCTATCATAAAATTCAATGGTAATGGAGACCTAATAGAGGATGAGACCCTACAGGAAAGAGACTATCAAAGTCTAGATACCCAAGAGGAATGAAACAGAATCTCCAAGCACAGATGGGAAGGCTAATCAAGAAAATAATAGGGAATCTACTGCGAGCATTCCAAGTGACAATGAGCAAATTGAAGCAGGATTGAACCAATCCCTCATTCCAATTACAAGCAGTAAGGAGCAATTAGCAACAGTGAAGTTCAGTTCCCAACTTACTAAGAGAGAAAAGACAAATATCTCTTATGGAGAAGGAGGAATTTGGAAGAAAGGAAGCAATTGATAATCCACAACCAAACTGCAATGAGAAACAATTGGAAAAAAAGTACAAATGCCAAAGCTAAATTGGATCCTAAGATAAGGAATTGGAATGAAGAATGGCTAGATCCAAGTTTTAGTAATTGCAAATTAAGGAGGACGACCAAGTCCAAAAACTCATGATGGTCTGCACTATATGGAATGTTCATGGACTTAATTGTCCAAATAAACATCTAGCTTTAAAGGATTACCTTATAGTTAGACAACCTTATTTTGTTGGTCCTATGAACAAAATAAATGAAGAATCATTTCTAAGAGGCTTGAAATTTCTCAAGCATATTGGACTACATTAACCAATCACTCTAAACACCTTGATAGGAGATTAATAGTTTCTTTTAATCCAACTCACTTAAACTTATCTAATTAATTTTATATAGATCAGCTTATTTGTTGTGCTTTAACTCTCAAAACTAGTAGTAAATACATTGCTATCTCAATGGTGTATGCTACTAATTGGAAATACTAGAGGGTTACATTATGAAAAGATCTATAGGAAATTAAGGAGAATATTACAACTCATGGATGATAACAAAAGACTTAAATTGCATGCTCTCACATTCTAAATCCAGTGCTGGAAGAGGTACCTCACATGTTGATATTAGAGAATTGAGCTCCTTCACCTCCTCACTTGGACTAGTGGACCTCAAATTTCATAATGCTTTATTCAGATAGAGCAACCACCAAAGTAGAGATAGATTCCTGTAGAGGAAATTAGTAGATGTTTAGTCAATAACAGGAAGTTAGTAAAACTAAATGAGAGCTATGCTATCTTTGAAGAACTCTTCTTCTCAGACCACTCTTCTATCACTGTCCATATCTATAGCAAATCAGCTAGAAAGAAGTCTCCATTTAGATTCTTTAATTCTCTCTTGAAGCGTCTACATATTAACTCAATCATTTTTTATGCCATAGAGAGGGATTATCAAGGATCAAAAGCCTTTGAATGCCTTTAACCTTTAAAAGTTATATCACATATTGTATATCACTGCTGAAATACAATACTAATCTAATGAAAGTTGACAAATTGCAGGCCCTGGAAAAGCCCTCAGCTACTCAGAAGGCTCTTTCCATCACACCTAAGGATTTAACGTTGATTGAAAAGGAAAAAAGCTGATTTGAAGAGGTATTTTAAAGCTCTTGAAGTTGACATGTCTCACCTCAAACAAAAATTCAAAATTTAGTGGCTCCAGGAAGGACATAGGAATTCCAAATTTTTTTACAATGTAATCAAAGGAAGGAGAAACAAAAAAATTGTATCACTTATGGACTCAAGGGGTAACCTAGTTCATGATCAAGAGGGGTATAGGAAACATTTCATAGACATCAATGGTTACTTAGCTAATACCTCAGAGTTTCCTAGGGAACTTCTATGTAATATGTAAGGAGCAATTGCACAAAAACACCATCCTATGTTGCTTAAAGATGTTTCTAGTGAGGAAATCAAAATTCTCCTATTCTCCTTTCATCCTGACAAGGCTTCAAGTCCAAATGGAGTTTTAGCCTTACTTTGTGTCAAAACTAACCAGAACATAGTATTCTTTGATAATAGTAACGTTTTATATATTTCAGAACATCATCGATGTTTTTAGTGTTCGTTTAGCCAGGAAATCCATCTAGCATAACTGGGAGATGTCAGATTTTGGTAGCAAATCATTAACAGGTGTTCCAACAATGGGTTCCTTAACTTTGCCAATCACTAAGCAATGTTTGAATGGTAATAACTATCCTTTTTGGTCTAAGAATGTTGAATTGTTCTTTTGAGGTCAGAGAAAGTTATCCCATCTTACATCTGGTCCCCTGACTGACCAGAAAATACTATAAAATTGGAAAGGTGATGATGCACAATTACTACATATTCTTTTCGATTATATGGAACCTGAAATTTCGGTCTTATTCTCTCATGTTAGTAGTTGTAAGTAAACTTGGGACTATGCTAAGCTTCTTTACTCCAGTAATATACTTCGTATGTATGATATTTACGTTAAGTTATTTCAGTCCAAACAGGAAGGAAGTTTGATTAAATACTTTGGGAAAGTGAAATGTGCATTTAAGGAATTAAATTCTTTATTGTTGATCACATTTGATATTAAGGAGATGCAGATTCAAAGAGAGCACTTGATAACTATGACGTTTTTTACTGGATTAAAACCTGAGTTTGAGCCTATGCAAGCACAAATCTTAGGAGGAGTAAACTTTCCATCCTTGGTTGAAGTATATTCTAGACTCTCTCGCTCTATGACTAAAACAAATCTACCAGAGAATAACTCTGATAGGTCAACTCTTACAACACAATCTAATTCACAAGCCAAAGGAAGTCATGGGGAAAGTCGAGGAGGATGCGGTGGTTATGGTGGTTGAGGAGGACATGGCAGAGGCTCACGACTCCATTGCACACATTGTGATAGAGGTGGACATAATGAAAAGTCTTGTTGGGATGAATATCCCTATTTGCGAGCTGCTTATATTGCGTCTCTTAAAGAACAGTCTTCTGCTACAACTTCACAATTGTCTCTTACTTTATCCCAGGATGAGTATACTAAGTTTTTGCAGTATCAGTCAGCTCAGCAAACATCGTCTTCCTCTATAGCATCTGTGGCTCATCAAGGTAACCCAACCGCTTATTATTTAGCTATCCCTATATAAAACAATCATGGGTAATAGATTCTGGTGCCACTGACTATATTTTAGGTAAAATAACCAACTTTAACCATATCATTCCTTTACTTGCCTCTCATAATGATAAACTTACTATTGTTGATAGATCTACTACCACCAATAAAGGTATTGGACCCTCTCATCCTTGTTCTTCTCTCACATTACCCTATATATTATTTGTACCAAACTTTCCTTTCAATCTTATGTCTGTGAGCAAATTGACTAAATTGTTCTGTATGTTTCTACCCTCATAATGTCATTATCCAGGATTTGAATACTAGGATGACTATTGGAGAAGGACATGAATCAAATGGAATGTACTATTTTAACAAGTTGCAATCATCCATCTCTCCTATTAATATCCATAGTCGACTTGGTCATCCATCTTTGGATAATCTCAAGAAAGTATAATAATATTTCTTTAGCTCATTCTCCAGCTACTTGAAACAACAAGGTATTCAACATCAATCTTCCTGCCCACACACTTCTTAACAAAATGGGGTAGCTGACAGAAAAATGCAACATATCGTTGAAACAACTTATACCCTGTCAATCCACATGTATGTTTTCTTATCAATTGAATGCCATCTTCTGTGTTAACGAGTTAAACTCCATTCTCAATTCTCTGTCCCTATCAAGATCCTTTTTCTATTGCTCCTTGTGTATTCGGATGTGTTTGTTTTGCTCACTAGCTTAAGCCTAACACAGATAAATTAGATCCAAAAGCCGTAAAGTGCATCTTTCTCGAGTACTCTCACTTGCAAAAAGGGTATAAATGTTTTAGCCCCTCGTTGAATCATTTTTTTTCCTGTTGATGTTACATTCTTTGAAGACACATCGTACTTTTCTTATGCTCAGTTTGTCTCTACTGACATTGATGAGTGTCTACCAATTCCTTTTGTTCATTTCCAAACAATTCCCAATTATATTTCTCCTGATACTAATCCTACTCCTTTGGAACATCTCTCTCGTCTTGATTTGCAGGTTTATACTCGATACACTCATTCTGACCAGACGATTCACGCTCATCACCTTTGGCTTCTTTGTCTTCAATTCCATCATATGATATTGTTCTCTGTAAAGGAAGAAAGTCTTGTATATCTCCTATTTCAAACTTTGTTTCTTATAACTCATTATCATTATCATATGTTGCTTTTGTATCCACTTTATCTTTTATACCTATACCTAAGTCTGTTTCAAAAGCTTTGGATCATCCTAGATGGAAACATCCCATGGAAAAAGAGATGTTCGCTTTATAAGCTAATGCTACATAGGACTTAGTCCCTTTTCCACATGGTCAGACAATTATGGGTTGTCGTTGGATGTTTAATGTTAAGGTCAATTTTAATGGCACGATTAATCATTTAAAAGCTCGTTTGGTAGCTAAGAGTTATACACAGGTGTATGGTATGGATTATACTGAAACCTTTGCTCCTGTCTCCAAATTGACATCCGTTCATGTTTTCATTGCATTGGAAACCAACCATAACTGGCCTCTTCATCAACTTGATGTAAAAAATGCTTTTCTTCATGATGATCTTTAGGAGACTATTTTTATAGAGCAACCACCAGGGTTTGTTACTTTGGGGGGATTAATCTAGTGTGTTGCCTTAACAAATCTTTGTATGGTCTAAAACAATCACCGATAGCTTGGTTTGGGCGGTTTAGTATAGTGGTTATGGAGTTTGGTCTACATCGATGTGGTGTGGATCACTCTGTGTTCTATCATCACTCCAAGGCTGGTAAAATTCTTTTGATTGTGCATATTGACGATATTGTTATTACCAGAGCTGATAAAGTAGGAATTTAGTCTTTAAAGTCATTCCTGCAAACTAAATTTCAAACAAAGGATCTTAGTTTACTAAAATATTTTTTAGGTATCGAGGTAGCGAGGTCAAAAATAGGAATTTATCTATCTCAAAGGAAGTACATTCTTAATCTTTTAGAGGAAATAAGTCTGTTAGGAATGAAGCCAGTTGACAACCCCATGGATCCAAATGTAAAACTTAATGTTAATAAAGGAGATCAGTTAGAAGATCTAGGTAAGTATCGAAGACTTATTGGTAAACTGAATTATTTGACTGTTACTTGTCCAGATATTTCGTTTGCTACAAGTGTAGTGAGTCAGTTTATGAGATCTTCACGAACTAGTCATTAGGATGCAGTTATTAGAATTTTGAGATATTTGAAAGGCTCTCCACGGCAAGGTTTTCTTGACTAAAATCATGGACACATTCAGATTAAAGAGTATATAGATGCAGACTGGGCAAGCTCTTATAACCGACGATCTAGTTCAGGCTAGTATGTATTTTTGGGTGAAAACTTGGTGTCATAGAAAAGTAAAAAAGCAGTCAATTGTTGCATATTCTAGTGTTGAATCTGAGTACAGGGCTATACTACATGTGAGTTGATTTGGTTGAAGCATCTTCTCGAGGAACTTGGTTTTAAGCACTCCACTCTAATGAAATTGATGTGTGGTAATCAAGCAACCATTCATATTACCTCGAATCTAGTCTTTTATGAGAGAACCAAGCATATTGAATTTGATTGTCACTTTGTTCGTGAAAAGCTTCAAGAAGGATTGATTAAGACACCATATGTCAAGTCAGAAGATCAATTTGTTGACTTACTCACTAAAGCATTAGGGGGGTCTCAGTTGAAACTTATATGTAACAATCTCAGAGCTTATGATATGTATACTCCAGCTTGAGGGGGAGTGTTGGGAAATACCTATATTAGATGATAGAAAATATCTATATTAGTGAGAGTATGATCTCCCTCTTTAGTGTGTGATTTCCTATTTATTCCTAAGATTGTTTCCCTATGTAATTACTTCTATATAAGTGACACAAGGGTCTTGAGTATGCATCAAGCCCTCAATTTTTACTATGTTCTTCATAAGAATATTAAACTAGAGTAATAAATTTCTTTCCTATAGAGGCCAATTATAACGGACTATCTCAATTCTCAATAACTTGCGTATCTACTGACTAAGATTGATAAATGTATAAGGGATTTTGTATGGCATAGACATAACAAAAATCAAGGAAGGTCTCCCAAAGTTAAATGGAGCTCAATATGTCTACCTAAGGACTATAGAGGACTTCAAATCACTTCTGCTAGTGTAATGGCAAAAGCTTTAATGGCTAAGAGACTATGGAGAATATGTTTGGAAAAAGAAAGCTTGTGGGTGAAAAGGACTCATATGGAACATATCGAACAAGATAATATATGGACTATTCCAAGCAAACCAACTCAATCATATGCATTCCAATATATTCTTAACATAAGGCAATTCATGCAATTTAATGTTAAACACTTCATACAAAATGGAAGGGACACAAATTTATGTTTGATAGTTGGCATCCTTTGGGACCTTTGTACATCAAACAATATTATCAGACTCTATGGGGATCAATTCCTAAAGACACCAAGGTACATATGCTAATACAAAATGGAAACTAATCCTAGCCTTTTCATTCAAATAGAAGCACTAGCTTTACCATGAATAATATGTTAGAGTACCAACCTGATCAGAGACAAGCTGATGTAATAAGATGGGAGCTATATAACACTTATACATTTTCTACTCAATCTTGAAGGAAGCTACTATTAGGGCATACGATTAAATTTCAATTCTATAATCTCATCTGGGACTAAGCATTGCTCCAACACACTCCTTTATCTTGTGGTTAATAGCTTTACAGAGTTTGGGTACTAGAGACAAGCTAAAGTTCAGGTACTAGACACCACTTATCTACTCTGTGCAAACTGTATAAAGACTTTAGTTCACTTGTATTTCAAATGTCTATATGCTAACCATTATCGAGACAGTTCCTTACGATTCTCAATTTGCAAGAAAACAACCAGACTTGGTTGTGTACTCTCAAATGGATTGCAGACTGAGATGTAATAGGAGATGTAATCAAAAACTATTCAAAGCAGGATTTTCCATTAAGAATGAGGAATGTTAAACTAATTGGAAAACATAAGGATATTCATCAGTAAAATTGGATGGGGTACTTTACTAAGTTTAGGTTGACTACTATGACATCTTTTTATAGAGAAATCATCATAAGAGGGCTTAAAATAGGATTTAATCTATAGGTTTGTAATGCTAGAAGTTGTACACTTACTGGATTTGTAGAACTTCTTGTAAAGATTGTAGCAACTCCATTTGTTAAGGTGTAGTTGTTTTGTAACATTATGTAACTATTCCTATTTATGAAATTACTTACTTTTTTTATAAAAAAGGTGTTAACTTATGTGTTAAAAGATTGGGTAACTTTCAAACAAGCTTCTAAAAGCTTTTATGCCAATTTTAAAGTTATTGTATTTACTTTCAATTTAATAACGATTATGTAAATATTTAAAATTGAAACATCTTTCTCATATATATTCATTTTATCCATTGAGTCACATTATATGGATTGAGTTAAAGTTTGATGCATTATGGACTGAACTGAATTAATTTATGACTTGTTACAAGTAGCTAAATGCCTAACAATTTGACGAACTTTGAATTTTGATGAATAATGAAAAATCTTGATTGATTTGTTTATTTTTTTCCTCAAAGCTGCCACCTATTTAATTTAGGAGGTGATGAAATTGATTTTCTAAAGGACAAGTAAATATGAGGATTTTGATAAGTTCTATTTACTTTATATTTTAACATGATTTTGAGAGTATTTTGCTTGTGTTTTAATGATTTATATATGATTTGATACTTAATGAGGCATATATTTTGTTTAAAGTCTCATTTTGGCTCTCTGATGAAGAAGAAGTGAAATTTGAGTAGGTCTGAGTGAAGTTAGAGGCACAATCTTAATTTGAATATGAGCTTCTCTATTGTTATACAATAAAGGAAAAAAACTCAATTAAAAGTTAAAATTATGGACAATAACATTGTAGAAGACATCATAATCAATTTAAGCTTAAAGATATCAACAATTAGAGAATTTGAAGAGTGTATTTTGGAATTAGCATGTAACTGATGCATGTGTCACTTATAGGATAGTCATCAATTTACTTTTAGATAAAGAGGATTTGGAGGCTAGAATGGGTAGATGTCAATCCCAAAGTGACACAGGTGTCAGTCTACTGATACACACTGGGAAGACACGTAAAAACCTAAGTTTATTGACTTTTAAACAATTCCTTTGGAACCCTAAATTATAAATACCTCTCTTGGGGTCAATTAGAGAGAAATCTTGGATTTAAGGATGGCTAAAGGATGAAAGAACAACTAGAGGATAGCCAATAACAAATCAAGAAGGAAGCAACATTAGGAAAAAAAAAGGAAGATTTATCAAGATCTAAGATGTTGGACCCTGATTCTTTCCCTACTAATAAGCATGTGTTCAGTTTATTTTCGAGGTTTAATTTGATTAATTTGTTGGTTAGGAATTAA
>JAOTAY010000005.1:17522373-17551740 GCA_025629805.1 Erythroxylum baracoense
AATTTATATGAAAAGTTAATAAGTTAACAAGTTAAAAGTTATTGTTAAAATTATGAACTACATTAATTACAAATTTTAAACTTACTTAAATTATTTATTAATTTTTAAATAAATAATTATTTTTTGTGGTGGGCGGGCCACGGGCCACAGGCCACTGGCCGGGTCGGTCGGACCGGCCCGCGATTCGGCCCATCAACTATTTCATGGGCCACGGGCCAACCCGCGGCCCGTCCGCTCTCGGCCCGCAGGCCATGCATACTTGGCCATGGCCCGGCCCATGGACCGATCAAATCGGGCCAAAAATCGTTGATCGGCCCATGGGCCGAGCCCATTTTGACAAGCCTAATTGATAGTAGTCTTACCTCCTTTAATGAGGTTAGCACCTATCTTGTGCTTATGAAATACTCTTTGCTTCTGGCAACTTTCTACTTTTCTGGGTCATAAAGTTTGAAGCAAAACTATTCATCACTATACCCGAAAAATATGCAAGGAGTTGTGTTTGAGTCAATTTTCAGTCTTTTTGAGTACATGTTAAAATATCTTACATCTAAATATCCTCATATGCGAATAATAGAGGCCTTTCCCTATCCACATTGTCTCAGGAGCATTGAGACCTAAGTAGATTAATGATGTTTAGTTAATCAAGTAAATAGTCATTTTGACAGCTTCATCTTAAAACATCTTTGGAAGCTCGGACATTATGAGTATACATTGAACCTTATCTATAATTGTTCTGTTTATTCTCTCAACAACATCATTTTGTTGTTGAATATCAAGTTTTGTCTTCTTATGTCTCATGTCATGCATTGTATAGTAATTCTCAAACCCCTTAGAGGTGTATTCCCCTTCGTTGTTGGTTTGAAGACACTTCAACTTTTTCTCTATTTCCCTTCCTATCATGGAATAAAATTTTTAAAAAATTCAAAAACTTTTCTTTTTGTCTTCAACATATAGACCTAAGTTTTCTTAGTTGCATCATCAATAAAGGTAACAAAGAAGTTATTTCCTCCCAATGACTCTTGTTCAATGGGATCACAAACATCTAAGTATATCAATTCTAGTTTGGCCATTTTTCTTATAAATATCCTACTAAAAGAGACTTTATGTTGTTTCCTTACTAAACAATGATCACATAGATTAAGAGGAACAAAAGTATTTACAAAAAAAGAGATTATGGGCTAGTGGCTTGATCCTTTTTTCACTCATACGCCCCAATAGTCGATGCTATAGATTAGGAGAAGTATTTTCCTCAACTACACCCACTTCTTCACTATATACCTTTAAATATATCTTGTATAATATGTAACATAACTCTCCACGGCAAACTATCATTACTTCCTTTGACAACTTATGCTTTTCATCCTCAAATGTGTGTTGATAACCTTCATGATCGAGTGCATTAGTTGATAGCAAATTTAGATGTAAGTTAGGAATATGTTGTACACCTCTTAAATTCAGCAAACATCTTATATTGGTCTAAATTTGAATATCATCTATATCGAAAATATTGGCAAAACTTTGATTACCCATCTTTACATTTTCAAATCACCGCTCTTGTAATATGAGAAGTATTGCCTCTTTGGAACATAGTGATAAGAGGCTCTCGTATCGACAAGTCACTCAGAACCTGAATCATTGAAATGGAAGCATTCACTAGTTATGCAAATCAATGACATCTCATCGTCTGTGCTTTAGGCTATTATAGCTGTATTTTTATCTTCCCCACTTTTTTTTAATGATCTTGCTTTTTCTGATCCCTCTTCCACTTATAACAAAAATTTTTAATGTGTCCGGGCTTAGTACAATAGTGACACGCCTTGATATCTTTGTTACCTCTAGAATTTGATTGATTCTAATTAGACTTGTAATTGCTCTTTGGGACCTCTATTCTTACTTCTTCTCCTACTTTTTACTACAAAGGTTTGCACATTATCAATTCCCATATATTTTTCTTCTAATCTCGTCATTAAATATGTTCTCTTTAATTACATCTAAGGAGAGCACACCCTCTAGGGTTAAGTTATTAATGGTAACTACCAATATCTCCTAGCGATCTAACAACGAAATAAAAAAGAACAAGGTTTAAAGCTCATCATAAAAAATAATCTTCATGGTAGTCAACTTGTTGATAATGTCCTAGAAATCACTAAGATGATCTTGCACAAATTTTCTAGAATTTAGTTTCAAATTCATAAGCTTCTTAATCAAAGAGACCTTGTTATGGGCAAGTCTTTCTTTTGTAAAGAATTTCCAGCTTCTTCTACAACTTAAATGGATCAGTTTCTTAAGAGACATGGTTGGATATACTGATATCAATCCACTGTCGAATAGTGCCTAAATTTTTTCATTTCATATTTTCCCATTCTCTTTCTTTCATTTTTCTTGGTTTAGATGGAATATCATCATTCATACTTCTATCCACATTAATAGGATCGAAAAGATTCTTACATTACAAAAGATTCCCTATCATGGGTCTCCAAATATAGTAGTTTGTAGATGCCAAATTGACCATAAAGTTGTTTTCTCCCTCTATGACTAATGGCTTTGATACCATTTTGTTAGGTTCTAATCACAACTCCCACAACGTTGATCAAGAATAATCAACTAATCTTAAGAGACCCGATCTCAAAAAATAAACAACAAAACTATATATGTGCGTGTGTGAGTGAGTGAGCGAGAAAGAGAGAGAGAGGGGGGAGGGAGAGAGAGATAAGAAAATAAATTGAACACCGAATATACATGGAAAACTTTCTAGTATAAAAAGAAAAATCATATGCCAAATTGACAAGAAAATCCATTGATTCAAATAAGAACTTACAAGAGTTTAAAGGTTCTAAGCTATTCGCCCTTGCTTAGAACTATACCATGAAACAACTACAAGTAATCCCATCAAGTTTTAGTATTAAATACAAGTTGGTACCCCAAATCAACAACTATCTTAATTTAATCGTGAAATAAGCACTCAAAAGACAACTTGTTGCCAAAAGCCTAAAATAACAATTATGGAATGAGAAAGACTTCTTAGCTGAGTATTACTCTTTATCTTTTTCTTTTTTTGGTGTTCTTTTCACTTATATTGATGAACCTCATCATTTCCCTTTTATACCAAAAATAGGATTTCATAACTAGACATGGTCGCGTAGACCACTGTGTAGGTAATCATATCCCAACCATAGTTTAAGGAATTATGAATATACAAGATCTCAGTTAGTCACACGGTCCACTTACATGGCTGTGTATACTTGGGACACGAACGTGTGTGTTTCCATAAAGTCTTGAATATCCATGTTCACGAAATTGATTGACTTGAAAATTTCAAAGGTTCAAAAGTCATTTGATTTATATCTTTTTGTATTGTTGGTAGTTTATCTATTAACAAGGTATTAACTGATTTTTGAGCTAATATAAATTTAATGCCTTATTAAGTATTCAAGAAATTAGAAAGAACCAAAAGAACCTAAACAAACTAAGATAAGCCTTAAATTAACCTATAAATCAATTAAATATCTAAGGGTATTATTGAATATGCTTTAGTTAAAGATGATAAGTTTATTTTTCTAATCAATTTTTTTTAATCTTTGATATAGATGAAAATGTTAGGGTAACTCTAATATTTGGTAGACATTTCCTTACCACAATAAAAACTAGTATAAATGTTTATGAAGGAAATTGATTAAAGAAGAAGAAGTTATCTTTAGGATCACATATAATGTAATAGATATTGAAATTTACAATTCTTTTAAGAGAATTGTCCAGCAAAATACATTAGAGTATTGCATCATGAAAGATGAAGTCGAATGGAAAAAAATAAATATATGACTAAGTAGCCTATTTGGAAACAAATGACATTATAAAAAGGAAACAAAATTTTAAAGGGATAAATAATACAAGCCAATAGAAAATGAAATCTTTCAAAGAGGTACCATTTGTTTTTGGAGTTGAAGCAACTGCCACGTCATCTTCAATATGCATTGTTGAAGGAAAAATTAAGATTACCTATATATCATTTTAGCAATAGGGTTGACTAAAGAATAAAAGGACGAAGTTTTGAAGGTATTAAGGAAGTATAAAAAGATATCTCAGATATTAAAGGAATAACTTCTTTTTATTGCACCTACAAAATTCTGATAGAAGAAGACTAGAAATCAGTGCTACAAATCCCATTCATTTAGAAAAATAATGACTCAATTGATCAAAAGTCAATTTTGGTCATTCTATTTACTAAGAACATGCTACCTACGCCTCAATGATATTTGATCGCTTATATATTATTTTACTTATGATAAATTTAATTATTAATATCATAAAGATAGTTATTACTAATATATTATGATATCCTTAAGGTGGTGAATTAAAACAGTCTTTAATTTAGTAAATAAAATACAAAATATTATAGTAGAATTGTAATAATCCTCAAATTTAAGTACCAAAATGAATCAATTTGATGACATATTATAACAAATTATTTAGAACAGAGAAATGTTATAATATTATGTTTTTAATAGGAAAAAACTGCACGCCTTTTAGAGTTTTAAGAAAAATGTGTAAGAATTTGTTCATGATATACCTTATTATAAAATACTTATAAGTAGGATTAAAGTTCGGATTCGCTTCAACTTAAAATGAATGAATCAACTTAATTTAATCATGTATTAGGCTGAGATTGAGCCTTTTTTTTTACTTTTGAGTTTTGAACTAAACTTAAACTTTTTGAAGCATAAAATTTTAAAAATACTTCATTTTTAGTTAAATTAAATAATTATTTAAAATTGAAAATAAGAAATTTTGATTTTGGCTTGAGCCTAATCAAGCTTCATACCGGTGAAGTCTTATCGAGCATGGAATTCCGATTTAGACATGAAAGTCTTGAGTCTGAATCTATACATCTATTTTTGAAATAAGAAAAACCCGAATTTAATACGAACTATTGCACCCTACTTATAAGAGATGCTTAAGGTTAAAAAAACTCAAATTTAATCTGAAATATTGTATCTTACTTATAAGAGAGGCTTAAGTATCTCTATCGGAGATGCGGACACGACTGCGTACATCTTACTCTTCCCATACCCTGTTTAGGCGGAAATTTGGGTATGTTTAGTTTGATTTTATTTATAACAGAGGCTTAAGCTTAATAGTTATAAGTCCTGTTTGACTATTAGCGAATTACGTTAGCTGTTAACTGATAAGAGATTAATATAATTGATTTGATCAATAATAACATTAGCTGTTTATTAAAAATATTTGGTAGTTATAAGTCTTGTTTGACTATTAGCGAATTACGTTAACTGTTAACTGATAAGGGATTAATATAACTGATTTGATCAATAAATAACATTAGCTGTTTATTAAAAATATTTGATAAAATTAATGTTTACGAGTAAAATAATTTATAAAGATATGAGTTAATTTTTTTTTTTGTAAAATTACGAGTATTATATCTTTAATAAGACACAAAACAATATTACATAAGTTATTCACCAAACGGGCAGGGCATGAACTGTGGGAAGCACATGGAAGTGCAATTCAAGTGAAGGTCAGCTGTAAAACAATTACAAACTAAAAATTCGTTTCCGACTCATTGTAACTAGGACTAGGACTTTTTATTACTTTCGGTTTAGAGATGACTGCGAACCAAAATAAACTACTCCTAGTTTTAACTGTAACAACCGAAACAGACAAATCTCTTCACATTGCACTCTCACTTTAGACTGAGGTCCCATCTCAACTTGTACGGCCGAGATCCACTCAGACCCACATGCCCACTTGTTATTACATAACAGGAAAGTACGAAAAAGAGCCTACTTTTCACTGTCGTCTGGATCTCTAAATGCAAATGCTTTGAAGAAGAAGAAAAAACAGGAATAATGGCAAAAGCAAACAGCGAAAGCTCAGGGTCGCCACCTCCACCAACTCCGAGTCCCAACAACAACAAGGCAGAGAGGCCGCCATTCCCAAAGAAAACCAAAACCAGCTCTTCTTCTTCTTCAATATCCGACGACACCCACTTCCCTGGCCCACTCTTCCCGGCCGTCCGCCGCATCTCCGCCTCTCCTCCACCTCCCTCATCCCTTCTCCAGCTCCGGTCCGATCTCCGTGTCTCCATCCGAGAAACTGACGTGCCAGCCCCAACCCCAACGAGTTTGGGAAGTAGTTTTGTTGACCATAGTGACAATAATAGTTTCTCTGACAGGGACTGGATGTACCCTTCATTTTTGGGTCCCCATGTGGTTAGGAATCGGGTTACGTTGAAGGGTCGCCGTGGTATTACCAATAGTACGATAATGGAGGAGAAGGAGAGGAACACAGGGAAGGAGAGTTTTGTTGGTGTGACTAGACCTTCTGTTGATATTTCGATGAGAAAAGATAAAGTGAAGGTTGAAAAGAAAGTTAAGGAGCCGACGAGTCAAGTTCTGGCGTCTCAGTCGAGTTCTGGGTTTCTGTTTAGTTCAAGGGCAACTCAGGCTCAATGGTTGAGATTTTCATTTTCCCTCTATCTGGTATTGTCTCTTAAAGCACCTGGAAAATTTTCTTTCATTCCGCCTTTTTATCATAGGAAATGGACGGGAATTAGACTCACAAAAGGAATGGTTCAATCTTCGTAGTTATCTAACAGAAATGTTGCTATAGAGGAAAGAAAAAAAAGTGAATTTGTAAATTCTTCAGGGATTTTGGTATCTAAATCTGGAAAGGCTACATATTTCGGAGTTCAATTTCTTGTATTAGGCTACTGGTTTTGTGGTAAAGTGCTTCTAGGGATTGGCTTGCTTAGTTTGTTTGTTTCTAAGATTGAGTTGCCTTTTATAGCTTTTTCCTATTTTTGGCTTCGTTTTGAATTTTCATTTATCTCTCTTCGTACAAACTTCTTGTTACTCATTACTATGTGCTAGGCTTTGAACTTAATGGAAAAGCAAGGACCCAAATAAATCTGTACATAACTTTCTGTATCATTTGCTTCTCTTTCTCTTGTTCTTTCTTTACTGTTGATAATTCCAAAATTTTGAAAAGGAATAACAAAGAAGATGCTTATCTTTTGTTCCGGAGTTGTTGTTGGTTCATTGCTTAGAGATTGTGTGACTAACCTAATAAAATGAAAACTACAAGGTAAAGGTTAGGTATTATTTAGATGAGTGGAAGGACATTAATGGATGCTAAGAATTGCAATTTTTCCAATTCCTCCATGTTATAGGAAAGCATGTTGATTGCATTTAATGCCCAAGTACTGATGATTTCGTGTCTCCTCTTCCTTGCAGCTCTTTACCACTTGTATATTATCTGTATCTTATTTGTCTTACCTGCAAAATAAAGTGTGGAAACTTGAGGTACAGAAGTTCTAGTTCTTGCTCAAGTTTGATACTGCATTTCACAAATTTTCATAAATTATGTTTGATGTTTTACGCTCCTATGTTCTTAGGTGTAGCTCTTTGACTTGCAGGATGAAAATATTAGTCTTCGCATAGAGTGTACTGAAAATGGTGCTGGACGTGACGGCTTCAAAGTTTTGCAGTCTAATGAGTATAGTTCATTATATATTGGAAATGCTGACAGTAGATCTGTTGCTTTGTACACTGTACTATTTACACTTGGAATGCCATTTTTGTTCTACAAATACCTTGATTATCTTCCCCAAGTAAAGACTCTCTCGAAGAGAACAGGTAAAATTAAGGAAGAGGTTCCCTTGAAGAAGAGAATTGCATATATGGTGGATGTGTGTTTCTCCATTTATCCTTATGCAAAGCTGCTAGCTCTTCTCTTTGCAACCTTCTTTCTTATTGGGCTTGGAGGCTTGGCACTATATGCAGTCAGTGATAGTAGCTTGGCTGAGGCTCTTTGGCTTTCTTGGACATTTGTGGCTGATTCAGGAAATCATGCAGACAGGATTGGGACTTGGCCAAGGATTGTTTCTGTCTCTATAAGTTCTGGAGGCATGTTGATATTTGCTATGATGCTTGGACTTGTTTCAGATGCTATCTCAGAGAAGGTAGATTCACTGCGGAAAGGAAAGAGTGAAGTTATTGAAAAAAATCATGTCCTGATTCTTGGATGGAGTGACAAATTGGTAATTAAAAAACTTATTCTGAACTCTGAATCCTTGTTCTTTTTCCCCTTTGCTTTTAACATTTGCTTCCTATATTTAGTGTTGAACCTCATGTAGTACTGCAGTCAAATTTGTATCCTATATTAAATTTGATTCTTACAAATTTCACAAATGCTACTTTCAAATCAATTTCTGGTGCTGATATCAGTCACCGGTGGAGGGTGTAAATAATGATCAGTTTGTAAATTGCTTCTTATTAGGAGTCTGTTACTTTTTCAAGTCAATTTCTGGTGTGATATCAGTCACTGGTAGAGGGTGTAAAGAAGTGGTGATTTTGTAAATTGCTTCTTAATAGGAAGCTGTTACTTTGGCTAGCCATTATCTCTTTTCAAGATATTGATTGCAGTTTCTATTATGCTGGGTAAATTATGTTGCTGATGGTATGTGAAAAATGACGCTTATTTTTGGTTCTTGATATTGTCTCTTTGTTGTTTAATACCTTTAATCTAACTAAAAGCTATGGCATGTAATTTCACTATGTCTATTTTCTCGTTGCAGTTATACTTTTTTCCTGCTCTTTCTAGGATCAAAATGTCACACCATTATTGGTATTAATATTGCAAAAGTGATGCTTTGTTAGGGTTCACTTTTGAAACAGCTTGCAATAGCAAACAAGAGTGTTGGCGGTGGAGTGGTGGTTGTACTTGCAGAAAGGGACAAGGAAGAGATGGAGATGGATATAGCAAAACTAGAATTCGACTTCATGGGAACTTCTGTGATATGCAGAAGTGGTAGTCCTCTTATATTAGCTGACTTAAAGAAAGTATGCCCTTTACTTTTTTATTACTTGTGAAAATTTCCTTTTAAAGCTCTAGCATTGCATTGATTCTTGTATATTTTCCATTCTAAGGTTTCAGTTTCAAAGGCACGTGCTATCATTGTATTAGCATCTGATGAAAATGCAGATCAGGTTCTTTCACAAAATTTTACTTAATTCTGAGGCTCATAGTATGCCTTTAATCAGACTGAAATTACATCGTTGTTTCCAGAGTGATGCCCGTGTCTTGAGAGTTGTGCTCAGCCTAACAGGAGTTAAAGAGAGTTTACGGGGTCATGTTGTTGTAGAGATGAGCGACCTTGATAATGAACCTCTAGTAAAGCTTGTTGGAGGGGAACTTATTGAAACAGTTGTTGCGCATGATGTGATTGGACGCTTAATGATCCAGAGTGCCCTGCAGCCTGGCCTTGCACAGGTTAGAAATGAGTTTTAACCCCTCTGGTGTTGGAATCTTGGGTATTCAGTATTCTTGGGATCAATAATTATAGAAATTTCCCATCTCCCGTATCAAACTGAATTTTTGTTAATGGTAGAATGCTGCATCCTATACACTGTCAACATAGCAAAACTATTGACTTATGGCTTTATCAGAAGTTAGATAGGTTTGTATTGAGAAGATATAGGCTTTTAATGCAGCCTGTGTGTATTTTCATGCTTATGATTTGATCACAAAATTGAATTTCCTTTTTACCATTTTCAATCAGATTTGGGAAGATATATTGGGGTTTGAAAATGCGGAATTTTACATAAAAAGGTGGCCTCAGTTGGATGGTCTGCAGTTTAAAGATGTGCTGATATCATTTCCTGATGCAATTCCTTGTGGAGTTAAGGTCGCTGCAGAAGGTGGGAAGATAAAGTTGAATCCAGACGATAACTATATCCTAAAAGAAGGGGATGAAGTTCTTGTAATAGCTGAGGATGATGACACTTATGCTCCAGGTCCTCTTCCAGAGGTTATCTTTCTTTTGACACTTCATATGGAAAAACTAATTCTGCACCTCAGAGATGTCTCTCATCTTTGAAATTTTGAATACAAGAATATTCCTGTTATGGACAAGAAAATGGGAAGTAATAATTACAATTGGTTATTCCTTTCTTGACATTGATAAGTTGATTGTAGAGTAAAAAGAATAGCATAGTGGTGGGCATCCCCTCCCTTGTCCAAAAGGGCTTTGAGTTCAATTTCTTCCTTTCATCGTCTGCCAAGGAAATGAAAAGGAAAAAGATATAGATTCATTGTAGTTGATGGATCAACAAATTGCAGATCATTTACTCTGGCAAACTTTCATTCATTTTGCCCTTCAATCTTGAGTTCCATAGATCCCCAAGAGTCTTAATGGGGTTTATTTTGAGATTTTTGCAAAACATTTTATGTTTTTTCTTGTCATGCAAGAATATTTCTCCTATTTTAGAAAAAATTTATTTTAAGTTTTTGGGGAGGGAGGGAGAATGGTCCCAAATTTGATGACTTATCCATCTGGATGTGCATATACAGTTGTTTGCTGTTAAAGAGTAATTGTTTCTTGACATGTATATTCTACATGCATAAACAACTTATATCAGCCTCCGTGTCTTATAATAATACATGACATCTCCTTTGTCCAGGTCCATAGAGGTTCTTTTCCTAAAATATCTGATCCTCCAAAGTACCCTGAAAGGATACTATTCTGTGGCTGGCGACGTGATATTGATGACATGATAATGGCAAGTTTTCATGCAATATATGATCCTTGATGTTACCTTATTATTCACCCTTTTTTTGGTGCATTAGATGGTTAATGTATTCATTTCACATCAGTAGGATAGAACAGGAGAACTGATAAAATTTTCAAAAGTTCTAACTTGATGTTTGTCTGAGCTGACATTTCTCAGGTTCTAGAGGCATTACTGGCTCCTGGTTCAGAATTGTGGATGTTCAATGAGGTCCCTGAAAAAGAAAGAGAAAAGAAGCTTTCGGATGGTGGGCTTGATACTTCTAGACTGGAGAATATAAAACTTGTTCATCAGCAGGGAAATGCTGTCATTAGGCGGCATTTAGAATATCTACCTCTAGAAACATTTGATTCTGTAAGTTACATTGTTTTTGTTCCTATCGCAGTTCTCCCCAAACCTAGAGTGAAACAACTTTTCTGGTGAAATTTAGACATTTGGTCCTATGAGTGAACTCATTAGAGCACACACCATTACATGAGAAAGGTACTTGGGAATAAGGAAAATTTGCACTGAGTTACGTCTGAGAGTTAGTGTTTGGCCACTTCTGATTGACTGGAACTTAAGACCTTCAAGATAGCACAAACTCTTAAATAAATTAAATTTCTATTCCTTTAGTTCTTTAAAACACCAGTTTTCATAATGAAACCACTGATTACGAAGAAGAAAGAAAAGTTATAGAATGAGGAACAAACTGGAGATGTGACATGGTTACAGGCTTATTTGGTATCTGCTAGAGGATGTAATGATAAAGTTTAATGTAATAGGTCTGGAGAGATCACACTATTTAAGATGAGATTGAACTTCTCTATCTTGCCAGTATGGATAAACCTAAAGGGACTGCAATTATCAATATATGTAAAAATAAGAGAATGGACAATGGGCTTTGAGAACTAACAACCCAGAACAACAGAATACGAGATGCTTGTAATACCTTTGCATTTGTAAATGCTTTTAATACCCTTGCATTTGTAAATGACATAGTATCCCCAATTTGACCAATGTGTTGAAACTTTTTCAGTAATTAGATCATGTGATGTGAATCTCATCTAAGATTATTCTTTTTGTTCAAATCAATACCACTTTTAATGTTTTCTTATGTAAGCTCAATTCTGGACTGATTACTAACTCTAAGAGGACAGATACTAATTCTTGCAGATGAATCATTAGAGGACTCAGTTGTGCATTCGGACTCCAGATCTCTTGCTACTCTTCTCCTTATTCGGGATATACAGGTACTAACTATTGATTCATTTCTGACTGGATATAAAGCTATAATGGATAGTGTGTGTCCTGTTTGAGCATATAAAAGAGTGCTTCACATGCTTTGCCGTTCTTCTTTCTTTGCATGTAAGACCTGATTCTACACTTTCGGAAGTATTTGTACTGTGTTTATGTGCTTATACTTGGTTACTCATAGATTAAAACTTGACTATCCAAAGTAGTAGTGTGATTTTATATATGTGCTTGAGTGTGTAATAATTAAAGCTGCTCCATGGTTGCAGTCAAAGCGACTTCCTTACCAAGATATGAAGTCATGTCCTTTACGGCTTTCAGGGTTCTCTCACAGCTCTTGGATCCGTGAAATGCAACAGGCTTCTGACAAATCAATTATAATTAGTGAAATCCTGGATTCTAGGACTAGAAACCTTGTTTCTGTATCCAGGATTAGTGACTATGTTTTATCAAATGAATTGGTTAGTATGGCACTGGCAATGGTGGCTGAAGACAAGCAAATAAATCGGGTTCTTGAGGAACTCTTCGCTGAGCAGGTAACCTTAATGCATTATCCCATTCCAAACGTCATCATAGTTACTGGTTTCCATCGTAGTTGAATTAAAATTTCTATTGATGAAAGCATATACTACGATAGAATGCTTGTGTTGACTGCATGGATTTCTTTGTCCTAAGTGGGTGCCTAAAATTTCATTGCCTAGCCTCTTTGAGGATAGTTTAATACCATAATAAAGAGCTAATAAGTTGTTTGGCTTGCACTGATAACTAAATGAACGCATAGATTGATCAGAAGAGGTTTCAAATTTGGCTATCAAAATTATTTTCTACAATTTGGTTTTTCAGTCATATACAGTATATGCAAACTAGGAATATGCCGGATGAAATAGAATATTGGTAATATTTCAATTGGGTCTGTAGGGAAAAGAGTATTCAAATGTAGGATTCTCATTCTCTTTATGGAAAATATTTAAGATAGATATGGAATTTTGATGAAAATATGGGGAAATGTGTAATTACAACCTAAGATGTGTGAAATTCTGTAACCTATATAGTTTTGATATTTTCTGTGAGGAATGCTTTAAATTACTGGAATTATTATTGATGAAGTTATGTTCTTATGTATGCATGATTTAGTTTAGTGTTTCTGTGTGCAGGGGAATGAAATGTGTATTAAGCCAGCAGAATTCTATCTGTTTGACCAGGAAGAGCTTTGTTTTTATGACATAATGGTTAGAGGCCGGCAAAGACAAGAAATTGTATTTGGATACCGACTAGCAACTGCAGATCGTGCCATAATTAATCCCCCGGAGAAGTCGGTAATAAGGAAGTGGTCAATTGATGATGTTTTTGTTGTCATCTCGTTGGGGGAATGAATGGAAGTAGCTGTGGTATGTACTTCGCTAGTTTGTACATTTAATTTAGTCCTACCATTGTCTCCTCTTCTTCTCTCATTGATCAGTGCATTGTCATTCTGAGCTCAATTTTTCAGTGCATTATCATTCTGAGCTCAATTTTGTACTCTGGAAGCCCTTACTTAACATATGGGAATAACAGCTTAGTTCAAAAGCGTGATTTGGCAGATGTGTATGTGTTGTACAATACCCTATTTCTGGCTAGGTAGATGTGCTGTAGCATTGTATAATAGTGTCAAGAAGAATGAGTTGAGCAAGACTATATAAGCTTGTTCCAAAGGCAAGTTTTGCCATTCCTATCAGTGTACAAGTTAGTTTCTTTTGTTTTGTTTTTGTTCAATTTGATTGGACTTGTGCCAAATTATCCTTTTTTCCCTCCCTGTATTGCCTCCACTGAGCCAAGGGCAAGGTGGTGCAAGTTGTGGCAGTACTTCTGATACAATTGTATCTTGGCTGTAATTTGTAGCATTTCTTTTTTACTAAAACATTGAGCATATTGAGGATGCTTAGTTTGATAATAACAGTAACATTTTGAAGGGATGATTAACATTCCCCTATCACCTCTTAAGAGGAGTTCCAAGGGGCAGGAACAATGTTAAAGATAACTTCGTAGCATTTCAAAATAATAATAATAATAATTATAAATACTCAAGAATTAATCTCTTTTATTAGAGCAGCTGTTTTTTGGAGCTGAATTATATCAAGGAGAAGTGGACAAGAGCACATACCCAGCTGAGTAAACACTTGTAACTTTTTAAGTAATGTAGACTTCGCCACGGTTTACAAGACTAGGCCCGGCAGGGGGGAAGGAATCATCCCACACACAAAGATGATCTTTCAACAACTTTATTAACACTTCCGTGCAAAAGAGTTATAAGTCTCGCATCAGAATGTGGACCACCAAACTCTACATCAACATGAATGCAACTTTTCTGCAACGACATAAATGAACATTTTTCTGATGATTAGCCTTTCAATTTCATTCAGTTGCAGGTCACCATTATGTGTTTAGACTTGGTAGAAACTATTCAATATCAATAGACAAGGGGAAGTAAAAATTTCGGCATGAATTAAACATCTATAAGATGATAAAAGTGAAATATGATAATAAGCAAAAAGATCCAATGACAATAGACTTATATGAAGAAATTGTCCAACGCCAACCTCCTTCACTTTCGCAATAACAAATCAAGAGCACGATCCATTGTTACTCAATTAATTAGTCATTTGCAACATAACACAAATTGAACAACACACCTCCATGTTAATGGAGTCATGTCAGCGGGAAAGTTGGTAAGCTAATTTCGGTTACCACAAAACTGATGTTGAAGGAGGTGTAATGAAATAAGATCTTTATATATATATATATTTTTTTGGTAAGTAGATCTTTATATATTTTGTTCCTTTTTTTTTTTGAAAGTTAAAGATGGAATTAATATAATAAAGTCACCAATAGGTGGTCACAGATCAAGCAAAGCGTACAAGCTATATTGCTTAGTGTAGCTGGATAAAGGATTTAGAAGTGAAGTTTTCAGCTTGATGTAACCTATTGTAACTACGAAATGATGAGAGCCCTGTTTCAAAGGGATTTAAGCAAGATTATATTTTGTTGCTAGGCTGGTACTTAGTGAGTTAGCCATTCCTTTTGCCAACAATTTTTCTAATCCATTGAAACAGCCTTTGACATTGATATTTGTTTTTTTCAATTTCTTGTATTTCTTTTAATCTATAAATGCTTTAAGTAGAGCAACTCGAAGCTACCATGAAAGGATATTGTCTCCCTTATGATTAGGGTTGAAGTTTTTGTGCCCATTTATTATATTTGTCTAATATGTTTCATTGCAACGAGAGTTACAGTGATCCTGCAACAGATGCTATACTTGGGAGATTGTACAATGCACAAGTGGGGTTGATTGTGAGGTAAAACCCGGTTATGTGCTTGGATCTTAATTTATGCTTTATTGCTAACCCATAGTACTAATGATACCTAGGAATGATCAGAAGGAAACACATATTAGCTTCTACCTCGGAATAACTGAGATGTTGGTTCCAAACAGGTTTTGTTCGTGAAAGCGCCAGATCTATGTTTAAGATATACAAGTCAACCTTAACCTTTGAATTAAGGACATAACTTGGCAAGTTACGTATTATTGATGTGAGCCCTCTGGAACTGAGAGGGATTCAGGTATTCTCTCTAATGATTGCTGCCACTTTCGTGTGCTTCCTGGAACTTTTCCTTTTCAGGAATTCAACGTGTATCCATTAAATCCTTTTTGTGAATAGCTTCTATATCTTCATGAGAAATAACTTATTCATGGTTATAAGTGAGTTGAGTCCCAATCTTCCATTTTCCTTTGGCAAGCATAATTCGATCAATTCAATATTTGCTTTTGATGAGTTATTTCTGTTTCCAATCTATAGGAAATTTTTACGTAGCTGGTCTCTCAATCATTATATAGCTACTTAGAACTGAAACAATTATTTATAGTATGCCTGCAAAACTAAGATAGTTGTCGTTCCAATTTCCCTATCTTTTATGCAGAACATCTAGTAAAGGTTTCCAATCTTTATAAGTGATTCTAGTAGATGTAATATGGATTCTAAGATACCTTAGAGGTGGTTGTTGAAGCTTTAGTTGTACAATTTGAGCTATTTGTTTTGCTAATTCAATAGTACCAATGGAAACAAAGATATCACTTTTTTTTGGTTATTGATGGTAAGCCCGAGATGTTGCTGAAAATGTGAAGAGAATCCACAAGGAGCTTAATTAAGGTTGCGCTTGCATTACAAAACAGAAAAAGTTCATCTTCAAGATAAAAGTTAAATATTTTAAGCTTGTTGCATTCCAAGTGATAAATAAAGTGTCCACTTTGTCGAATTTTCTTTACGATAAGTTTGGTTAAGGGTTCTATCACAGTTTGGAGAGATTAAAGGATATGAGATCCCCTTGTCTCAACCCTTTTATACCTTTAAAATATTTTGTTGGTTCTCTATTCACTAAAATACTAAACATTGTGGTTATGACATATTGATCAATCTAGTTAATGAATTTAGTAGAGAAACTAATATGTCCATTTTTTACATGTTTGTAGGTGCTAAGATTGTTATCATTTAGCACTTCTATAGTATTTTTATATTTAATGATATGATATTCTCGTATGTTTGGTTCATTGTTGTGCAATTAATGATTTTAAGGAGTAATCACAGATTTGAGCATATTTTTAGTCATCCGATTAAGGTGATTCTAGAGGCATTGTAATCTAACTCAGAGACACAATTTTATAGAAGACTTAGAACAAAACCAGCCCAGACATGAAGCAAATTTGCATTGGAATCATCATGAACTGCACTCACAAACTTCTAGAATAAGACCCATTGGTCTTAAAGTGTAATATACGCCAGTTCTTATAACAAATACTTCAAGGATATATGAAATTGTAAGTTTAATTACCTTAAAATTCTTTTATATAATCTTAGCCTATAAATTACTTTCAATATGGGTCTTTGTAGGGGACTTTAGAAGCTTGTGATAACCTCCTTTATCAAAATAATTTTGCAGTTTTAAGGATTATTTGCATCAAGGAGAGATTTAGAGAAAAATATGGAAGAGTCCATGACAAATTTTCTAGTTCTTTCTTTCTCATCTTTCTTTTATGTTAAGATTGTTTTGTTTTAGTTTTATTTTTTTATGTTTAATAATTGAATCTCTAGCTAGGGTTAGAGATATATTTTGTGATGGATCTTTTGATTATTAATAAATTATTTGATTGAATTTATTCTCTTTGTTCTTAATCTTGGGTTTATACTTAACTACTATAGATTCAATCATAGGGATTGAATGAAGGATCAATAGGTGAAGTATAATTTATGCACTAGAAGAATAAAAACTTTAGCACTAGAGAACGTTAGTGTCCTAAGCTTTAGTTGGTAATCAAGTATATTAACTATACTTTAGGAATTTGATTCGGTTGAATTGTACCATCAATAGGTGTTAGTTGCCTAATATACTTGTGTGCCTCGATTATAGGAATAGATATTTTAACTTTATTGTTATTTCAATGTTTGATAACTGAAATTCTACATAAGTGAATCTTCAAGCCCTAATGTTTGTCTTCTTCATTTTGTTACACTAGTTCAGTTATCTTGTTTGCATTGGTTTATCAATTTATTTATATTCTTAAATCTTGTTTATTTTAGTGTTTTCGTTTAGCTAGGATTAATATAAATAGTAAGATAGCTTTAGTAGGATTGGATTTACTTTGGTTTTAATAACTTGATAGATAGCTTTAGTAGGATTGGATTTACTTTGGTTTTAATAACTTGATATAATTGACTTTGTACACTTGTAGATTTAATTAATTAAGTTTTTGGCACCATTTTTGGAGAATTGTTCAATTTTTGTTTTATTAATTCTAGTTTTATTTTTAGTTTCTTCTGTTTGTGTATAATTTAGTTGTCTTTCATGTTGCATCTTTAGGGTTGACATTACAATGATGCACTTTTAGATCTGGAAACACAAATTGATGAACTTTCAAACTAGATTAAGATGTTAAAGAAGAGTTATATAGGTTATAAGGAGGCATGCTATTGTTGTGGTTTGTATGAGTATTGATAGATGCATATTTAACCATATTTATACCCCATATTTGATGTATTTTTTTCTTGATATTTTATACTTTTATTGTATATTTGGTTCTTAATTTGCTCCAAGTGTGTTTATAAATTATAATCTCTCCCACGAATTAAACGAAGAAGAATTCAGATGAAAACATAGTATAAAACAAAGATTTGAAGCAAAGAAGGGATACACAGTTATGCATCAACTTGTGTACTTCTCTCAGGCTATGCAGAATCGTGAATTATGAGCATTTTGGGTTATACACGGACTAATACATGACCATATTCAAACCGTGTATCACCCATAACCTAAAAAATTACTATAAAAAAGAAGTGTTTGAAGGCAAAATAGAAGAGCAGACATTTAGAGACTTTTAGAGGCAACTTAAGGGGCTATTTTGATCCAAAGAAGTGGAAAACATGAAGAAATCATTGAAGATCCAAGAGAATACAAGATTAAACCTCTACCTTGCAAAGAATATTCGATAGGAGATAAAAGCGAGATCTAGAATTATGAACCATTTATTTTCTATTTGTTTTTCTTTCTGCTTATGTTTGATTTTGTTTCCTATCATGTGTAACTAAATTTCTTTATTGTCTAGGTAATATGAACCTATGTTTATGCTATAACATGTTTTGATTCTTTTATTTAATTTAAGTTTGACTGATCTATTGTGATTCAATTGCGTGTTTAAAATATGTTCTAATAGATCCTAAATATTAGTGCATAATCTGATTTCATGACAAAAGGATTGAGAAATTCTTGAATGAATAGATCTACCGTAATTGGAAGGAGTTGATTACAACCCTAGAGATAGGATAACATAAATCCTCCAGATTAGGGTCAAACTTAATAGCAGAATTCATAATTTGGTAAAGCAATCCTATAAATTTAACCTAAGTAATTCAGTTGATAACCTTAAGATTAGTTGTTATTAGACTTGACAGAGGTATTAGTCTACTATAGGAATTTTCATAGTCCAATAGTTAATAAAATAATTACATAATACAAGATCAACTAGTTAAGGATTTTAGGGGGATTCATAACCTGTACACTAATTTTTGATATCGATAAGTTTCTAAGTGATTTCTTATTTCTCTGTTCAATATTGCTGCCTATTTTATTTTATTTCCTTAAGTTTTATTTTCTTTAATTAAAAACCAAATCAAATTCATAGACTAGATAATAGGATAACAGTAACTACTAGTATCAATCGTCTTCGTAGGATCAACCTGTACTTGATGTACCGGCTATAGTTACATAGTGCTCTTGTGGATAATTCATAATTGACACGCTTAAAATAAGTCAATCAAGTTTTTAGCACCGTTGTTGGGAACCTTGATGTTAGAAACACCTGAATATTATTACTCTAGTCATTATTTTTTGTATTTATTTTATTTTATTTTATTTTATTTTTATTATATGTTATTGTATCTTATTATATTTCTGGCTTGTTCTTTTGGTTATCTTTGAACTTCTCTACATTTACAATGTGTTAGTGGTTTATTTTAGGAATTGAGATTTAACTTTTTAGCCACAACTCATAATGAATGGATGGAGTAGATAATACTTTTATTAGAGCTAGAATATGTCTTCGTAAGTTGTAACTTCACCATATAGGAGAGGGAGGTTTCTCCATATGTTTTCGGAGGCTCAACCAATGTCTATGTTGTGTTGCGACATTTGTGGGAGTATTTATTACAATTATAAATGTCGAACACCAACGTATATGTGGGAGCAATTGGGCATGTACAATCAATCTCAAGGTGCACCATATGAGAACAACTATAATGGAGCAACTCTTACACTTATGGATGGAATGATTGTGCTCTATATGAATATTTGCAATTTAAGTACCTCAAGTTAAGAAGCCAACTCTGGAAGATATAATGATTGATTTTATTTAAGAATAAATCATAAGACATTAAGAAATAGAGGCTTGTATACAAAATATGATGAATCAGATCGACCAGTTAGCAGGGATAATAGTTGACGAGATGTAAGAGAGTTTGCCTATTTCTATTGAAACAGATCCTATAGAATGTGGAATGGCAATTACCCTTAGTAGTGAAAATGAGCTCCTAGAAGAAGAAGAAAAGGAAGAGAGTATTTCAGACAAATTAATGAAACTCCTTACAAAAATGAAAGCTAACTGATGAGAATTTGATAATGAAGAAAAGATAAGGGTTGGCTTCATGAATGGAGTGACATTTTAAGAAGAGGTTCTGAAAGAAGAAGACAAAGAAACCTCCATCCAAGGAGAGGAAGTAGAGAAGTCGTACGAGGTAATTAAAGAAGATGAGCTAGAAACGTTTGTCCATGAAAAAGTAGAAAAGGCTTACAGAGGTGGTTGAAGAAGAACTGATAGAGGAACCAAATAAAGAAACTACTAATAAGACACTGATAGTTACCTTAAGGGTTCCCACTTCCTCCAAGACAAACTGCTTGTGTCAACCGAAGATTCAAGGATTTTTATTATCCCTCATTTTATTAATAGCTTGTCATTGAAAAGGGCATTAATGCATGTAATTGGATTTATTAATTTGATAAATTATGCCCTTATTAGTATCTTACAACAGGTGGCTTACTTATAGGCTACAAAACACTTATGTAGAGAAATGAGTGGAAACAAGTCACTGATCATAAACCCATGATGGGGGTAAAAGTCCACAATATATTGAGCTATCGATGATAAACAAGTGCTACATCAGAGGCAACTCATGAATTAGAATATATTTTATTTTATGATATTTTATTTTTATGTTTTCGTTTTCATTTTTTTTATTTTTATTTTCTTTTATCTTTTTATCCCTTTTTCTTTATATTTTGCAAGGATGCAGTCTACTATTGGATGGATTAGAAATTAAAAAAATCGTCTTATTCAGGAAATTAACAATTTAACCCTCTCACTTATTTTTAAATGCTTATATTGTGTACATTGAGGACAATGTACAAGTTTAAGTATGGGGAAGGGCTTAATGATTTTTAATGATTTCTTTAAGCTTACTATAATCTTGATTATTAAATTTTATTAACTAATATTCTGAATTGGTTGAAATTTGTACATGAATATTGTATTTCATTATTGAATATTGATTTGAATTAGTATGCAAAAGAATGAGAGTTAGAATAAAATTGCTTTTATAGGTCATAATTTTTATTATTCATTGAAATAATCAAATTGAATGAAAATTGCATACTATTTACACACACATATACTCATTTTTTTATGAACTTTTGAGCCTAAGACTGAATTTCAAAATTTTTAATCTCTTTTATTCTTTTATATGTGTCATCATGCATTGTAGATTGATTCTAGAACTAACTTTTATTATACATATTGAGATCATATTTGTTAAATTAGAAGCATTGACATGATGGAGACACCTAGATTCGACAATTTGTGTAGACCTATTTCTTTGAAAATTACTATATCCATAATTTTATCCTTTAGGAATAACTAAGTTAAGTCTTAACCTTTTTCATTGATTATATCTACATATTAACCATTATCCTATTTTTCTTTGAAGCCTTTTTATTGTTTTGTACCTTAAAGGTTACTTACATTACACGTTTGTTTGAAATTTGGAAAATTTTTGAAAGTTCCATTATTTCTTTAATTTGGTACTAAATGCTCAAAATTGTTATAAAAAATGAGCAGAAAAAAATTGTGAATAAGTATAAGGTACCAATATTATTGCAATAAAAGGGCCTGAGTATTTGTAAATAAGTTTCTTGAAATTTTTTTAGTAAATTTCCTTCAATTGAGCCCTCTTTATTATCCCAATCATAATGTACATAAGCCTCATTGCAACCCTTATAAAGACCTTTAGATTTTTGTTTCTAGTTTATACATAATTGGTGAAGATGTGATAATATTGCAAGCCTACAGTAAGAGTTTTGCCATGGATTAATTGACAATTTTGATACTTTTCACCCTAAACACTTGAGTGCATTGAGTGAAAACTTGGTGAGGGTTATAGAGAAACAAATGTTGCTGTAATTTCAATGAAGAATTCTCCACACATATTGATAAAATTTCTGTTGTATATATACAGAGTGATTGAGAGACTAATTTAGGAAACATATATATATTGAGGCTAATTCTATGCTACTGTTACATTATACAACTATAGAAATCAAACTTAGAAACAACTCCAAATATAGAATTAAATGAGAGAATATTTGACTTGATTTTAGGCTAGATATGTTCTGTTTTGGTCTGGGCAGGATCCACGCATGCTTGCCTTATACGCCCCCGCAAGATGGGGCTACCATCGGCAAGACCGATCTTATTCTGTAGCAGTTCCGTGCGCTGTTTTGACAATGGCTTTGTCAACAGATTAGCTAGTTGGTCTTTAGTACGACATGTCTCACTTGAATGCTTCCCTTTTGCACTAAGTCACGCACAAAATGAAGATCTATTTGATTGTGTTTCATGCGTGAGTGATTGATCGGATTAAAACTTAGATGTGTGGCACCAAGATTATCATATAGCAGCTGAAGAGATTCTTTGACTGGAAAGGCTAGTTCATTGAAGAGAGTGGACAGCCACATTGTCTCGGAAGTCGCATTTGCTAGTGCCCGGTATTCAACCTCTGTTGAGGATCTTGCAACTGCTCTTTGCTTCTTGGAGCTCCAAGAAATGGGATTAGGACCCAAAAAAATAATATAGGCAGAGGTGGACGTGCGATCATCCACATTACCAGCCCAATCAGCATCGGAATATGTACATAAATGTGGAGTTCCAGCTTTGGTGAGCTGAATGCCATAAAAATGGTCTGTTTTAAGTATCGAAGGAGCCTTTGTATTGCTGTCCAGTGATTTGTAGTTGGCTTGTGCATGAATTGAGAGAGTTTGTTGACAGCAAATGAGATATCTGGACGCACCAAGGAGAGGTGTTGAAGATCACCAATAATCCTACGGAACTCAGAAGTGTCCACTGCAGCAGTGCCATCAATTAATTGAAGAGGCTGAGTAATAGAAAGAGGCATAGAGACATCCTTTGCACCACTCATACTTCTATGGGATAAAAGTTCACGAACATACTTATGTTGTGAAAGAAATAAGCCAGCCCGTGTAGGAATTACTTCAATGACTAAGAAGAAATTAAGAGAACCCATATCCTTGAGAGAGAACAAGTCACCCAGCTTCTTAATGATGGAGGCCACAAATGAGGAGTTATTGCCGGTGATAACAAGATCATCAACATAAACTAGGAAATAGCAAAGAGTGGAACCGTTATTGTAAATAAACAGAGAGGAATCGGGTTTAGAGTTGTGAAAACCCATCTGAATAATTGCATTTTTGAATGCTGTGTACCAAGCTCGTGGGGCTTGTTTAAGCCCATAAATGGCTTTGTTTAACCGACAAAAATGAGTGGGTTTGGACCGATCTTTGAACCCAGGGGGTTGTGCCATAAACGCAGTCTCAGTTAATTCACCATTTAGAAAAGCATTGTTAACATCCATTTTCCTCAAATCCCAATCATTCATGACTGCAATAGAAAGAACAACTCTAATAGTTGTAGTTTTAACAACAGGACTAAAAGTTTCTTTGTAATCAACACCAGGACGTTGATTATAACCCTTAGCAATTAGACGAGCTTTGAATCTGTCTACTAACCCATCAGCTTTCCTCTTTACTCTGAAGACCCACTTACAACCCACGGCTTGACAATTTGAAGGTGGTAAGACAAGATCCTAAGTTCCGTGTTTCATTAAAGTAGTAAGCTCATAGAACATGGCCTCATGCCAGTGAGGTTGAGAAATGGCTTAGCTCACACTTGTTGGTTCAATGGTCTGAGGAAGTGTGTATTTTGAGACAGTATGAATCTGTTTGGGTTTGAAATTTTTGTTCATTGAACATGTGGTCATATTGTGAGTGCGTTGGGGAGGGTTAAGGTTTTCGGTAGGGTTTGTAATAGGGGAATTTGGGAAATGAGGAGCTGATCCCGGATTTGGATCCGGAGCATAGATTGTGAGTGTGCATTTAATAAAGAACCAGACCGATTGATATTTAAAGGAGAAAGTGAATGGATTGTGTTTGGATCTAAAACAGGCAAGCGGTCATGAAGTAAAGAGGCAGGAGTTTCGAAATTACCTGAGGAAGATGCAATAGTAGCAAGAGAACCATCAGGAGGCAGTAAGGATGTTGACATGCCGGACATCGGTGATGAAGGAGCAGCAGGTGGATGAGCATCGAAGAAGAAGAAAGGAAAAAAATTGTGAGGTTCTCGAGAGGTCTGGGTTGTTATGGTAGGCTCGGTTTGGGACAGGCTGGAGTGGGTTTGGGTTTCATCAAAAAGCACATGCCGTGAGATGAAAAACTTTCGAGTTTTAGGTTCAAAACACTTGTATGCATTTTGGGTCTGAGAATAGCCGAGAAAGATGCATGCTTTGGACTTGGGTTGCATTTATTCGAATTATAGGGCCGGGTGAAAGGGTAACAAATACACCCAAAATTTTTTAATTCCAAATAGTTGGGTTTTTGATCAAAAAGGATTTCAAAAGGTGACTTGTCCTTGAGAAGGGGTGTGGGTTGTCTGTTTATGAGGTATGTAGTGGTTTGAAAAGCATATGGCCAATACGAGAAATCAAGATTTGCATCATGAAGAAGTGTGAGCCCCGTTTCAACTAAATGACGATGACGACGTTCAGACACACCATTTTGTTGTGGGGTGTGTGGAGCTGTGGTGTAGTGAGTTATTCCATGAAGCAAAAGAAATGATTTTAAAGCGATGAACTCACCACCATTGTCGGAGTATAATGTTTTGATTAATTTTTGAAAACAGGTTTCAACAAATTTTTTAAAATGCGGGAAAATATTAGAAACACTAGATTTAGTGACCATTGGATAAAACCAAATATATTTGGTATAGTGATCAACAAAAATAAGATAATATCTTGATCCATCAATTCCAATATAACTAGCGGGACCACACACATCAGTGTAGAGAAGTTCAAGGGGCGCATGACTTTGGAGACTAGTAGCACGAAATGGTTATTGATGTGCTTTATTAATAGAACATGAAGGACATAAGGAAGACAAAATTTTGGTTGATGAAATAGGAAGAGAAAAATCGTTGACAAGACGATGGACAATTTTAGTAGAGGGATGACCAAGATGCTTGTGCCATCCATCAATCAAAGTCCGTTCATGCACATTAGCAACCTTTTTTGATGCTTTTATTGATGCCGAAAAGTGGTAAATGCCGTTGTTACATGCTCCTCTTAGTAGAATCGCCCCCATGATCTTGTCCTTCACAAGGAAATGAAAATGGTGAAATTCAACGAAGACATTATTTTGTTTGGTGAGATGATGAACAAAAATTAAATTTTTGCAAAGATTTGGAACACAACGAGTGTCAGGCAATGTAAAAGTGCGTTGAGGATAGTGCAAGGCCAAAGAACCAATGTGTTAGACTGCCAAACCTGAACCATCATCAAGAATTACTTCATCAGTTCCATCATATTCAGAATGAATAGATAAATTAGAAAGATCGCCCGTGATATTATGAGAGGCGGCAGAATCAAGTAACCAATTTTTATCTTTTGTAGTAAAGGTTGTAGCACAGTTGATGGAGACATTCGGTGAATGAAGTTGAGGGCATGACTTTGCAATGTGGCCCATTGGTCACAAATATGACATTTGGGCTAATTTTATGCTACTGTTACATTATACAGCTATAGAAATCAAACTTAGAAACAGCTCCAAATATAGAATTAAATGAGAGAATATTTGACTTGATTTTAGGCTAGAAATGTTCTGTTTTGGTCTGGGCAGGATTCATATATGCTTCCCTTGTAAGGGTGTAAAGGTTTATGCTTTTGATTTCAATGTAATTAGGAGATTACTATTAATATTGTTTAGGAAGTTAATTTTAGGATAATTTGACTTTAATTGTATGTTAATTCGAAGTAGTAGGATATGATATTTATAGTATAAACAGACAAATCAAAATTAATGAAGGGTAGATGTTGTAAGATTTATAATTTTGATTATGGTTTGCTTGAGGACAAGTAAAAGCTTAAACATGAGGATATTTGATATATGCATATTTGAGAATATTTATACCCCATATTTGATGTATTTTTTATTAATATTTTATACTTTTATCGTATATTTGGTTCTTACTTTGGATGAAAACATGATATAAAACAAATATTTAAAGTAAAGAAGGGATACACGACTGTGCATTAGCCTATGTACTTCTTTTAGGCCGTGCAAAATCACAAATTCTGGGTATTTTGGGTTATAAACGGCCATGTTTATTAGACTGTGTTTCATCTAGAACCCTAAAAGTTAGTATAAAAATACATGTCCGGAGGTAAAATAGAAGAGCAAACGTTCAGAGACTTTGAGAGGTGACTCAAAGGGTGATTTTGATCAAGAGAAGTGGAAAACATGAAGAAATCATTAAAAGATCTAAGAGAATACAATATCAAACTTCTACCTTGTAAAGAATATTCAATAGGAGCTAAAAAGGAGATTTAAAATTATGAAACCTTTATTTTCTATTCAATTTTCTTTCTGTTTATGTGATTTCGTTTCCTATCATATGTAACTAAATTTTTTTAGTGTCTAAGTAAGATGAACCCTATGTTTAAGCTATAACATGTTTTGATTCTTTTATTTAATGCAATTGTTTTCACAGATCTATTCTAATTCAATTACGTCTTTAAAATATTTTCTAATAAATCCAAAAAATTAGTGTATAATTTGATTTCATAACATAGAGATTGAGAAATCCTTGCATGAATAGATCTACGGTAATTAAAAGGAGTTGATTGCAACCCTAGAGATAAGACATGACATAAATCCTTCGAATTAGTGTTAAATTTAATAACAAAATTCATAATTTGGTAAAGCAATCTTATGAAATTTAACCTAGGTAATTTAGTTGATAAGCTTAAGATAACTTTTTATTAGACTTGAGAGAGCTATTAGCATACCATAGGAATTTTCACAATCCAATAATCAATAAAACAATTGTTTAATACAAGATTAACTAGTTATAGGAGGATTTAAAACCTGGACACTGGTTTCTAATATTGATAAGTTTTAAAGTGATTTTTTGTTTCTTGTTCAATATTATTGCCTATTTTATTTTTTTGCTTAAGTTTTATTTTTAATTAAAAATCAAATCAAATTTGTAGACTAGATAATAGGATAGCTTTAACTACTAGTATTCATCATCTTCGTGGGATCGACTCGTGCTTATCAGTATTAGCTATAACTATGTCGTGTACTTGTGGATAATTCATAATTAACACAATTAGAATAAGTCAATCAAGCATCCTTCCCACACATATATGAACATGGGTCTTATCCCATATTACTATGAATATTCTAATTATATGACTACTTATGGGAGATTAGCATGAACAATCCTTACTTCGATATGTATTATCTGGGATAAAGCAACCATCTAAATATCTTTTAGGAGGAGTAAATCTTTAGAGTAGATAGACATATATGACCATTTGAGTTTCAATCAATAATGCGAATACCATACCATTTACTTGTTTTGTACTGATTTACAGTATCAGATGGTACCAACCTATACCAAAATAATAGTAAAATATTATACCTAAGGGACTAAATTGAAAATTCTAAAATTTTAACCCTAATCTCCCAATACCCCCTTTCTAGTCCTCTTTTCTTTCTTATCGGCATCTCTCACCCGCTCTTCTCTTTTTATCACAAACACATTCATTGTTATTGCTTGCTAGCTATCATCTCCTCCTGTTGTCGCAGTCCTTACCCCATAATCTGGAGCCAGTCGCAACCTGCACTTTGCAAGCCACCTTCGTCCTCCTCTGTTGTAGTTTTTAACTTGTTGTCATCCTTTTCCTTTATCATTTTCCATTGTCCTCCCTAATCCCAATAAAGTAGATCAAGCCTCAAGGTCTCCAACTATGTATTTAAAAGAACATCTCCATATTTTCTACGATTTAAGTAATATTCACTTGTGTTGACTATTGTGAATATTGTTTGTTCAACAATGTTGATTAAAATTGGTGAAAGAAAGATTCCAAAATATAGAGAGAAAGAACGAGCTAGAAATAGAGAGTGATAAGATAATATTAAAGAAGGGCAAAATAATGATAATAATGCTTGGTTGTTTGAATGTTTTGGATTGTTTATTTTGTGAAAATGGGTTAATAGTTGTCATAAAATGGGTTATATATTATAAATTAAATTGCATAATCATATAATATGGTATAGTTTATAGTTAAATTATGTCATTATATAAAATGAGTTATAGTTGTGAGTTTGTGGTTGAATTACATAATCACACAAAATGCATTATAGTTGTTAATTTATAGTTAAATATAGTAACAACAAAGAATGGGTTATAGTTTTAAGTTTATGGTTAAATTATATAATTATAAAAAATGATTTATATTTATGAGTTTATGATTGAATTATGTAATCACACAAAATAGGTTATAATTGTGAGTTTATGTTTGAATTATGTAATCACACAAAATGGGTTATATTTGTGACTTTATGGTTTAATTACGTAATTGTACAAAAGGGTTATAATTGTGAGTTTATAGTTGAATTATGTAATCACACAAAAATAAGTTATAGTTTTGATTTTATGGGTAAATTATGTAATCATATAAAACAAGTTATAGTTGTGAAAGTGTAGCAATCAACAGATTTTTTTGATTTTTGGGTTAAGAAACATCATAATTAATGTATATACCTTTATAATGTTTAGGTTAAGAAACATGAGAGTTTCTTTAATAAAATATGCTTAAGCCTTAATTTTCTTTAAGGAATTATTTATATAAGTTAAAGAAGTTCACTTGTATGTCTATATCATATGATTGTTCAAAATTTTTTTTGTTTCTATTATTTTATACAACTTATTCCACATTTTTCACATCACTAGTAATTGGTCATAATTATTCTTGGATTATTAACTTTGAATATAATATGTCTATAGATAAATAACTAATTATATTCATATTTTGTAGCATCCGGACTTGGGCCGGATCGCTACAGTGCCGGGCCTTGAACCCCGACCGCCCATCACACCAAGGTATTGTCCCCTTTGGCACTCGAACTCGAGACCTCAGGGTTTTGTTCCGCTTTAAGCGGACGCCTCTTACCAATGAGCCATGAAGGCTCAGTTCCAGGAGTTACTGGAGAAGGGTTTTATTAGACCCAGTGTTTCACCGTGGGGCGCTCCAGTACTGTTTGTGAAGAAGAAGGATGGGACTTTGAGATTGTGCATCGATTACAGGCAGCTGAATCGAGTGACAGTGAAGAATAAGTATCCACTGCCTAGGATCGATGACCTATTTGATCAATTGCAGGGAGCTCAGGTGTTTACTAAGCTGGATCTGAGGTCAGGGTATTATCAGCTTAAGATAGCTGAGGCTGATGTACCCAAGAGTGCATTCAGGAGCAGGTATGGGCACTTCGAGTTTCTGGTGATGCCGTTTGGGTTGACTAATGCCCCGGCAGCTTTCATGGCCTTGATGAATAAGGTCTTTCAGCC
>JAOTAY010000005.1:17551840-17575258 GCA_025629805.1 Erythroxylum baracoense
TCAAAAATTAGGAAACTCCTAATAAACCTCTCCAATTACCATTTTAAAACACTTAAGACACTTTTCCTATTTAGCTCACTTAATCACAATCCAAAAACCGGGAGAATGTCATGTGTACATGTACAAACATTTCATGTGCAAAATTCACTTATATACTATGCATGTGTATATATGAATGCATGCATATATCACTGTACACTTATTCACTCCTATTCATGACAATAGGTGAGGGGATGTTACATATTTAGTGTGTTTTGCTTGTTATTTCATGGCTTTATAGTTTATCTCACTTTAAGTGTGTTTTTAGGTTATAATTGCCTTCACAGACCAAAAGCAGATGTATTCGAGTGAAATTATAGCATGGAATGGAAGAATTGGAGCAATTGTGGACTTACACAGCCGTTTATAGCAACCATGTAAGTCATTGTAGACACGTGGAGCTTTAATAACACAATTCTTGCATGTGTGGAGTTACACGCCCGTGTATGTTGCCTTTGCAAGTCTCTATGACCATGTAAAGTCATAATTTGAGGTGTTTTTAAAGATATACAGTCATCTATATAGTTGTGTAAATAACGGTATATATCTCAAAAATCCTAGTTTTTACTATAAAAGGATATTATTTATGGCATATTATAAGGGAGGCAGATTAAAATTATTCCTAAGTCATAGGAAACACAGAGAACGGATAGTTCTGAATAAAGGATGAGGAAAACACAAAGATTACTTCACAAGATTCGATAGAGAGCATCCTTCAATATAAATTGCAAGAAGATTCATTAGAGACAAAAGGGGGATTTAGAATATGAATTCTTTTATTTTTATTTGTTTTTTAAATATTTGCTATTGGATTTGTTTGTTTTTGTATAGGAACTAAATTGTTTAGTGCCTAGGTGTGATGAAACCTAAGTTGTAATAATAATATGATATAATCTTTTATGTAATGCAATTTTATTGATTGATTTATTGTTATTCAATTATGTTTATATTTTTGAACTAATATAATCAGAATGTTAGTTCAATATTTGATTTCATATGATTGATATTGAGAAATCCTTTCGATGAATAGATCTATTATAATTGGAAGGAGTTGTATATTAACCTAGAGATAGCTCGGCATAAATCCTCTAGATCAGGGTTAAACCTAATAGTAAAATTCACAAAACAATAATGCAATCTTAGGGGTTTTAACTGGAAAGAGATTTTAGTTAATCAACTGAAGGTTAGTTGTTAATGGTCTTAAGAATGATATTAACATAAGATAGGAATTTTTACAATCCAATAATCAATAATTTAATTGCATGATAAAGGGTTAGTGTTTAGGATATCTTATGGAGATTCATCATCTAAGTACTACTTATTTAATATTGACTAAGAGTAGTATTTTCTTTGTCTAAGTTCACTATTATGTCAACTTTCGTGTGGTTTGTTTTGTTTAATTTTCAAGTAAATTCACAACCTGATTCAGCGGTTAGATAATAGAAAAATGGTTAATATTAGTACTTACAGTCTTTATGGGATCAACCCATACTTGTTAGTGCTAGATACCACTACAATGTGCACTTGTGGTTAAAACTTATAAATATTTATAAATAAAATAAGTTCATTTAACATTTTTGGCACCATTGACGAGGACTATAATATTAGGAAAGACTAGTTTTTATTAATTTAGCATTATTATTTTATTTTATAGCCTAGTTTATCTGTTTATTTTGTTGATTCTTTATTTTTTTTGTCTTTCACATATCCTAAGGTCATTTAATGATCTGAAGTAATCCATTGAACTTAGTAGATGAAGATCCAGAGATTGAGAGAACAACTCGTAGAAATCTCCACATAACACAATATAGAGAGTTTGAGTTAGAATGACAAGTAGAGGACATAAAAGTCATATTAATACTAAAGAATCAGGAACCATGGTAGACCAACTAAGAACAATGTTTGATTATGCTAGACCTAACTTGACAAGAGCGGAGTCCAACATTGTCCAACTAGCTATTAATGCCAACAATTTCAAAATTAAGTTAAGTATCATTCAAATGGTGCAACATTCTGTTCAATTCAATGGGCTACAAGATGAAAACCTTAACGCATATATCTCAAAATATCTGGACATTTGTGATACTTTCAAGATTAATGATGCTAATGACAATACAATCAAATTGAGATTATTCCCATTTTCATTGAGATGCAAGGCAAAGCAATGGTTGAACTCTCTACCTAGATCATCACTTACTACATAGGATCAATTGGCATAGAAATTTCATTTGAAGTACTTTCCACCAGCAAAGATTGCTAAGCTAAGGAATGACATCTCTTATTCCCAAGTTGATTCAGAGGCATCATATGACATATGGGAGAGGTTCAAGGAGATGTTGAGAAAATGCCCACGTCATGGTTTGCCATTAAGAATGCAAATTCAGACCTTTTATAATAGGCTAAATTAGACTACAAGGTAGACAATAGACGTAACGACTAAAGGTACTTTGAATAATGAAACACTAGAAGCAACTTATGAACTCATTAAAGACATGGAGATGAACAAGTATCAATGGTGCTCTTCTCGAGCAAGACTTAACAAGCCAACGAAGGTATATGTAGTAGATGCAGTAGAACAATTGGCAAACCAGGTTAAGACATTTTACAAAAAAATTGATGGATTGAATATGAGTCCTCAGTTTCAAGTTATACAGTGTAAGGCATGCGGGCTAAGACATTCAGGACAAGATTGTCAAACACTACAACCCAAACATATGGATTACATAAGGAATGCTCCTAAACCCTAGAACAATCCATACAATAATATGTACAATCTAGGATGGATGAATAACCCCAATTTCTCTTAGAGTAATCAAGGGCAAGCAAAGAACAACCCTTTATTGGGATTTCAATAACAACCACCTCAAGCTAAGAAGCCAACTCTAGAATATATAATAGCCAAATTTGTTCAAGAATTAGACACAAAACATTAGAGAATAGAGGTTTCTATACATAAATTGGAAATTCAGGTCAGACATTTAGCAAAAACATTATTTGAAAGACTGCAAGGAAGTTTGCCTACTACCATCGAGATAAATCCTAAAGAACATATGAAGGCAGTCACCCTTAGGAGCAGAAAGGAAGTGAAAGCTGATAATAAGATCCAAAGTGAGGAGGAGAATATAAAAAAAGTCAAGAGAAAGCTAGAGATATAATGCATCCTTTAAAAATTAAAGAATTTTGGCCTACCATCCCATATCTGGCAAAGTTGAAGAAAGATCGCATGGATGAGCAATTTGGTAAATTCCTTGAATTGTTTAAGGAAATTCATATTAACTTACCTTTTGTTGTAGCTCTTTCGCAGATGCCCAAGTATGCTAAATTCTTGAAGTAGTTACTATCTGAAAATAGGAAGCTGAAAGAATTAGCTACTGTGAGACTAAGTAAGGAATGCTCGACAATCTTACAAAGAACCACTAGAGTTAGAGCTGAAGAAATTGCTCAATTGTTTCGAATATGCATTTCTTGAGAAGGATTCAAAATTTCCCATAATTATTTCATCAACTCTAGAATTGGAACAAAAAGAAAATTTGTTAAATGTACTTAAGGACAATAAAAGGGTCATTGTTTGGAAGATTTGTGATATTAAAGGATCCAACCCTTCTTTTTGCACTCACAAGATTCTTATAGAGGAGGAGTTTAAACCAATGGTATGGCCCCATAAGAGGTCGAATCCTAATATCAAGGAAGTGGTAAGGGCATAGGTAATTAAACTCTTAAATTCTAGTGTGATTTACCCCATTTTTGATAGTTCATATGCGAGTCTTATGCAAGTTGTGCCAAAGAAAAGAGGAATGATAGTGGTACCCAATAAGAAGAATGAGTTGATTGCTACAAGAATTGTCACCAGCTGGACAGTATGCATCGATTGCAAGAAGTTGAATGATGCGACAAGGAAAGACCACTTACAGATAAATGCATATTTGACTATATTTATACACCCATATTTGATGTATTTTGCTTGATATTTTGTTATTGTATTGTATATTTGGTACTTAATTCACTACAAGTGAATTTATAGGTTATACTTGCCTTCACGAACCAAAAGAAGAAGAATTTGGATGAAAATATGAAATAAATCAAAGATTTGAAGCAAAGTAGAGATACATGGCCATGTTTATACTTGTGTACATTTCTTAGCCTGTGAAAAATCACAAATTTTAGAGATTTTGAAATATATATAGTCTAGTACACGCCTGTGTATCAAACCATGTATCTCCTGGAAACGCTAAAATTTACTATAAAAAGACGTGAGTGGAGACAAATTAGAGGAGTAGACTTTTAGAGGTGATTACAGACATAGAGAACTTTCAGAAGGGACAATATTTATCCAGAGAAGTGGAGATCATGAAGAAATCATCAACATATCCAATAGATTACAACATCAAAACTTAAACTTGCAAGAACATTCCATATAAGAGAAAGGGAGATTTAAAGTTATGAACTCTTTATTTTCTATTCATTTTTCTTCCAATTTATCTTGGACTTTGTTCTGTATTATGTGTAACTAAATGTTTATTAGTGTCTAGGTGTGATGAACCTTAGTTTATGCTATAATATTTTTAATTATTTTATTTAATGCAATTGTTTTGATTGATCTGTTGTGATTCAATTATGTGTTTTATATATGTTCTAACATAATGTAATATTAGTATATGATTTGATTTCATAAAATAGAGATTGAGAAATCCTCTATATGAATAGATTTACTGTAATTGAAAGGAGAAGATTGCAAACCTAGAGATAGGTCGATATACATCCTCTAGATTAGGGTCAAACCTCATAATAGAATTCACAATTCGATAAAACAATCCTAAAAACTTTGACCTGAAGAATTTTGGTTAATAAACCTAGGATTAATGGTTATTAGTCTTAAGAGAGTTATTAAGATAAGGTAGGAATTTCCATGATCTAATAGTCAATAAAATAATTTTATGATAAAAGGCTAATTATCTAAAGGTTTTAGGGGGATTCATCACCTAGGCACTAATTCTTGATATTTATTTTTTCTAAGCAATTTCCTTTGTTCCTTGTTCATTATTGTTTCCTACTTTATTTTATCTGTTTAATTAATATTTTTATTTAAAAATCAACCCTTAATTCGTAGAGTAGATAATAGAATAACATTAATTACTCGTAATCATTATTTTTGTGGGATCAACCCATACTTATGCTAGCTACAATTGTGCCATGCACTTATGGTTAATTCAATATTGACGAACTTAAAATCAGTCAAACACTTCCCTTTGCCTTTCATAGATCAAATGTTGGAACGTCTAGCTGGGCACAGGTACCATTATTTCTTGGATGGATTATCAGGCTACCTTCAAATTCCAATTGCCTTAAAAGATCGAGAGAAAACAACATTCATGTGTCATTATGGTATATTCACTTATAGGAGGATGCCTTTTGGATTGTACAATGCATTAGCTATGTTTCAGAAGTGTATGATTACTATCTTTGATGATCTAGTTAAGGATATAATAGAGGTATTTATAAATGATTTTTCTGCTTCTGATGATTTTTTTATTTATGTCTCCATAATTTAGAAAAAGTGTTAGAGAGATATGAGAAAACAAATATAGTGCTAAATTGGGAAAATGTTATTTTATGGTACAAGAAGGCATAGATTTAGGCTATAAAATTTCTCATAGGGATATTAAGGTAGATAAAGAAAAAATTGAAGTTATATAGAAATTATATGCCCTTCCTTAGTTAAGGCTATAAGAAGTTTTTTAGGTATTGTGGGTTTTTAAAAAAGATTTATCAAGGATTTTTCTAAAATTGCTAGACCTTTAACTAAGTTATTATAGAAAGATATGCCTTTTACATTTACTGAAGAAAGTTTATATGCTTTTAACATTTTTAAGGAAAAATTTTCAAATTCCTTGATTATTGTTGTACCAGATTGGAATTTACCATTTGAGCTAAAGTGTGATGTAAGTGATTTTGCAATAGGTGCGTTATTTGGATAACGAAAGGAAAAAGCATTTAAAACCAATTTACTATGCTAGCAAGACTTTGACGAATGCCTAGGATAATTATACTACGACAGAGAAAATTGCTATAAGTGGCTTCTGCGTTTTATAAATTTAGATCTTATCTAGTCTAGTCTAAAGTTGTTGTTTATACTAACCATTTTGCATTGACATACTTGCTAAATAAATCGGAAGCTAAGCCTAGATTGGTTAGATAGATTTTATTACTACAGGAATTTGATTTAGATATTAAGGACAAGAAAGGAGTTAAAAACTTGGTAGCAGACATTCTATCTCGCCTTGAAAACCCAAATTTCAAGGAGTTAAATAAAGAAGGCATTTATGATTCATTCCCAAAAGAGTGCCTTTATAGTTTGGATGAGGTAAGTGAGGTCAAAAACCCTTGGTTTGTAGATATTTTAAATTATTTGGTGGCTAAGATCTTACCAAATGTCTTTCTTATTAGCAAAAGAAGAAATTCTATAATGATTTGAGAGCCTACTTTTGCGAAGATTCATATTTATTAAAATAGTGATAATAAGTCTCAAATTTTCCTAAATTAATTGGTTTAAATCCAACATCTAAAACCAAAACTTACCATTAATTGACTAAGTGTGATAGCATTCTATATCAAATAAATTGATAGCAATAAGTTTAGTGAAAAAGACTAAACCTTAAATTAAATAATCAAGATAGCAACAACTATTCAGCTTAGTTTTCTTGTGTATCATAAGTTAAATATGCAATTTTATAAATAAACTATTTTGCTACTTATACCAATCCTTCATGCTAATTACAAATAATTGACTTCATGGATAACAATAGAATAATCAACATTAAGTTAATTTGTCATATTAATCAATATTAATCATTCATCAAATATAAGAACTCAAAACGCGAAACACTTAAATTAAAACATTAATAAAAGTTAAGAACAAAATCTCACAAGGTTACAACTAGAGTCTCAAATCCCTTTCAATTAAAATAATTGAGCTTAGCCACACATAGCTTAAGTTTCAACATTAAAAATAGAAGAAAGATGAAGTATAGAGAGAAAAGTAAGAATAGAACAATTCATCATTTTGAGAGGTGGGGAACGTCCCTTTTATAGTGGTTTCCTACTCTAAACCTAAGCCTATCATATCTTGCAAAGATGCTTATCTAAAACAAATCTCAATCCCCTCATGATAAGGATAGAAAGAAGTCTCCTACTTAAACTTCAACTCTTCAAGTAAATTTGACACTAGGCTTTATCTTCTCTTATACATATAACTATCTTTTCACTTTATCCAAAATTCGTGATTATCGCTAATAGTGTGTCAATTTGATGCAATCTGATTATCACCAATAGTGTCTCAATTTGATGCAATCTCCACTTTTTAACTCCTAAATCAAAACAATTAATTTTCCTATTTAAGTACCAAAAAATCCAAACAAAAGAGATAATATCGATTAATATATCAAGATAACATCTTATCGAATTCCCCCGCACCAGAATCTTTCTTGTCCTCAAGCATACATCAATTATCTTCATAACATCCTTTCATCTCCTTTTATGTTATAAAGGTTTAAGATAAAATAACGATTGGCAGAATAAGCACTTATACAACACATTATTAAAACATAACATCTCGTTAATTCCATGAAAATCAAATGAAACAAGACTTAACACCCTCTCAAGGATTTCACTCTATACGCTTAAAGTGTTTAAGGTTTATTAAGTTCTCAAATCAAAACATGCCGAGTTATTTCCATAACTTGCTTAAGAATCATATCTCCTCTACTAAACAAAAATGATCTTAATGCATAAATCAAAGGGATTTTATAAGGGTTGTAACTTGGCTTAGGTAAAGTATGAAAAAAAAGCTTTTTGGATAAATAAATTGAAAGAAATCATTCAAACTTACCCATATAAGTTTCAACTTAGATCAATCCAAAATTTATTTGATTCAAATAGGATCCCTTTCAATAATTTTTTTATTTTTTGTCTTTTCTTTTTTAAACAAAAATGTCAAAGAGTATATCTTTTTTTACTTCTCCCCAAATCTTTTAAAAATGAAAAATGAAAATAATGCAACTTAGATCCACTAATTTACTTTTCATAGAAATAGTCAAAATCCTATGCAAATAAGCTTCAAACAATTCTTCCAATTTAGGGGTTCAAAATCACTAACGATACCAATAACAAAAAAGGTAAATTTGGCTTTTGATGAGGTTATTTTGCAAGAAAAAAGGGGTACGACTCAAGTTGTTTTCTAGGGATAAAAAGTAGGCTGGGCTTATTAGGACAAAAATGGTTATCCTAAATGCCCTTATCATCTTTATACACAAATTAATAAAAAATGTGGTTTCTATAAAACCCCGAACCTTTCCTTTCGGTGAATATAAATTTTTATGTTCTGTGAATAGTATTTTTGGATGAATAGTAAATTCAGGTGCATTAGTGATTTATGGGTGACTCAACCCCGAAATATTGAAAATTATTCTGAATAATTATTAGAGTCCAATGATACTAAAATAGATCGAAAATAAGTCCAAACGGATGAATTTCAGGAGTTCCAAAAGTTTAGGGTTAAAATGCCCCTTTTGGAAAAATAATGGATATTAATGATTTTAAACCCATTTGAAAATTTTTAAAGCATCCAATCAATAAGTATTAACCCTAATTAGAGTATTTCATGGTTGATTTGATGATAAGACGGTTATGGAATATTTTCGAGATTTAATTTGGTTTGTTGGTGAATTAAATTCATTGAGGGAAATTTGGTCTATTTGTATAAAATGATGTAAGTGGATTAGTGAGTCACACCTGATGACCAATTAGAGGCTTTCTTAACAGTTAAACATCATTAATTTAGTGGTGACGAGTCATTAAAAAAATAACCAATTAGAAGATGCCATGTGTAATGCACTCAAGGGTATTAAAGAAGTAAAGTAAGATCAATTACTTCCTTCTTTCAAGATAAAAGCAAGAGTGAGACAAAAGAAGGAAAAGAAGAGAAGAAAGAGTAAAGTTTCAGCCAAGGAGAGAAGAAGGAGAGTGCAACTGATTTTGGATGGGTTTTGGAGCATGATTTGAAGAGAGCTTGATCAAGACTAAATGTTCATCAATTGTCCAAGAGATTGAAAGAAAGTAGTAAGTTTTCCTAACCTAAATTTCTAGTTTTGGGACTTTTGAATGGGATAGATTCATGTAAGATCAATGATGATTTTGAATTTCCGTGGAATAGATAATAAGTTTGGAAGCATTTAAGGGTTGAATATGACTAGAGAAAGAGTTTGTTTTGTGAAATTTTGTCATCATATAATAAATAATAATTACATCAAAATATTCAATAAAAGAATAATAAATATCCTTAACTCTCAAACTATTACAATTTACAACAAGAGTTCATGATAAGGAAACAATCAAGTAGAAGGTAAACCTGAAACAAAAACATTTACAATTACATTACATATATAGAATTTAACATGTATATCAAATATAAGTAAAGTTAAAAGAAGAGAAAAATAAAACATTGAAATTCAATAGTCTACGGTAGGATACGTACTATAACTGCACTAACCCTAGTTATCATTTGGTATAAAATCCTCATCAATGAGAGGAGCTTCATCATCATTATCATTCAAATTTAATGTACCAAATGACATGTCAATGCTTTCTCATCTAAGATTATCTTCCAAGTCATTAACATCTACCAAATTCGGTTCTTCAAAAATCCAATCTACAAAAAGATCAATATTGTTAATGGAAAATGGATCGGTTGAACTACTTATGCAATTAAGACTCTTAGTAAACAGTAAAATTTAATTATTAGAAAATTATAAGAAATTATATAGAAATTAATAATGATAATAACACATATTTCTCGAAGCTTTAAATTGTAACGAACAAAAACCAAGTTATTCAACCTCTTATGCTCCAATCTATTCCTTTTTTTGGAGTGGATAAATTCAAATGTGCTCTAGTTTTGTGCACAACCTGTTGCACTCACACATTGACTTAAAATTTGAATTGCAAACCTTTTCAATTATAAAATATCATTTTCGAATTGATCCCACCAAGAACTTGTAAGTCATAAGATAACAAAAGTAGCGTTATAAACAAAATAAAGGAATAATTAATTTAAACAAATAAGAAAAAGGAAACAACTAATACCTGGAGAAAGTTTTCCTCTTTGTTAAATAGCAATCGACATTCCAAAATCCTCATAAGACAATTTATAAAGCTCCATTTGTATGTTTAAGAGATCTTGCATTGCGTCAATGCTAAAAATTGTTGTAATAGTTAAAAGGATTCCTCTATTAACTTCAGCTTACTTAGTAAGATCCAATCTAAAATAGACACTAAGATTTAAAAACACCCAAGCTACAAACAACGGAGAAGAAAGTTGTCTTTTTCTTCCTTCATTAATGATTGAAAGATATGGTATGTATAAAGAAGGCATATGTTTCAGATTGACTTTGATTGCTTCCGTCACCCTCTCTATAACATCAAAAAAATAACCCATTGTTGGCTTTTCTTTACTATTAGCCAAGAGAAGCACCCTCACCAAATGCTCACAAACTCAGATAACAAATTGACATTGAGACTAAAATTCTCTATCTTCCAATATAATTTTACAAACATCCACTCCAGCATTAGACGTAGCATACTGAGATGCAATCCACTTATCACTTGTAAACATTTGTCTTAACTCTTTCTTTATCATAAAAAAAGAGTGAAGTAATAAGAAATTTGTTGCAAATCTTGTCACAGCAGGACGACACAAAATCCTACCATTGGTAAATTCCTTTCTCATTAAATTCAATACCTATGCACGATCATAGATGAACCTGGTCACTTTTTAACTTTCTGCATAGTTTCATTAATAACGGGAAAATGCCGAGGATACCTATATTCTCCAACATTAGGTCAATGCAATATGCAACATAAGGAGTTCAAAAAAGAATTATACTTATCTTGCAACCTTTTTCCTGTCGCTTTATAAGCGAAATCATTGTTAGTAATACACTGAATAATATTTTATGACCCTACTTCATTCACAACTCTATCAAATATTGCAAACAAAGTCTCAATATTCCTGATAAGGCCAGATGCATCAATAGATTTCAAAAACATAGAGTCATTTGTAGAATAAATCAAAAAATTAATAATAAGCTCTTGTCTCTTGTTTGTCCGACCATTATATATGATTGAACATCCATAAGTAACCCAATTCACTCTTGTTTCTTCCAAATAACTTCTAATTTTAGAAATAGAATAACTAAAAAATTTATCTCTTAAGTCATCAATCGAAGGATCTTTGTATCCTAGGCCATAAGAGGATATTGCATCCATCATAGGTTGATAATAATAAGTCTGAGAAGTATTGAATGATGAACCTGTATCATACCACCATCTAGCTATTGCCATATCGACATTGTGAGTTGCATTTCTTGATTGTTGCTACGAATTGAAGGTTAGGCTCCAGTAGTTGTTCATAGTGCAAAAAAACTAGTCACTTACCTTCTTCTCTTCCTCACATCAGGTTTAGGTACTTCTTCTTGGGCTTAGGATGGAGCACTACTAGTACCACTACCATTACTATCACTACCACCTTCAACATTTCTACAATCACCACAGGAAACTAGAAAATGAACTTCCACTACCAAGTTCAAAATTCAACCTTTCCTTTCTATCTCTCTCATGTTGATATTCTTCAAGCAATGTTTTCAATTATCACTTCACATCATGACTTACTTTTTTACAGGGTTCCACATCTCCTTTAACTCCAGCTAAATGTTTCTTTAATCAGGTGATTCCTTCACCTTTCAAATGTTCGTTACAAAACAAGCAAATAGTATGATTCCTCATACCGGAAACCAATGCAACATGAGCCCAAGATGAATCATTATATCTTCCTGAAGTGGGTTAGTCAGGAGTACTTGAACTTCCTTCCATTTATCTGTAAAAGTAAATGAATGCATATATCAAAATAAATAACACATAATTTCATTACGCAATATGCATATCCATCTTATATAATATAACTCATTTTGTATGATTACATTATACACATTTCAATTTCATTGAACACAATTCATTTCCGACAATCACAAAACATACATAAACAATTTTCATTTCCAAAAATCACAAAACATACATAAATAATTTCTATTTCCAACAATTTTCTACAATTTTCATTTCGAATAATCACAAAACATTCATAAAATAATTTCCATTTCTAACAATTTTCAACAATTTCCATTTCCAATAATCACAAAACATTCATAAAACAATTTCCATTTTCAACAATTACAAAACATGCATAAACAATTTCTATTTCCCACAATTTTCAACAATTTCCATTTCCAATAATCACAAAACATTCATAAAATAATTTCTATTTCTAACAATCGCAAAACATACATAAACAATTTCTACTTCCAACAATTTTCAACAATTTCTATTTCCAATAATCACAAAATATTCCTAAAACAATTTTCATTTCCAACAATCACAAAACATACATAAATAATTTTTATTTCCAATAATTTTCTATAATTTTCATTTCCAATAATCACAAAACATGCATAAAATAATTTCCATTTATAACAATTTTCAACAATTTCCATTTCCAATAATCACAAAACATTCATAAAATAATTTCCATTTCTAACAATTACAAAATATACATAAACAATTTCCATTTCCAACAATTTCCATTTTCAATAATCACAAAACATTCATAAAATAATTTCTATTTCCAACAATCGCAAAACATACATAAACAATTTCTACTTCCAACAATTTTCAACAATTTCTATTTTCAATGATCACAAAATATTCCTAAAACAATTTTCATTTCCAACAATCACAAAACATACATATATCAAAATAAATAATACATAATTTCATTACACAATATGCGTGTCCATCTTATATAATATAACTCATTTTGTATTATTGCATCATACACAATTCATTTTATCGAACACAATTCACTATAAGTCAAAAACTAACAATTCAATTGTTCAACATATATAATTACAGAAAATATACATAAACAAATTTCATTTCCAACAATCACAAAACATACATAAACAATTTCCATTTCCAACAACTATAAAACATAAATAAACAATTTCCATTTCCGACAATTTCGAACAATTTCAATTTAAAGTTTTAAACATGAGGATTAAGTTGAAGGGTATAATTTACATGATTGCCAAATAATGAATGACATATCTTATACAATTGTTCATACACATTTATTCATAACATGATAATCAAGTTGAAGGATATATTCATAACATGAGGATCAACTCCAAGGATATAACTTCTTTGGAAATGTTTTTTTTTTCATATTTAAAGCTTTAAATCTTCTTTTCATTTCTAACAAACCATAATATTATATATATCATTCTATATTTGGTTCTTAAATAAGTTGCTTTTACGATTTTTAATTGACATTAATAAGTCTAAGTATAAATGGTTGGAGCCTACAACACGTTCACAATTTGAAAAAAAGTTCCTTTTGGATATATTTACATTACTACTTTCACCCATTATCTATTATAAATATTTATGATAGCCCATATATATATATATATATATATATATATAATACCAAATAATTCAACATATTTTATACTAAATTAATTATTTACTCAAAGCTAATACCTAAATACTATCATTAACTACAACCGAATTATTATTAATTACAATAGCATAATTTTATACTCAATTAATTATTTACTTAAAGCTAATACCCAAATATTAAAAATGAAATATCATTTCACAAATTTTAAGAATGTGTCAATTAATTATTTAAGTCTTTGCAAGTTGCAACGTTAATATTCTCGGTTTAAAATTTTAATTTAATTTGTTTCAACTTACAAACTTTCAATTGAATCAATTTAATTCATCAACATCATCACATACTCACATCAAGCCTTGCATTTCATTCATCAAAAATCTTAACATAAATTTCTCTTAATCGGTTAAACCAATCCACAAAACCAAACTAGAAATTAACCAAACAAATCTGTGAATCATTCAACTCTAATATCCAATCCAACCCACGCAAATTATGAAACCAAAACAACACCGTGAATTATTTAACTCCAATATTCAAATCACAAAACCGTGAATCATTCAACTCCAATATCCAACCTAGATACACGCAAATCACAAAACCAAGTTCTAACCGATTCACAATTCCAAGCTCCAATCGAACCACAAAATTTAATTCCAACTTTCAACATCCAAGTTCCAACCGATTCACAATAAAAAAGTGTAATTAAGCAGAAAAAACAAAAACTCAAAAAACACACCCAAAATCAATTCATAGCTTTGGGTTTTTGGGTTGGGTGTTGGGTTGGGTGACGAGTCGGGACTCGGGTGTAGATCTGGGGCGAGCAGCATCGTTCTCTCCTCCTTTAGACATTCAGTGGTGGTGATGGCGTGGTGCGGTGGTCCTCGTGAAGGAGGGTTGAAGATGGTGGCGTGTGCGAAACTTCACGTGGAGGAGCCAAGGATATCTGATGCTGGCGTGGATCGAGGAGGAAGGTGATAGTCGTCGGGGAAGGAGCAGCACCGCCAGAGAGGGAGCAACATCGCCGAAGATGGAGAGGAGAATGAGAGAGAGAGAACGATGGTAAGTGAAAGTGAGAGTGAGTGAGAGAGAGTGAAAAAATGAGAAGAAGCTTCGGGTGTGGGAGGGTGAGGCACGCAGTAGAGAGGGGGGTATTTTTAGGTTTAAAATTTTAAAATTTGCAAATAAGTCCTTACTATTTTTCAAATTTATGGTACCGGTCTGTATCGAACGAAATCTAGCGATACCGTCTGATATCTCTAGCCGGTACCAAAATAATAAAATCCGTTTCTTTTTCTGACTGGTACGGTATATACTGGTCGTTATAAAACGGTATTCGTTCCCTTAATTACAGTACCCCAAATTCTACTAAAATTTTGATATTCGTTTCTAATTAGTAATTTATTAAATAATTCACTTATCAAATATTATTTTGTATATTATCATACAAATGATATAATTTTTTTAGTTTACAAACATCTAAATTAAAACTTTTTTTCTCAAAATTTTTGGTATGCATAATAATTCATTTAATTTATTTATAAAAAATCAAAATCCAATATAAATATATAAGCCTTATCATCTAAATTGAAACAAAAAATTTTGAAATAAGTTATAAAAAAATTTCTTTTTTGAAGAAAATTTTGAAAATTTATAAACTATTTTATAAGTTTAAAAAAATTAAAAACTATTTTATAAATTAAAAAAATTATTCAAAATAATCTCCGTTATTAACCGATCGATAATACGAGATTCATATTCTAAACTATATCCTGTATTAACTAGAAATAAATCTGGTGTCGGGTAATCGTGATATTGCCAATAAGTTCTCGTCTCCGTCCCACCACCTCTCAGTAACTTCATACACTTTGCCTCATGTCGCCGCCGTTAGTCGGCCAGAATGCCGGCCCCAATAAGAAATCCTGCAGCGAAACCTCTTGTGGCGCGCATTGCTCTTGTAACTCTGATTCACCCTCCTGCCCATCTTCTTCTTCTCCTCCTTCTTTGTTGGTTTCACTCCACTCGGAGAAGTTTCGGAGAGTTGTTACTGCGTCGATGAAAGGTTTCTCAATCGGGGTTGGTCTCAAAGGTGGGCTGGCGCTTTTCTCAGTTCTCGCTAGGCTGCGTCGCACCAGATCCTCACCTAAGGTCCAAGTCTTTACGAGTAGCGAAGGCATAGCTTTAACCGTGAAAGAGGCTCTGAGATACGGGCTCTTTCTTGGGACTTTCGCTGGCACATTCGCTTCTATTGACGAACTTATTGCTTCCTTAGGAGGTCAGCATAGGTAAATATAATCAGCTTTTTAATGAGTTATGTATCTTTGTTCAATTGTGCAGAAATGATTTGGAGTTCGTGTTGCGTTGTTTTAGGACTGGTAGATGGAGAGCTCTAGTGGCAGGATTGATCGCTGGTCCTTCTATGCTTCTTACTGGCCCCAACGCGCAGCACACAAGCTTGGCCATTTATATACTCTTACGAGCTGCTGTTTTGGCCTCCAGATGCGGAATCAAGAGCAACCGATTTGGTTACATTTGCAAGCCTCTTACTTGGAATCATGGGGACATTTTTCTTATGTGTCTGTCCTCTTCCCAAATACTGTAAGTTTCTACGTCATTCCGGCCAACCAATTCGTATTTCAACTGTCTATTATTGTACTGATGCTGGGGTCTGAAGTGGTGACTCATTCTCGTTCTCTAACAACGGTAAGATAGGCACAGTTGTGCTGAACTTTGCTAAACTTGTGACGTCGAGACACGGCTCCGGTAAACTTTTCTAAAGTTGTGAGAGCATCTCATTTTTCGTTTTTGGGTCAGAATTTCTTCAGTACTCGCAGTTATTATTTCTTAACGGATTATAATGCTTAAAAGCGAAATATTCTGTTTGGACTTGCATAAAAATTTTTTAAAGTAGGATTGACTTCATCTTTTCGCACATTATGATTGATCAATAGTGTAATTTCTAGAATTATTTTTTAAATTAAGGACGTAATGGATTGATCCATGGCTGATATTTGTGTTAGATTTACTTTGTGGTTTAATTTTTCTTTATAGATTTGATACTATTGATAAAATAGAAGCATGCATTTCTCAGGTCTGCTTATATATTGAGACAAGAGAGTTTGCCTCCATCGTACAAGTCCTTTCTGAACAAACATGGTGGAAAGGATCTTTCCATCCTTCAAGGTTTGAAAGACATAGCAAGTGGCTTGCCTTTTACAAACTTAGAGGTGATAGAGGAATATTACAAATCAACAGGTGTTGATATTAAACTCGATCCAGAAATGAAAATTCCTTGCCCGGTATGATTTATTTCCCTTCTAGATTTCACCAAGGTTGATAATATTTTAATGCCTATTAAACGTTTGGTTCTTTTCCAATCTTTTTTCCTTTTCATCTTCAAGGAGAGATGTCCCATGTTTTTGTAAACTTGGGAATATAACTTTTTTCTCATACTTTTTGGACACTGAAATTATTTTGACTATACTGTTTGGAGGATGAAAATTGTTTAAGGCTGGTTATTTTATGGTGAGGGGTATGCTGTGCATGTGTCAAATTCGCAATTTTTAATTTATAACTGTTGTTCTGGAAAGATGCTGGGTGCTCCAATTAATTTTTGCTAATCATTCCAGTGAATTGTGTAACTATGACATAACAGTGATGGAATTATGACTCTTCATGAGTGGATGAGCCTTTAATGAGAGCTGAATGGCAAATTATTCCGAGTTCCAAATATCATCCTTAGTTTATGGACTTTGATTCTTAACATCAATAACTTGTATACAGCTATTAAAAAGATTTAGATTTGAAGCTACAAATTTACTCATATCAACCTCAGTTTCTGAATTTTGATTTTTAGTGTCAACAACTTTCATGCGGCTATTAGAAAGAACAAGTAACTCGACTTATACCTAGAATCCACTTTGTGGAAAGTTCTTTTCATTTGTTTTTCCAAGTTTATACAAGTTTTATTGTTGCTTTGGATTGGGAAAATTCAAGTAAGAAGAAGAAAAATATGGATAATAAATGCAATAAGACAAGCCATGTGAAAAATTCAGCTATATTGGTCGCAATGTTCTGTACTAAAAGGAAATTCTTAAGCTTTTCTGACCTTGATTCAAACCATATAATTGGTAAGCTGTTTATACTCTTTGCATTGGTTGAACATTGATGAGATTAATGGATACATTTGTCTTCCAGTAGTTTTAATCTAATATTTCTTGTAAAAGTAAATGGAAAATAGCTTTATGCCTGCTATATAAAAAATGCTTGTTATAAGGAGAAGCTTTTTGAACTTTTCTTTTGAATTCATATTTTCTTTGCTCCATGTGTTCAATTGGTCAAACTTAACACAACTCCGGTAGAAGGTGGAATGTCTTTCCAAGTACTCTTTAATAATTACCGTTTCATGATACTGTAAGTACCAGTTCTGACTGGCTCAGGCCCAGTCAGAAGCCTGGTCAGGGTTTGCAAACAACGTCGTTTTGAGGTGGGAATTTGGCTGTTCAGATCGTTCAGGCCTCAAGCTGGCTCCCAGGTTGAGCCTGGCCTGAAGCCTGCTTAACCCAGGTCTGACCTGTTGATTATGGGCCCATTTGCCATCCCTAATTGCAAGGACTTTTATTCATTAGGATTCGTAGTATTGCAAATATAGATGAAGTACAAATTTATCTCTGCCTCAGTTTTTGTGATATGTGACATCCTATATAGCTCTATAGCTCATACAAATATTGCTTCAATAGTATTTTGTAATTTCAACTTCTTCTTGTATGTTTTCTACTGCTTGTGCAGATCATACATGGGAAACAGTCATGCAGCACCCATGTGCTATCCTTTTTTGTTCAAGGATATAAGAGAGCATTACCAGTATATCTCCCTGTATATTTGATCCCTGCTTTGATAGTTCATCGTTGGGGCCTCTTAAAAAGGTAAAAAGTCCTCGTTTACAAGTACACACATTTCTGTTTCACAGCATGAAAGCATGGCACCTTTGATGGTATACATTTTGCATTATGTATGATTCATCAAGAGAAATATGTTGGTGCTATTGGTTTCTGGTAATAATAGGCAGTCATTTAATGTAGTTTTAGGTCAGTTAACTGATTTAACAAATTAGTTGATCCATCAATGGGATACTAAAATTGTTGATAAAGTTTTAACTATATGACACCCTAGTGCTGTTCCTTGCTCCATCATTGACTATGGTGTTTTTGTTGTCCTTTTTGCAGGCCTTGCTCAATACTGGCAAAGGGTATTCTTGGTACTGCAAGATCAAGTTTGTTTCTATCTGTATATTGCTCGTCTGCTTGGTTAGTTTGATCCTCCCTCCTATTCTGTATGCTTGACATGTAGACTGCTTGTCACTTTGATGTGTGTATATATATATATATATATTTTGTTTGTCATTGGTTTTCAAGAACCAGACCCACCCTTCTTACTGAAGAATTTTAAAATTGCTTATCAGGTTGTGGACATGTGTGCTCTTCAGACTTTTGAAAAGGTGCAATATTCCTATGGTGGCGATGGGGACGGTAGGACATCTCCTTGAGTTGAGGCATTCATTTAGGTAGAGAAAAATGTAGGTTTCTGTTGTTTTGAAACAAGGACACATTGGATCTTTACAGTTTCCAACTGGGCTAGCCTTGGCTATAGAGAAGAAGAGCAGGCGAATGGAGATATCACTGTATTGCCTTGCACGGGCCATAGAGAGTTTCTTGACGTGCATGGCTGATAGTGGATATTTGCCGCGGTCCAAGAAATTTAAGAGAGCAGACGTAGCGATTTTCAGCATTTCAACAGCCATAATTATGCATTGCTACGCTCAGGAGCGGCAAGTGTTCAGGTCCAAATATCTGAATGTTTTGGACTGGGTTTTTGGTGTGCCTGCCATCCCATCTCCCTCTAAAGAAAGAAACATATGGAATGGGGCAAAAGAAAAGATGGAAAATCATAGAAACTAGTCAATCACTTTTTTCAAATTTAAGCCAATGTTGGGTTGGGAGATTTTAGTAGGAATGATAGAGTTGCATCTATTATAATATAAGCTGCTTCAATTAACGTATCATCTTTAAATATTGTTACGCTTAAAACTATAGTCAATATTTTTTTATAAACATTATTTCAAACTCCTAAACAATTATTAATTATTCTTTGTAAATTTTTCAAATATTATTCCATATCCTAAATCACTAGCTTATGTTTATATTATTTTAGGAACTTCCATAGTAAGTATATTGGCCTAAGGGACATCCAAAAGAATGGGGTGAACAACTTTTATCAATCACTTGGAATTTAAGACAATGAACAACTTTTAAACTTACGTGAAGATGGTGAGTTCAGTTGTATGAACTTAAAAATATAACCTAAATAGCAAAAGGTACTCTTTGAGGTATGTGATATTATTAAATTAGTGACAATGATGTAAGTAATACTGAAGTAAGCTAATTGCCTTTGCATGCTTTTATTGTATGTAGAATAATATGAACAATAAAGTACTATGCACAACAATTATTCACAATCAAATAAAATAGGTAGACAATTATATATAAATACAAGCAACCAAGTAAGTGTAAATAATCAATTAATTAAAAAAGTAGGGTTAAGAGATTATACTAACGATTTACAATGATAGGGTATTCCTTCACCTGTGTCCACTTTTCAAGCCCTTCTTAAGAATCCTATCACTGTTATTTGGTAAGTGAAGAAAAAGCCACTACTTGTCTATTTCAAAGGCTCAAGACAAACCTTATAACACTCTTTCAATGGTAAAGAAAAATCGTTCAAAAATCTCTCAAAAATAATCTAAAACCTCATAATTTTCATAAATAAACTCAAGCTATTCTTTCATTACATAAATCTTTCTCTCATTATAATACAATAACACAATTGAAACTTAAAGCTTTAATTATTATAGTAGTTAATTCCTCTTTTTTGCTATTGTTTCACGTAATTTCTTTAGCTTGAAGAATCATTCTAATTGTGTATTCCAACCTCCTAGTCCTTGCTAGGATTGCATCTTTTTATATAGAACATAATATGACTATTTGTATCCTAAAGTACGAAGCTTGTTTAGGTTGGCTAACCTAATTTAGCTTACTAGATCATTGTTCATGGCGACTAACAAGTCAAGTGACTTAGTTATATAATGCTGTCCAGGGAGCATTTTTCGATCCTACAATGCTCCCTTTGAGGATCCTTCTTGACTTTCTTTAAAAGCTTCAATCAATACTTGAAGCACATCAGGTAACTTATCCAATGCTTGAACCATCTTTATGACATCTCTAAACATATGCTTCAACTATTGAATCATTTCTTTTGAGAGTTGTTCATCAAACTCAAGTTTTAAGCATTAGCTTAAAAGCTTTCCACAAGCTTTATCTTAAATCATCACTATAGAATGTCACACATCAACACTTCAACAATTTCACTAGTACTTACAATATATTGTCATTATCAAAATCGTAGGTCTAAATTCACTTGGTTTAACAAAGTATATTTATACAACGAATTCTTTTTATATCTTTTACAAAATATATGTACTCTTCACTCCATTATGGTTTTGTAACTTTTATCGTATTAAATAAAGGTTTAGCATCATTTATAAAATGTTCAATATACATCAACTGAAAAACATTTGAAATATTTGTTTCTTGGTTTTATATAAAAATTTGTCAACATAAGTACTTGCATCTATCTATTAGGTTGATAGTTCCTTGATATATTATATTTCTTAAAATCTAACTCTTGGCCTACATAATTTTAACTTTTTTTATTGTCACTACCACTTGTATTTTTAACAACATTAAAAAAATAAACTAAGATGTTCTCAACATTGTTCAATGTGTTTTAAATAGATTTATATATCATCTTTATACAGAAATAGTAAAATTGTAATAAGGATTTAATATTTCATTCGTAATTCTTTCAAATTCTCAAGAAACATTATTTAAGTTAAATGACTTTGCATGCAAATCATAATGCCTAAAAGAAATACTAAAGGTGATTTGTGTCTATCTTTTTCTACGATATAAGTTTAGGGAGCTCAACCAGTCCAAAAAAATTTTAGGGCAATCTGGGCCACGGGCAGCCCATCGGGCCTCAGTTGACCTGGTCATTTAATATATTTTTAAAATTTTTATATACTTATTTTAAGAGAATTTGAAAAAGTTGTAGTTGTATTTTTTTAAAATTCATAAATTATAGCATAATCATTTATAGTAAAATATAAGACGAAATTACCTATAAATTATACAAAAATATTTATTTAAAATAAAAGATATAAAATACGAACCAATATATATTTATTAAAAATATGTAGCAATCATAATGTTATCATAATTATTCCCTACAAACAAGAGAGTTTAATTTTGATTTTGTAATTTTATTATAACAATTAATTATAATGTAAATGTAAAAAAGTTATTATCTAAGTGCAATGAATTTATTTCAAATATTATTTTTACTTGTTTAATAAATTATTATATTTCTTTTTAATATGATTTTAAAAAAATAAATTTATTAAATTTATAATACAATATTTTTAAACTTTTAATATTTTTATAAATTATGTACAAAACTCTTAATTGTAGTTATTGTACTTTTAGTTATTGTTTTTTTTACTTTTATAGTTGTATAAATATTATTGTCTTTTCATATTATATCTATTATTAAATAATTATTGTAAAACTTTATATTTTTATTACACATATTAAAATAAATTAATTAATATCATGATTATTCTTAACGCATTTAAACCTTTTATTTTATTTTTCATACTTACACAATATATACATTATGCATATATGTATTTATATTAATCTTAAGATGAATTAATCATAATGTATCCATTCCAAAACAATATGTAAGTAATTGAGTTATAAAAACGAATACGTATAGTATATTATATTGAAAATAACTATTATTTTATTAAAACTAGAATACATTTTATAAATACTTTTGATATGTTTTTATAAATTATTATTTTTATTACTTTTGAAAATAGCTTTTTTACTTTTTTTATAAAATCATTATATTCTGATTAATCTAAATTTATATTCATAATTTTTCTTCTTTCTAAATTCTAATATTAGAAGATTCATTAATAAGTCACTCTAATTAAAAATTTGTTAATAGTAATTCCTTACTCGAAACCTTGATATAGGTTTTATTTAAATCATTCTCGTCCTTAAAGTGTTATAAGCATACCATTTTTCATAAAATTTATAAAATTTTCACCTTTTTCTTAATATATATCATGTCACAAGTTTAAATTATAGCAACATATAATTATGATATAATAAAGTTATTAATTTATCGATTATTAAATTACAAAATATTTATATCTTTTTATTTAAACCAATTAATATTTCATTTAAATAAAACTATAAGTCATTAAATGAAAGCGTAACATCACTAACTTCTTAATGTTTTAAGTGATATTTTAGGTATAATTAGCTAAATATTAACACAATTTGTGTTAAAAGTCATGTTTAGATTGAAGGGTGCTACATACATTTGCATATTAATAATGAAGAAATACATTTTAAAATTAAAATCTTGAGATGTACTTATTGGTATGATTAATTAGGAATTTTACTTCAATTGATTAGGAATTGGTAAGAAAATTCATAAAGTTAATAGTTATATTTAAGAATTTCAATTTAATTAATTAAAAAGGGTGGAGACTGAGAGAGCTTCTAATTGTACTTGTTGGTAGGATCGTCAATAGTTTGGATCAAATCATCTATATACAAACATTATATTTAGTAATATAATATTAAAATAAAAAGAATATTTAGTAATGTAATATTAAATTAAAAGAAAAT
>JAOTAY010000005.1:17582053-17594343 GCA_025629805.1 Erythroxylum baracoense
TGGATCCAATCATTTGTATGTACAAACATTATATTTAGTAATATAATATTAAAATAAAAAGAATATTTAGTAATGTAATATTATATAAAAGGAAATTTAAAAATACCTTCATCTTCATATATTTGATCAAAATAACCTTCAATTAGTCGATTAATTTCACTAGTCCCCTTCGCATTAATACCTGTGGCTGTAGGAAAATAAAAAACACAATATTAGGTAAGATAATATAAAGATAGATAAAATAAATATATTAAAAAGAAAAGAATTTATCATCAATATCTTCATTATTTAATCAACTTTGAGCACACATAAAGGCTTCCACAGTACGATAATGAAGTCAATCATGATGAGGAGTAATGACCCGACCGTTAGTATTAAATGCAGACTCTAAAGTAATAGTTGATGATGGAATATCTAATAAGTCTCGTGTAATAGCTTGCAAGATCGGATAATTATATGCAGACATCTTCCACCATGATAACATATCGAACGACTCACCTTCAGTTTCAGGAACACAATATATGGAAAAAATATTTATCTAACTCCATCGTATTGTAAGAAATCCTAGCCCTTTTCTCTTTCAAAACATTTGAAAGAGAATCTGTCAATAATTGGTCAAAAGCAAAGGTCGAACCTGAAACTGAAGTTTAAGTTGAACTGCCTGCAGCACTCCTAAGATCCTGATCATGAGTTTGTTGCATTCTGATTTCGTAATCATGAAACAATTGATACCATAATTATTTCATGGTATATAGATGCTCTTGAGCTTCACCAATGTACAATGCACTACAAATATATTCATCCCCGTCCATCCTGTATCTCTGATCCAACATATATAATACTGCAACAATATCTTCAACCTTAGACCAATAAAAGTTAAACTTCTCCGTCATCTACTCTGCCATAGTCTGAATCACTGTATTAGAGTTAAACATCCACAATGATAAAACATGTTTTATGTTGGACATAGTGCTAAGATACAGTGCAAATTTGGATATTTTGTTCCTAAGAATAATTCAATCCAATTATTGAATAATTTTAACTTCATAAAAAGTTCTCTAGCCAAGTCCCATTGATCCTCTGATTGTATGTAGGTATACTGAGAATCCCTTTCTGCTAGTCTAATAAACAGCTGAGCGTATGAGATTACCGACTCTAACATCTTAAAGGTTGAGTTCCCTCGGGTAGGACAATCCAAAACCAACTTCTTTGAATTTGGAATGCATAAAATTTGTGCACCATCTTCAAAAATTTCAACTTTTTAAGGAGTTGGACTCCAATATAAAATACTATTTTGAATACACTTTATTGCTTCCTTTATCGTCTCCAGCCCATCCTTCATAATCAAGTTAAGAATATGCGCAAAACAACACATATGAAATAACTTACCTCCAGCCGATAAGCTCCCAACCCGCATCTTACCCTTCAACTTCTCAATCATAACATCATTTGTGATACAATTATCGACTGTAATGGAGGATACTTTGTTGTCGATGTTTAAATTCATCAAACAATCTTTCAACATATTTTCCAATTTTTCATTTATATGCAGTTTCGGCACATAAATGAACCTATCATGAAAAAGCATACCAATATGAATCATAAAAAATAATGAAAAAGTAAATTATAACAATATTAAAGAATATAAATTACCTCACAGGTCTATTGCATAACTTCCAATCATTATCAACATAATGGGTTGTCACCGCCATGTAACCCTTCTTTTGGTTATCTACTGTCCACATGTCTGTTGTTGTGGCAATTTGTCCTTGAACACTCCACAATGTTCTTAATGTTTCTCTCTTCTTGTCCTCATAAATTTTGAAAATATCATTCCTCAATGTATTCCAACTTGGAACCTTGAAACTCAGTTGGAGTGAATTAAGAAATATCTTGAATCTTTTTCTTTCAACCAGAGACAACGGTTGTTCATCTCCAATAATCATATTATCCGTCAAAATTCTTGATCTTTGGTTGTCAAAAGTTGTTACAGCCATTTCATTCTTTCCTTTTATAAGGCTAGGGGTAAAAAATGTTTGACCTCCTAAAACCATCTTCCTTCTAGTATATGATTCCATATGTCTCTTTAAATGAAACGTTCCACCTTTCGAACCACTTGAATACAACTTTTGACAATAATTGCAGTTTGCTTTTTCAATTCCATCGGTTGATATAGTCTTCTTAAAGTGATTCCAAACTTCACTTTTATATTGACTATTTTAATTTTTAATTGAACTTCTATCATTAGTTGGTGTCAAAATAGAACTTTCTACTTCTACCTCTAGTACTAGATTAGAACTCTCAACTAAAGGAATATGCTCATCCATCTTAAAAAAACATAAAAATACTTGAGGTTACAAATAAGAATGTATTAGGAAATGACACATTCTTAATCAAAACACTTTGCCTACATTCTAGTTAAAATATTCCATATAAAACAAAATTTAAAGAAAATGAAAGAATGTCCAAACTTTGAATATGATAGAATGTCCAAGTAAGTTATGTTGATTATTTAGAGGTGTAATGGTAAGTTACTGCATTAAGTGTTCTTAATAATATTCTTAATCTTTTCCTTTGGAACGAGTAACTGTATTGCATCTGCTCATGTGCAATTATATTCACTGCTTAACTTGTCAGCAAATGGATAGAGATAAAAAAGTAAATCTATAAAGCTATATATTCAGATGGATGTCATGTTAAGAAAGTAAGGATATATATACTAATGAATTACAGCTAGATGACACTTTGGATACAATGAAACTTTAATTCTTCAAGTTTATCTAAGTTGAAACAAAATGTATAGATGATGCGGAAACTTGAAACCACCTGTAAAGTAGTTGTTTGTTTACATCAACCAGAATATGATTATAGTTATTATTATGGTTCTATGCCAACAAGTAAATCTAGGAATAGATTTTGATGTTAGTATATAACATGTGGCCTACCCTTTTTCTATATGATAGATATTCAGAAATAACGCAAATGCTTTATGATCATTCTACATGGAAAGGAACAAAACTTTGATTCAACTTAAAATCCATTACTCTGATGACAGTTTTAATCAAAATCATATAGGTCAAAGAAAAGGGAACAGTTATATCGTTAAATTAAAGGATCTGTTTATGTGAGTTTTTAGTCCAACTTTGATTTCACACTACCTATTTCTCAAATTAAAGTGTTTGGAAACTCTATTATGGTTACAGAAAAAAACCTTGTTAAAGGCTAAAAAGGAAGTCTACCCCTATATCTATAAATTGTGAGGCTAAAGTTAGAACAAAAAAAAATAAAAGAATTACCTTTTAACACTAAGAGCTTCACACTGAATCTTAAAATAGAAATCCAGAATTCAATAGATTCAAGAAGGGGATAGGTGCACCAAATTTTACTTCAAAACAATCTTTATAAGAAGGAACGTAAACAAGATCAATTATATAAAAGGATGATGAATGTAAACAAGGTTTGGATAAGATCTATAGTGAATTAGTTGGTTAACTCTTGGAGACAAGAGTTTAGAGTTCCTGAAGGTGCATTACAATGGTTAGATAAGTGGCACAAGGATGTCCCATAAAGAACCTTTTCCACCTACTCCTTATAAATTAATTCACCAAAGTGGGCATTCAAACAAGTAGACTAATCGCAAAAATGAAGTTGGTGTAAATGACATGTAGAAGTATGCCTGATTATAATTGCTTACTGATTGGAACCCATATTATATTGAACTACATAGATGAATAACTGAAAAGGAAAGGTAATCCAAGGTGCATCGAGGAATAGGTTGTAAATAAACATTCATAAAATGTATGTTAAGAACTGAAGATGTTAATATAAGAAGGTGAGAACATAAGAAAATATCAACCTAGAAATGGTGAATTTGTAAATCCATCAGAACATGTCACCAGTAAGAATTGCAGGCATCTTAGTATGTGATCTAGAGGAAGCTAGTGACAAATGAGAAACTTTCGTCTGGTGACGCTAAAAGAGAATAATAGGCTTAAAAGGTGGACAACAATCCTCATTAGCCTCACAATAGAAGACAACAAAGAAAGCAATAAGGATGCCAGGTGGATTGGGTTTGTGCTAGCATACTACCGTATTAATAATCCTTCTAAGCATTTCATGCATTCTAGATGTCAGCATTGTGTAGACTGCACAAGAAAGGTTACTCAGGAAGAAGTTTTGCATAAAATTTAGCTCCTATAATAAAAATTAACGTGCATCATCTTGGTGGCTAATGTCATCATAATATGTATGACCATACGGAGTAATGAATAATTATAATACTAAATTGAAGTTGAACTCATATACTTTTCAAGTATGGAAAAATCAATACGCTTCCATCTACCATTACTTGAAATTGCAAGATGGTAATATCCATTGAAGTTGCACATTATCTATCACTCCATAATTACAAGTAAACTAGTTATTCAGAATAAATCTCAATGTTGCCCGAGGCTTCTGCTAATAGAATGTTGCTGAAAGAGCTTTTTCCCAAGAATTTGATGGCCTATATAATTATAGTTTAAAGTTTATAGGACAAGATCTATAATGAATTAGTTAGTCTATATAATTAAATTTTTGTTTCGTTTGTTGGTGTTACAAACAACTAACAAAAATAATCTTTGATGCATTTCATCAAACAATTACAAGCATTATCCTATATTCCCAATATTAACATGCAAAATTCTCATATTAGGCACATCAGTTCTCAAATAACCAAAAACCAAGTTGACCAAGAGAGAATGAGAGATTACCTTATTAAGCACATTGGACCATTCACCGAATCACCGTTGGTTATTTGAGCGTTGGTAACTTCGACGTGCGCACGAGTCACGACAGATGATATACGAAGAAGAAGAATGAAGGAAGAACATGAAATGAAGAAGAAGAACAGAGAAGCGAAAGCAACTAGGTGAGGGGTCGGGGATGAAGGGAGATGGATGGAGGCAAGAGGAGGCTACTGAGGGGTGAGCAAGCAAGGGGAGGATGGGCGCTGCTGGCTAGCTTTCGTTTAATCAGAGGCAAAACGATGTCATTTTGTCTTGTGTTTTATTAACTGTTATAACTTAAATGACATCATTTTATTCTTAAAGCAAAATCGTTTTGTTGATAGAAGAAATATTTTCAACATAAACAAAATTAAGTCATTTTGTTTAGAGCACTATGCAGGCCAGGGGCCAAGTTGGTCTGGTCAAGTGGCCTGGCCCAAATTTTCTCAAGTCATACCCAGCTAGCCTGTGAGCCAGTTAGACCGGGCTAAGTCGAGCAGGGCATTTTTTGACATCCCTAAAAAATACAATATGAAAAAAAAACACAATGACTACATACTTTGAAGTTCATGGAAACTTGGTGATAGAACTTGCACTAGCTTTTTGGTCTGAGTGTTTTGATTTTAAATCAGGAATAGGACGAAAGCATTGGGGACACGATGTCGTTGATAGAACCAATACTATTAACACTAGCTATTGCTTTTAAAGTGCCAGACGGAGGAGAAGCCAAAAGGGATGTGATGAAGACCATAAGAGCACATGAGAGAACAAGAGTGGATGGATAACACATACGACACACCTGGAAGTCGGAACTAGTTAGAGCAAGGAGGTGGCAATGTAGATGTGGAAACCCTAAATTGCAAAACAAAGGGGGTGAGTGTCCCATATGAAGAAAGAGAAGGTGATGGCAAGTCAACGTCGTGTAGTGCATGCGCCTCACAAAAATGTTCTGGCACATGTATGCATACAGATAATCCTACTCAATCTTATTTTAGCATTTTGTATATTTTAAGCCTTCCTTTTAATTAAATTCGTTTAATTGAGATTAAATTATTTAAATTCTTAATAAATTCAAAAACATGTTTTCTAATTGTTTGAAAATTATTTTCAAAAGTGATAATTGTTATTACGTTTAGAAATTAGTTTAATTTTTCAAGAGTTGAATTATTGATTAAATTAGTTATCAAATCAATAATTAGAATAAAGAAAATTTTAAAATGGTTACCTTTCATAATTAGATTGTGTTAGATAAGTCAATATAATGAGATTATATAAATTAAGATAAGATCTTAATTTTAAAAATTAAAGTAATTATTTTTCTTAATATGATTAAAATTAATAATTAAATTAATTCCCATTTAAAATTTTTAAAAACTTATCTCTAAAATAAAATTAGTTATTTTCAATTAGATTGAAATTAATTAACTAGACACTCAAATAAAAAATTGTTTTCGTAATTAATTAAGAAAGGTGTTTCTTAACTAAAGTTTATTTATTTCAATTTGATTAAGATAAATTAAATTTATGGTTTTATTTGTTTGAGAATTGTTATTCTATTTATTTAGAAATATTTGTTGAGGATTTGGTATTAAAGTCGTAGAGATATGTCAAAATTATATAGATGACAATATGTATTGACATTTTGAGTTGACCAATATCTCATAAACTTAATGACAACATTGAAGAGGTATTACAACACCATGATAGCAAGATGAAAGAGGTTACATAGAGTAGAGCTGAAAGATATAGTACCTTGATGAAATTGTTTCATTCAATTTACTAAACTAAAAGCATAAACGTGGAATAAATTAAAGGTATTTGCTATAAAATGATAATAGTTATAATAGAAGAAATGATTGCATGACTTTTCTTTTCTATACGTGATATGATAAAAATCATATATATTTATAATACATGCTTTCGAATATTTGATACTTAATTTAGATTTAACATTACTACTATGTTTAAGACATGATAAGAAATATATTTGTTGACCAAAAGTAGTTGATCTAAGCTTATACAAATAATCTGTATGTATTGGATCAAAGGAGACTTATGCTTAACATAAGTGGCAAGAATGCAAAGTTAAATAGTTGAAACTATCCTTTAATACCATATTAGTTAAATCAATATAATGAGAATCATGAAATTACGTACAAAGATATATGTATCCTTTTTTTAATTATGAATCATATGAAACTTGTTAAGTTGAAGAATAACCAAACCAAGATTTAGTGAAAGGATGGTGTTGATATTGAATTGTTAAATTTATACATGTGATGTATTGGATGAAATAACAATTCATAAAAGGATGATTATTATATTTCATTAGAAATATTAATGAATTTATGTGATATTGCCATATGTATTAAACTAAATTTTGATTAAAATTTTGAAAATTTCAAATTGTTTAAACTTATGTAGAAATTAAGCATTGAGAATGCTCAAATACTTTTATTGGATTGGTGTGGTTACATTTAATTTTTTGGTTATCTATAGATAATGAGATTCTCTAATGAATATCTCCATAACTAAATTCCATAAGAGTACGGATCTATATAAGGAGGACAATATAATATAAGATATTGTATGATGCAATATTTATTTTTTCTATGGCTATGCCTAGTACTACGCCTTACCTTCGATAGTTCTAATTAAATCAATTAGTAAGATTTCATATTAGTTATGAAATGATAAGACTTTAAAATAGTTAAACTCAATGATTCAGAGATGTGATGCTTAGTTGAAGCATATATTGTCCGCTAAGTTTAGAACTAAATCAGATAGTAGGTTATAAGAGATCAAAAAGGTTAGATATAATCTTATAGACCCATTGAATAAATTATTTTTCTTAATGTATACTTATAAGAAAATGGTTCTCAAGATAAGTAGAGAGAGTAAGATGAAATTTAAAAAGTTCAAATCTTATGACAATGCATCCAATTGGAACCAATACCTTTACTAATACATGTCATGTATAATTGAAAGGCTATAAGACGTTGAAAGATTCACTTTTATGATGAATTCAAAGAGTTTATTTTGGAGATGAATGTGAATTTATTCTGTCTACAAAATGGTTAGTGTTCAGTGAGAGTATGTAGAGACATTTTTTATGGAGAGCAACTATTCATTTTCAATTGTTAAAAAATATAATTGTCTAAGAATAGTTCATATTGGATATGGAAAGGTAACAACTTAATTTTAGGAATCAAATCTATAAAGATGGATACGGAAGTTGTTTACCCGTTCTAGTCCAAGTACGTATTCAATGTTTGAGATATCTGATACTTGTGAAGTATTATGATATCTATTATTCTATGTATGATTGATATTTAGATTTAGGGTTATAAGGAGATTAAATTTAGAAGTAAACCCTAATTAAAGTATATTTTACTTAGAATAATATTCTTTTAGCTTGGAAATGTTCTGATGTATCATAAATTTCTAATCAAACCATGATATATTTTTCATTTATTGGAAATGATTTTGTAGATCAAGAAGTTATTCAATGAATTTGGTATAGTTCTATGTATTGTTCAAGATAGTAATGAAATGTAGAACATTAGAGCCATTGTGCATGCAAAAAGAGCTAAGGTTTCATCAAAGATCCAAGTATGTATTCAGGTAGTTTCTCTTAATTATGATGATAAATAATATAAAAGTTGTAAGATTTAAATAAGTGTTCACTATAAAGAATCTTGTAGAAAACTCTCACTAAACCACTGTCTTAGTAGTATTATGATTGTCATATGGTGATATGGTATAAGATACTAAACAATTGGCTTAATACAAGTAGGTGATGATTGGTTTATATCCTACAACCAATTAGTTGGTTATAGTTCAGTGATATAATTATTTAAAGACCTTCTTTATATATATATATATATATATTTATGGCATCAATAAAGCCTTTAGATAATATTTATATGTATATAATAAAGTCTATGGGATAAATATACATTGCAAATGAAATTATAATGAAATCATAATTATGAGATTCATTTTGAATTTCTGTATTCTGTAAATTGTTCATAGTTATTGTTTTATTAAGATTGGACATTAATATAACGTAAAAAGACTAGCATTTGTTAAGTTTCTTCCTTATAAAGGAAGTATTCAATCTTATAAACTAAAGTATGTTGATAATTAAACAAATGTATAGGTGCTTGTTAGAAAACAGATTCACTAAACTAACCCTATATGAGAAATTCATTTGAAACATTGCCTATATATCTGTAGAAATTCTCATTATGATAATTGCATATGATCACTTGAATTGAGATCTCCAAAACATCTCATATAAGGATTGCTATATTTTGATATTACTTATAACATTTTCTAGTGAATGGTAACTAAGTTGGTAGTCATTGGATATAGCATAAATTATGTGGAAGTAGTTAAGTGATTAATATAAGATTCATCATTCTGAAGTAATTAAGGAGAATGTTCTATTGTTCTCTATTACTAGTGATCCTAGAAATCCTTGACCAAGGTGAAATGACACTTCGAAAATAGTTTTCAAATGTTATTAATTAAATCAATTACTAATGTTGGAGAACTAATATAATTGGACTCCAAATAAAGTAGACATTAAATCTATGTTTTATATGCAATCGGATCATTATATAACGAAAGGATTGAATTATATAGAAAAATCATACATGAAACAGTTAGTCAAAACTACTTTGACATTTTTAAATATTTGAATGATCATGATACATTATTTTGACCTATGAATATAAATTATTTAATTAGAGAATTAAATTGAAAAATTTAATTTATCTAATTCTAAATATAATTTAGTGTTATAATTTATATCCATTGTCAACATATTGAGGAGCCTAATGAGTCACACACACAAAATATGTTGATGAGAGAAAAGGTATTTTGATTAAGTTGAACTTGATTGTAAAGTTTGAGAAACTTTATGATTAAATAAGAGCTATTTAATAATAAGGATTAATATGATATATTGGATCTTATTTAGGCATAATTGATATTTAATTATAATTTTAATTAAAGTTTAATTAAAATTAAAATTTAATTTCAATTAAATTACTAAAATGTATATTATAAATAAGCTTAGGCTTTAAAGGAGTTAGCACTCCTTACCTAACCTTCTCTGCAACAGTTGTAGAGTTCTTTTAACTAGCTCTGTGGATACCTTTAAAGGCAGGATACTTATGTTGTTATGATGGTTGAGATGAGTCAGTTTCAGAAATAGTTCAAAAGGAACGATAAGAAAAAAATCAAGCTTTAGAATAAGGTATGAATTAGATTTATGCTTTATTATGTTTTATGTGTTAATTATTTTATAAAATTTAAATGATATAAATTTTAAAAAAATTATACAAAACAAATTTCGTATTAGATCCTACCCAAATTTCCCAACAGAATACTAACAATTTTATAGACAATGGTAAAAGTCCAGGGAGTTGGGAAACGGTATATCAGGGCGCCAAACCAAAATTTGGCTTTTGGTAGCTAGGATTGATCTAAAATGGCTTACGAGAGGATGATGTAAAAAAAAGAATTTATAAAGTTATGATTAGATATTTATTTTTACAAAAATTTGAGAAACGGTGAAAAATAAACTATCATAGTTAAGTCAACCTGTTTGTTTTTGTTTCTATTGTAGTAAAAAAATTTTGCTTGTTTAAGTTTTTAGTTTCTATTTTCAGTGTTGGTTTTTTTTCAATTTTCAAAATTTATAAAAATCATAAAACGTAGTTTGTTTTTCATAATCTAGTTTACTATAAATAAAAAATATATTATTTAATTATTTGATATATTAATTATTAATAAGAATTATAAATAATTTAATATTATATTATATATTTAATTAATTTAAATTAGTTATTAATAAAAATTATGAATAATTTTAATTTATTTTATTTTATAATTAAATAAAAATTAATTAAATAATTATTAATAAATATAATTAAATTTAAAATATCTTCAAATTATATAAATTTCAAATAAAATTTGATTAAAAAATTAAAATTTAATTTAATTTTAAATAAAATTTAATTTTTTAAAATTATTTATTTTAAAAATAAAATAATTTTATTGACAACTTATTAATAAGAGATTAAAATAAATGTAATTAATTAAAAATAAATTTTTAATTTTTATCTAATATGTAATTATCATCAATAATAAAAATATAATTACATTAATATTAAAATCAAACATATTTTTTTATTTGAAAGAAAAACGAAAAAAAACTAAAGATTATAACAAAAAAACGGATGTGGAACCAAACGGCCCCTTAATTAATTGCCATTTTTGTCTATAAAATCAGTTTTCTTTCTTTTCATAATGGAGGTTAACCTGCTGATAATAAGATTAAATCATGTGGCTTGAACTCACTGGAAATAGTGGTACGATTATTTCTCTGGAGCTTATGAAGTAACATACAAGATTAATTAGGCAATCTCAAATTCTTCTTTTGAACTTACGAATTTTTAATGTAGATCGAGTAACTAATTTGAAGAGCAAACTTCATTTGATTATCATTAATATATGATAAGCAATTTCTAACTTTAAATATTTATAATTAGTAATACATAAATATGCTATCCGAAAACATTTTTGTATCTTGTTTAATGAAAAACTACTAAGTAATAAAGCTATTCACGTGGCGCATGTCTGTCAAAAGCTATTCACTTCCGTCTATATCTTTTTTATTTTTCTTCGAAGTTGGCTTTGTATCAACCAATTATCATGCAGTAGGTACAGAGTCTTTGTCCCACAATAATACACACAGAGAACAAAATTGATTTTGAGCTATGTAATTGGAATCTGAAATAGCAAGTCGGTCAACCTTGATGATGATAGAATTGTTAGTTTATGCCCCATAGTCAATCGCTTTGGTTGTAGTTTAATGACAATTATTTAAAGGCATTCTTTATCTTGTATATATTTAGATGTACATTCCAAGAAAAATAAAGTTTAGCGACGGAAATTATCAACAGAAAACCTACACATTTTGTCGGCAAGCTAAGTTAGCGACGAAATTTATTGACTGATTAAGGCATTGGAGAAACGGCCGTAGATAATAATTTGCGACGAATCACAGAATGTTCGTCGCAAATTTACTGATGAACATTTTGTGTAACCGTCGGTAAATATACCGACGATTATTATGTGCTATTTTCAGTCGGTAAAGTTACTTACCGACAAGATTTGTCCGTCAGCAACCTTACTGACAGAATTAAGTTAATGACAACATTGTCAACGGTTATTAGTTTGTACATAGGGATGGCAATTTGGGTTCAACCGTTCGGGGCAGGGATTGGCAAAAAAATCACCCTGTAGAAACGGGGATGTGGTAAATATAACCCTCGAGACAGAGTCGGGGATGGGGACGGGTTGAATAATCCCCTCTCCGTGGGGATCCCTGTTCATGATAATTTTAGAAATATATTATATATTTTTATTTTTGTACTCTTTACTAAAAGTTTGGTATAATCATATGAACCAACTTTATATGGGTGCAGGGTAAGGATTCAGGTCTCTGTG
>JAOTAY010000005.1:17602018-17643726 GCA_025629805.1 Erythroxylum baracoense
GCCAATTTATTAGGAACCTAATGGGTCACACATCAAAGAGCAATTTGTAAAAGAAAAATCAATTTAATTAAGTTGGATTTAATTATAAAGTTTGAGAAACTTTAGGGATGAGATATTTGATTTTATTAAAATTAAAGTAATTATAATTAAAATTTGATTTTAATTATAATTAAAGATATTTAATTTTAATAAAAGACTCTTATGATTTCTATAAATACGGAAAAGCTTTTAGAAGCTAACACTTCTGTCTTTTTCCTCTCAAAGCAGTTGAGAATTGCTCTGTGGATACCATCAGAGGTTAGACGCTTGGACAACTCGTGATTGATCGATTGGAAAAGGTTTTCAACAGAAAAGCGAACAAGGTACGATTTCTAAATCGTATTTTGTTTTTATTCAAGTTTTACAATTATCGAGATCCGCTCGTGATCCGTAAAAATTTTATTTTTCCGCTACGCTCGTAATTCGATCACGGTTGGATTCCAACAAAAGCAACTGGGTGAGGGGTCAGGAATGAAGGGAGATGGATGGAGGCAAGAGGAGGCTGCTGACGGGCGAGTGAGCGAGGGGCTGGGCACTGCTGCTGACTGGTTTTCGTTTAATCAGAGGCAAAACGACGTCTTTTTTTCTTGCAACAAAATGGCGTCGTTTTGTCTTATGTTTTATTAACTGTTATAATTTAAACGTCGTCGTTTTATCATTTTTACTTGCAGCAAAACGATGTCGTTTTGTCTTGTGTTTTATTAACTGTTATAACTTAAATGACATCGTTTTACTCTTAAAATAAAATGACATTTATTTGTCGGTAGAAGAAATATTTTAAACATAAACAAAACAACATTGATTTGTTTGGAGCACTGTGCGAGCCATGAGCCGGGCTACTCAACTCGGGCCACGTTAAAATATAATTTGAGATAAAATATTATCTCAAATTAATCTATCTTTTATAAAAGCACCTTGGCTAAAATCAAGTTTAATTATTCATACTCGTTAAGTGATTTATATAAGATTTACTATATTTTGTTACAAATTTTAAAAATCAAAGATTAGAAAGCTTAATATTGCTTTATCAATTTCTAAACTTATACAATTAGAATAATGAGGCATGATAGATAGGAATGGCAATTTGACTTAGAGCCTAACCGATCCAATTCAACCTAGTCCAAACATGTTAGCGAAGTTTTGAGCAAATCTTGAGTTTTGTTTTTTAAATTTCATATATCAAGCCAAGTGTGAATTCTGATTGCTCAATCTGGCCGAATATAAAAATAATGTCATTTTAAGTAAAACCATATAATCTTTAAATTTTAAATTAAAAAATCAAAATGGTCCGAAATCTTACCTTAACATAAATATATTTGGGCAAACTATACGATGATAGCACCAGAAGCTCATTCCTTGACAGAATAATCTGCAAACCTCCAAGTAGAGGCGTAGAAAATTTTGTTATAACGTAGGTTAAGGCGGGGGTCAGCTCGTCGCCCGCTATATAGTGTTTTTCACACAATTATTATCTGAAAAAAGGGAATGAAATGGTTTCCAAATTTCTGGCAACAGAAGCAAAATAATGGCTCTCAGCCTCTGCCACACTGCAAAGTAAATATTATTGATAGGCTTTGCCATTTCATATTAGGTCTTCCATTCAACACCTTATAATGAATTGTACATCTCGAAATTTTCTGTTTTTTTCTCCAAGCATCAAATTATGAAATGGAGTAGCATTTTAATCATCTGTCTCATCCTCTTGCCATATCATTGAGTTGATGCATACAAGGATCGAATTTTTGAAGCACCTTCTTTTCAAGTAAAGAACCATGTTTATATTTTCGAGTAAAGCCTAGGAAAGTCAACTTGACCAAGGGCTGCAAATGAGCACTTGACGTGAAGACTAGCACCGTTGAGACGCTTCCTTGCAAAGTGAAATGCAGATCAAGTTCGTTCCTCTACATCTCTAAAATGTTCTAGACCATTATAGGGACTCTCTGTATTTATGGTCCTCGTTCATCTGTCGCATAATTGCCACAAAACATGCTGTAGACCAACATTATTTCCTGTATGTTCACATTCAACTGGATCAAACTTATCAGTCAATAATGCAGCAGTTAAAAAAGATGACGAGGATGATAAGAAGAGAAAAAAAGGATTAAGTTTTGTGCACGATGTAGGTAAATTCAAGAGAATGGGAAAGTGACATCTTTTATCTTAATTAGAGGTTGCTATAAGTAAATAATTTGACCCTCTTTTTAAATGGACAATAGTGGCTGTAAATCATAACAAAAGATAACAGCATACTGGTGGAAATAATATTCTACGTATTTACTCATGCATACAAAATCCGATGAGCTATATTTCCTGCAAAAGAGAACCTTATATCGAGACCCCTTTCATGAAACATTGGTGTAATATGTAGTACTCTACTATTACACATTGGAGAGCATGAATCATAATAAATTAAACCTAAATTTTCCAAATTCTGTTTCCTAAACATACCATGATACTGTTACTTAAGCTTGTCCTCATCCAGCAACAACTGGACCATTGATCTGACAACCTCATTGTTGACTATCATGGCAGTCTGTCAGGAAAAATAAATTAGGCATCATTGTAAGTTCATGCTGGGAAAGGATTATCATCAGTCAAATCCGTATGCTTTCATTTGCATTAGTAATTTAGATACACACTTCAAGAAAAAAATGACGCCGTAATTCATAGGAAAACAGAAAAACAGAATAGGCTAACCGAGGATTAAACAAGCTAAGATGTATGCATGACAAAAGGAAAGCAAAAGAATAAAAAAGCAAGTGCTTTGTGAGCTATAGACTACATATCTGGTCATTATAGTCCCTTTTATCCCTAAGCACAAATATTTGGCACCATAAAAGTATTCTGAATAAGTTTTATTTCTTCTCTTCAAAGCAATAATTACCTACTATTACTCATGTTGAAGCCGGAAAGAGAACATATCGTTATGGTAGAAATGCTAATTACTTGTATTTATTGTTAAATTAGTCCTATTCGATTAGGGTATCATGATTAGTGACATAATATTTATTGTTAAAGTAGTACTATTTAATACAGCTTTCTCTAATATGAATATTGTTGATAGAACTACAAGCATAGGCTTTTAGAGACAACAAAACTAAAATCTATAAATTTACAAATCTGCTACTTATTTGTGACTGGTGACATAATCACTGGTACCTAATTATAAAATCCAGAAGATAAAACAGAAGGGAAAAAAATGGCAAAAAACAATGTTAACAGAATTTCCAGAGCAGAAGAATATTATTACTTTAGCAACCTTATATCCCAGCCATAAGTTTATGTAGTTATTATCCATACTAAAAAACGAAAAAGAAAATATAAGAAAACTCAAGATTCAAAATTTTCATAAAAAATCCCATGAACTGTAGGAAACAGAGGAATTGAAAATTAGCAAGATACTCCACCAAATTAACAATGGATACATAGAACATCAATTTCGTTGTCTTTTCTCCCTAAATTATGCTACAATAGATCTGTCCACATGATTTTAACTAGAAATATAACATGAATCATGGATACCAACTAGCATTATATATTTAGAAAAAAACAATAGGAGCTGTCAAGGAATATTGGACTACTTCTGTTCATTTTGGAAGTACATCTATCACATGGTTTTAATGTACTTATTGACATAAAGATAATAATGCAGATTTCATGGACTCTTAACATTTTCCAATAAAACACAAGAGTGAACATGATTAGAAAACTATTACCTACTGGGTTGATTTTGTAGAAAGTAGCTCCACCAAGACAAAGTGATAAACCAGCCAATAGGTAAGGAGTTAAAAGTGCAAGTTAGTCATCACAAGAAATGTCAAACAAATTGTGCATGTGATGATGATATCAAACTTAGCACATTATGAAACCATACTGCATGGTAAAAGCACGCATAAGAACTGAACAAAAATTTGCAGGGGTGGTAACCGAGGTGACTGGATGATAGGGAACAAAAATTACCTCTGGTTTTTGAATAAGCTCCTTCAATAAAGAATGAAGTGCTCCCCTCAATTCCTTGAACAAGACAGCTGAACGTGCTGGAGCTGTCAGCTTTAGCCATCCATCAACGGTGACCACCCCAGTCTTCAAACAAAAAGAACATATTCACTTAGAAGGAAGAGAACAAAAAATTTTTTATAATTCTAAGCACTTCCAGCATTTCTTCTGGTGAGTACAAGTACAATAAAAGTTTCTTGGCTTTGTGCAGGCACACCAAATATGTATCTAGCAAAACTGAATGTTTGAACGAGAGAATTTGATGGCTTGAACACTTCATTGTGCTGAGGAAATAATGTGCAAATTTCTAGAAGATAGAAAAGATAAGTTGTCAGAGAACCAAGGTATGCAAAGAAAACAATCAGTAATATCTTCACAGACCAAGAACTACACCAAACTCAATTCCTTGGTTAACAATATTTGTAGTTTTACCAATGCCCACCCGTGGGTATATTCTAGGTAGGAACAGATACTAACCTGATGTTGAATGTTTATGGAGCCACCAAACAATAAGATCGAGAAGGGAGATATGACAGTGGTATCTCGCAGAAAGACTTTATTGGTCTCAACCTGCATTCAAAACATTACCATGCATGATAAGATTTTAAACTCATATCAGAATTTTGGTATTGTATCTTTGTAAGGTAGGAGGATTTCTGGGAACTGATTCCCAGATTCGAGTATTCCTAAAACCAAACAGCTTCGAACATCAATTTCATACCAAGTTATCCATCATTGAATGAATGCACTCAGTTTATAGCTAACTTCAGTTTCAAAAGCAGGGAATATTACCAAACAAATCCTAGCCATCATCAACTAAGTAAACTTAATTATAATTATAATCTCATAACTAGCAATCAAATACAGGGAAAGCAATGAAAATGTAACAGAAAGGACAAAAAGTCCTCAACTCATGTACCAATTCAGAAAAAAGAATAATTCAACTTATATGCTCTTCCAGATGTCCTTCGATTTAGACAAACAAGTCAACCAACATACCTTCTTATACTTCGAAGTGATTCTTCAACTCAAGAAGTGACTTCTCTAGGAACCAATTTGTGTGATACTAACCAAACCCTAGGAGTGATTCCTAGTTGTTATTACAAATATAAAGGGTGATTTCTAGACCTATATTCAGCAATGAGTTCCAAATTTCAGCAAACTTAAAATTTTGGTTATTCTCTCTGTTAGGAACTGAATTCTTCTGTTAGACAATCATTTGCATTAAACAGGACATTCTAATTCAGCCTGCATAGTCATATGAATAGCAATATATCCCACATACAGTTTTTCAACATAGATATAGGTGATTGGTGCCCATCAGACAGGGTTCCAGGCGTGCATACCAAGAAAGAACAAGAAAAAAGTTAGTTGATGAGAAGTCGAGATAAGGTCAAGTAACCAGCCAACTGATACAAAAGCAGCTGATAAAACTACCATTGAAGAGTAAACTTAAGCAGAAAATGGAACATAAGAACTGAAGGCCAGAAGTTTGCTTACCTTTTCAAGGTAGGCAAGGAAAGGATGTCGAAATGTTCTTAAGTTATTGTTGATAGATGAAGGGTGTATATGAACCTCTCTTTTCCCATCATACCATACTGGATGACTTCTTACTTCACCGCCATTAGGCTGTTTAATACTGTTGAGAGCTGCTTCTGCAATTCCTTGCTCACAGGCAGCCACATTGGGGTATAATCCTGCACATAATACAGCCTGCAAGATCTCAAAAAGCAGTGAGAAAGTCATTAAAATGAATGGCGGAAATTATGGACCTCAATCGCATAGATTATGGCAGAAAATAATTGCAAAGATTATGGGAGGAAATAATTGGAAAGATTATGACAGAAAATATGGCTGAGACTACGAGATTCATCCTATCTTAAATATATATATAATATTCTTACCTATTATAGAATATCAGTGATTAGAGGGAATATATTCTTACCAAAAATAGATTATACATCAATTCCTCTTCAATAGAAAGGATCCTCATGAGAAGAGCACTCAACCATTTACTCAAAATTGTTAAGGTATCAGAGTTTCACTTCTGTCCTTCGAAGTTTTCTAGTCTGTTTTCATTTTTATTTTTGCTGATACTACGGTTCCTACCTCTTATTCACAAGCAACTAAACATGCATGTTGGATAGAAGCTATACAAGAAGAACTTCAAGCTCTTCACAAGAATCAAACTTGGCATAAGTAAACTGAGAAGAAAAAGTATTATATTTCTCAGCTTTTCTGTGCAGAATAGAGTTACATATATATACACGTAGATCAACACTAATTAGAGAATGTAATCCCTATAATCAAGGAACGTAATCCCTATGATCAAGCCTATTGTCTGTATTCTATCAATACATAACTCTACAATTTGTGATACTCCCTCAAGTTAGAGGGTAGATATTAGTTATGCTAAGCTTGTTACAAATATAATTGACTCAAGTACCATTTAAAGCTTTCATAACAATATCTTAGAGTTATTCTCCAGTTTTGACATATCTTGTAAAGGTCAAGTTTAAAGTGACTGTCAATCTCAATATATTTAACTGGCAAGTGAATACCTGTTGCCACTTAACTGGCAGTGAGGTCTGGCATGCAGAACATATCTGACACCAATGGTAGTACTAGTAGCAATGGGAGTTGTTCAGGTTAAAAAGCAAGTTAAGATTTTAGTTTGTTGGTGGTAGATTCCAGCAGCAAGCATTGTTTTGGTTAGATTCGTTCAAATACCAAATGAAGGAAAGGAGAAAGAATAGAGAGAGAGAGAGTCACAAGAATTATGTGGTTGAACTGTAGGGACCAAATCCACGAATGTAGAAAGTGTGTTATTTATTAAGTATAGACATTTATAATAATAAAGCAGATACTTCAGATGATTTTGAATTGGTGGGGGACTAAAACTGTGTTTTATAAAGAAGGTGGAAGCCGCATAGTCCAGTTAAATATATGTTAATAAAATAATTACAAGTTTTTGATAGGTTATCAGAATCTTTCCTTTGCTCTCAGATAAGTGATTCACAGAATATTCTATGGTTGTTTTAGTCATAGCCCAAACAATTTAGGTAGCTTTGATCCGTAATATGGTTACCATACGATTAAAAATCAAAACAAGCAACTTAGATTTAAGTGATAATCCCAAAAGAAAGAAGAGAAAAAATTTATAGCAAAAAAAAAAAAAAACAAGAACTTTAGTGCTACCTTAACAACTGAGGAATGATGTGAATATATGTTGAATGATTGTGATTTTTCAGATAGCCATCTGTCAAGACCTTCCTTATTTTTTCCCACAATCTGCACCCAAGAAACAACCTCTATAATATGAAAGACAAGGATGAAGAAACAAGGAACTTTGAGATACGAAGAGTTTTAGTAGAAAGTACATTTCCATACACTTTGCGAAGCAATTAAATGATACAGTATCAACATCCAAATTGATTTATTTAGATTGTGAATTAGGGTAAAATTAGTGAATTAGATTTAGCAAACTTACTATCACATACGACACATGTCCACATGTAAAAGGTCGTCATTTACATAGATTAACACTCCCCCTCAAGCTAGAACATATATGGCATAAATGTTCAGTTTGTTATAGAGATATGGAAGTCGACCTCTCAATGACTTGGTGAAAAGATAGGCTAATTGAACAGTAGAGTAGATCAAAATTGAACAGTAGAAATTGTAGATCAACTCTCTAGATATAATCCTCTCTCCTATAAACAGACGATCTGCCTATATATTTTTTGTCCTTTCATGGTAAATTGGATTAACAGTAACATATAATACAGCTAGATTATCACATATTAATCTTATGTGTCTTGGTGTAAGATTAGGTGAATAATCACAAAAGCTCACATGTCACAGCTGACATAACTCCAAGCTCAGCCTCTGCACTAGAGAAACTACCACATTTTATTCTTTACTTTTCCATGATACCAGATTTCCAGCCACAAAAACAATACTCTAAATTAGAACGCGTATAAATTAGGAACTGTTATAATCTGAATGTGCACGTCCCAATAGATCTATATGACCATAAATATGGTATAAGGTCCCTATCCAAGAGCAATTTTTGTTGTAGTACAATGTGAAGCGTTGCCTTTCAATCCTCGACAGAAGGAAAGGACATAGACTGACTCACTATACTGACAGGGAAAGCAATGTCGGGTCTAGTGATAGTGAGGTATGGGAGTTCTTCAACTAATCTTTTTTATAGCTAGCTGGGTCAGAGTATGGCTCCCCCTGATTGGATGTAAGTTTTAACTTTTGGACAAGTAGGTATATCCACAAGTTTAGACCCCAACAATCAAGTTTCTTGTCACAAATCTAAAGCACATTTTCTATGAGAGGTAAATTCCCTGCTTGGATCATGCAGGAGAATGACGCTGCCCAAAGACACAGTGGCTGAAACTCAGTAGGACAGTGATATACACAGCAGCTAAAAACAGCAGGAGAATGACCTTGAACAGTTAACAAACACAATAGAAGAAGAAAAGCTACGATAAAGACTGCTAGAAAACTCAGTACAAACACAGCAAAGAAAGCAGTGGCTGGAGTTGCTGACTGAGAAAGAAAAAGAATCCAGGACAAAACATGCCAGAATTAGAGAATATGGCTGGGGAAATTGACACGCCAGCAAGAGAAACAAAATGGGTGGGCTTACGACTCCTCCCCTAATACCATGTGAATTAGGGTAAAAATAGTCTAATTCACCATCATATATCATATATGTCCACATGTGTACAAGGTTATTTACATAGACACCCTTATATATTAACAAAGATCATCATAATTCTGCATGCAAATGAGGGAACAAAAAACATATCAAGAACGATCTGGCATAGTACTTGTACCTGACGATTATCAGGAAGCTTCATAAACCCTAAATCTGCTAGCAATGTTCCAAACTGAATCCTCATGTCCCTAACAATTTGGCATACATATCACGTAAACAATAGTTATTTCCTTGGTAAACTAAAGAAAATGAAATGACATAAAAAATTAAGACAAAAATCATAAAATTGTGAGAAAATTTAAGATGCAGAGAACATGTATTGTATTGCCATATTTTCTACTACAATCTTTGAGAACATGTATTGCATTGCCATATTTTCTATTACAATCTTTACATTTAAATAGAGATACAAGGGTGCTAAATTAGGAAAGTTCAATTATACAAAATCAATCACCCTAATTAATTCCCTTGATTAGGCCTTAACTGAATATGCTGTATTTACACAATATCAATACTTATATTTATTATAATTAATACTAGATACTCTCTAAATTTTTTCCTTTCCAACACACACCTCAAGTTGGCTTCTAGATGCTTGCTTTCCTAGCTTGTTCACTAGGAAATCAAATTGCCTCTTTTTATAGTCCCTTGGCAAGTATGTCATTTGTTTGTGAGCAATTGGTACATAAGGAACACATATTAGACCATTCTTAATGAAGTGTCTATCAACTTTGATATGCTTAGTTCTATCGTGAAGAACTGAGGCAACACGGTTGAAACCAGACCTAAGAACCTCTTAATCCACATCTCACAAATCCCATGTGCAAGGGACCTAAACTCAACCTCCGCGCTACTCCTTGCGACAACTTTGTCTTTTACTTCGTTAGGTGACTAGATTTCCTCCAACAAATGTCTAATATCTTGATGTTAATCGATTGGCTACTCAATTAGCATTTGTATAGACTTCAACTTGTATATTATCTTGCTTTCTCAACATCAAACCTCTTCTAGTATCCTATAGATAGAATCATTCTCATCCTAGTAAATGCACAAATTGTCTTACCATACTTAATCTCTCAAACAATCAATGAAACTTCTCCCTTTCGATTAGTTTCATCCTTAGCAAGATTAAACTTCATATTCGCTTCAACTGAAGTCTCAGTAGCTTTATATCCCAATAGTCCTATATCACCGAGTAAATTAAAAATGTATTTCCTTTGTTTTATAAATATGCCTCTTTCTTTCTTACAAATTCAATGAGAAGGAAATATTTCAATTTCCCCAATTCTTTACTCTAAAAATATCCTACTAGTCTCCTCTTAATCTTAGCTATCTCTTCCAAATCATCAACTACATAAACCATTAAGACTTTCCCTAGAATGTTTATAAAACATATAATGGTCTACTTGGCTTCAATAATGGTCATAGCTCTTCACAACCTTTCCAAAACATTCAAACCACACTATTGGAGACTATTTAAGACCACATAAGGAATTCTCGAGTCTAAACATTTTATCTTGACCAACAGACTTGTCAAATCCTAATGGTGGACACCTAAACTCTCTCTCTCTCTCTTTCTCCCTTTTCATGAGGGTCATTTGGAAACAACCTCTCCACTAGTTAGGGGTAAAGCTACGTACTACTGAACCTTCCAAGATCCCGCGTATCAGCGGGATTCCTAATAGGTGTTCTTGTTGTTGTTGTAAATAATAAGACATAAATAGAGTCAATCTTGACTACTAGGGTAAAAGTTTCTTGGTTTTAATACCATAAATTTGGGTAAACCCTTTAGCCACAAGTCTTGCTTTGTATTTCTCTGTCCTTGAATCAACCTTGCTATTTAATGTAAACACTGATTTACGTCCAACAATTTTTTTTTCTCTAGGTACTTCCAAAATCTCCCATGTTTCATTTTTCCTTTCATTTCTTCCATCACAGTTGATTTCCACTTTGGATCATCAAGTTCTTCCTAAATATTTCTTAGAACAAACCGGTAGATTTTTTATGTAAAATTCCTACGGCTTTGAGAGAGTTTATCATAGGGTCAGTATTTTGCAATTGGGTGACTAGTGCAAGAAATAGTCCCTTTCCTAATTGCTATAGGAACATCAAGATCATAGTATCTTTCAGTGGATTCATGTGAGCCATAGAGGTCTAAGACACCTGAAGTGTTTACAAGTTTATTATTTGAGGTATCTAGTTGTCTTTATATCAAGGAAATAGTAAGCTCTCCACTCTCTTGATAAGTCTTCCTATTTGTATAAATTTTAAGCTTGGATTCATATTTGTTAGGACTATTATGTAGTATTTTTTACCTTGTCAAATAATCAACAATGTCGAGCAAAATAATATTAGGGATCATAGAATTTGCATCATAAAAATTCAGTTTTTATAGGATAGGAGATAGTAGTATTGAATCCACAGGTCTACGTATAGGAGTGGAAAAAATTTCCCAAAAATTTTCTGCACTTTGATAGGGGAAGTTTTCCTCAAATTAGTGCTTATGTTCAAGAAACAAAAAATCCATAACTGCTAGGGTTTTTTTTTTAATTTTTGGATTAAAACATTTGTACCTCTATTTGTTTAGGGCATATCCGATGAAAACACATTATTTTGGCCCTTGGATACTCAGGAAAAACTTTTGAGGACACCCAAAAGGGTTAATATAGTTAAGAACATGAATAGGCATCCTATTAATTAAGTAGTATGTTGTTAAAACTACTTCTCTTTGTAGAAATTTAGGGATTCATTAAAAACATAATGTCAAGAGATTCTCTCAATAAGCGTTTGTTTTTTGGTTCAATTATACCATTTTGTTGAGAGATATCAAACAAGTAGTTTGACGGTGAATGCCCTTTTAAAAAGAACTACCAAGAACTTTATTTGGGTAATATCAAAACAAGTAGATTGATGGTGAATGCCCTTAGAAAAAGAAAAACTACCAAGAACTTTATTAAAATACGCATTACCATTATCAATGTGAAGAATTCCAATTTTCTGTTGAAACTGATTTTTAACCATAGTATAAAAGATTTTGAACAAGTTCTCAACTTCAAATTTCCCCTCATCAAGTAAACAAAACACAAATGAACATGATCATCAATAAAAGTTGCAAACAATTTTTTCTTGAAAAATCCCTAATCTTGGAGGGACCACAAACATTACATCAAAAAATGGACAATCAAACCCATTTCTCGATTCAATAGAAGCCCAAAGAGGTTAACAAAATAGGATCTCAAACAAGGAGATATATATGTAAAAAATAGGTCCGATTATGCCTATTCCTAATCCTAAATGGAATGGAACGACAGAAGGATCCATATGTGAACAAAGTATCTATTGACCTATTTTTTACCATATGTGAACAAAGTATCTATTTAGATACGCCCAGATGACTTCTTGTTATTCTTATAATGATAGTCTTAGTCTTATAATGAGAACGTATACGCCCGGATGACTTCTTCTTATTCTTATAATGATAGTCTTAGTCTTATAATGAGAACGTATATAAGCCTATCCCAGTCTGGACGGGTATGGAATGAACTTATAATTGTGGAATCAACTCGATTATCAGATTATAGATTACAAGTTCAAAACCCTAGCCCATACCCATTTTGGACGGTACAAATCTACTAATTTTTTGATTCCAGTTAGTAATAAGGATCCCTGAAAGAGTTTAGAAGGTCGATAAGGTCTTGAAGGATAAATAGTTTATGACCTTCTAATAAAAAACAATTTTCCACAATGAAACTTGGAATAGTCCAATCATCAAAATAAAGTAGGAAACAATTAGTTAGGATGTCCTAATCTTAATGCCAAAGCATTATTTTATCCTTAACAGGGATAGAAATTATCCTATTAATTTTTGAAATCTTTATCTTTGGTGTTTTAGCTTCAAGTTGTTAAAGACCACCTATTATCTTAGCATTATCAATCATCCTGTCTGAACTCTCTTGAAATACACAATTAGATTTAAAGGTGACATGACAATTAGACTCTTTATACAATTTCCTAATAGATAAAAGATTACATACTTTTGTTTAGGAGTCATATGCTATACGAACCTTTTCATGACTAGAACCAGCATTATAGGTGTGAAATTAATGAGAAACCTTTGTCGTGCGATTAAAGGCTCCTGAATCCTTAATCTAAGGAACATAATATTAAAAAGAATGACAAACCAAAGCATTTTAATCACTACCTCCTTGTGTAAGAGAAGCATTAGGAGTATCAATAAACCAGAGTTAGATTTCAGCAACTTTAGAATGTGATCCAATTTCTCTTTGCCAAATGGAATAACTTCAGTCGTGTGTGTAGTAGGAGACTGATTAAATTTGCCTTCATGTTATTCCTTCCAGTATGTTGGTTTATTGTGGATTTTATAGTAGATCTCACAGTGCCATGGCTTGTTATAATGATCAAACCACATATAAGCCTTCTCTTGAGACTTTCTTCAATTGGTACAACTAGCATAGGCTTTGGCAACAAATGCAAACTTTCTATTGCATTTCCAGAGTTCTGTTTTTACTAAGCATTACAAGTCAACGGCTCTCCTCGTGACAAACTTCAGAATAAACCTCTCCAATAGAGGGAAGAGGTTATCTAATAATTATCCTGCCCCTAACCTCATTAAACTTAATATTAAGGCCAAAAATAAACTTAAAAAATGATTATCTTTCACCTTTTTCTTGTAATGCTCGTAATCGTATGAGGGCTTCCGCTCATAATTGTTGAATAAATCTAAATCCTACCATAAACATTTCAAAGAATTAAAGTATTTTGCAACGTTGTACTCACCTTGAAAGATTTCTCCAAGTTTCAGCATCATCACATACACTTGGGACTATTCCCATATCTAAATTCATCTGGTTAACATTGTTTTGAAACTCCTTAGCAAAGTTATAACACATAGTTAGAGCTAATATACCCCTCCACAGAGTTCACCAACTAGTTCACATCATCGAATTCTCTACATCCCAAATAGTGTTGGTTGACTCCCCTCGAGTAGGCTCATCTTCTCCCATCAAGTATATAATTTTTCCTCTTGCACGAATATAGATGCACATTGATTCAGACCAACGAAAAATATTTTCCCCATTCAACCATAGAGTAGTAATCTAGACCTAATGGGAATGTAAAGTAGGGCACATGGGAAGTATTCAAACTGATGGGAAGGTCTAGAGTTTCAGAAGGGTTTGGCTAGTTTATGTGGAAGCTTGATTTGAACATGACATTAGACATGATAGGTGATGACTAAAGCTAGCTTTTTTTTTTCTTCTTTGGTATAAAAAGGTATTAGGAAGGCTATAATACCATATGAGAAACTTGAGATGCAAAGAACAAGTATTATATTGTCATATTTAATGATTATATAGTCTTTACATTTAAATAGAGATACAAGGATGCTAAATTAGGAAAGTACAACTATACAAAATCAATCACTCTATCTAATTCCGTTTATTAGGGCTTGACTCAATATCCTATATTTACATTATAAATATTGACCTTTGGTATATTTAATTCTAAATATCCTCCAAATTGTTTTCCTTTCCAGTAGCTATAAGTTTTCAAAAGAAGGTAAAAAATTATAGTGCCCTTGTTTAGATCTGTCACCATAGACCATAGTTTCTTCTCCTACACATTAAGCTCGTGCCTTGAGCCGATTGAACAACCTAGAAATCAATGACTAAATTCTAGTTAATCATGTTAATTTCACCTAAGAAATATATTAGAAGAACACCTTCTTTTAAGTTATATCATTTCACATAGCTATTTCAAAAGACAAGACAAAAGGAAACAATTGCTCCTAATCTTTAATGATCTCTCTCAAAGCATAAATAAATTGAGAAAATGAAAAAGTATTATATCAACGAAAGCTCTTTTTAAGCAGGAGAACAAACCTTATCATATACATAACTGAACTGTTCAAAAAATAAGAACTGCAAAATTGTTGTGCAGCTTTAACTCCCTTCTGCAAGATTCCAATGCCAAAAATTAAAAATAAATTATATTAAATTGGAGACAGGTACAATCATACATCAACAAGCATATATATAATCTCAAAGAAGGACAATAATATCCATAAACAAGTAAAATTCTTTATTGGGTAAATGATGCAAAAGAACTTAGAATTTATAAAAGAAACAAAAGAGAACAAATCACTCAATCACAATCTGTGATTTCGTGGGATGTGAAGAGCGGGAGTTGCGATGATAGCAAAAACGACAAGACCGAAATTTACTTTATGCTAGGTTTCTTTATTAGATGCAAATTAATAACAAGTTAGATATATTCTCCCAGTTTGTTTAGGACTTTTAACTTATTTAAGAATAAACAATCCTTATTAGAGTAAGATTCAATCCTATTTTGTATATTTTAGTTAGGAATCCCTTTACTGCTAGAATAAGGGTTCCAAGAACTTTTCTATATATGTGTGTACTCACTCTTCCAATAATAACATCCTAAATACTTTTTTAGGTGCAATGTTTTTTTCTAAAAGTGATTCTTAGACTTAATTCTTAGTTTCCTATCCCCCATTACTTGTTTATGTTATTAAAATTTCAACAATTCTAGCTTGAATTTCCAACAATCAAAACCACAAAACTCTAGCCTATATTTCCAGTAACTAAACCCTAAATTTTCAGTTATACCAAAATTGAAACTCCAACAACCTACGCAGAAATCCAAACCTAAAACTCAAATCCCAGTAGCTAGATTTTATAAAGTCCTATAGGCTTTTAGCCACTAGTTTGATATATCTTCTACTTGTCCTATACCAACAACACAATTGATCCTAAACAGGGGGAAGGTGCTAATAAGCAAGATTAAGGGGCTGATATTGCTCAACACATGTAGCACATTGAAAAATCTTTGCTAAAAAAATCATATTCTGATTTTGATTTCTCAAATTTAACAGGCATTGCCTAGGAGAAAGTGTTTGTTTTGGGTGGTGAGACTATTGACACCTTTCTATCAACTGAACAATTAGAATCTTTGAGCTTACATGTAGAAGGTGCTCAAGATTAGATGACATAGAGAGTTTGAGAATGGAAGATGATCAAAGCATTAAAGTAGAAGAAAAGCAGCAGGAAGTGGATTTTTTGGCAAACCCTAAAACTAGAACAATTGTACAACAAGTTGAAGCACTTCAACAAGAAGCAAAAATACCAGGTTGAATCAACAAGACAACAGGCTGAAATAATAAAATAGGGAGCTAAAAGATTAGCTCACAACTACTAAGGGTGCCAGGGCTTTTGGATTCAAGACTTGGTGGTGTCCTTGGAGTTGAGAAAACAACTAACCAAGTTAAGGTAGATGTAGATCTTATTGTAATGGGTGATAAAGTAGAAGTAGCAGAAAGAGCCATTTGTTTAATACTTTGGCAGTAAAAGTTATGGGGTTTGAAAAGCTAAAAAGAGAATATCTTACGGATTGAGATTTCGAGAAAATTTATGTGAAAATTGCAGCTGGACAAAGGACAACTACTTCTTGTGGTGATCCATGATGACTACCTTTCCAAAGGAAATAAACTTTGCTTACCCAATACTTTTATAAGGGAGTATGTGATTTAGGATTTGAATGGAGTGGGGGCAGTAGGTCACTTGGAAGATATAAAACCATAGCAATGGTTGAAGATTGCTTTTATTGGGCTCTTTAAAGCGGGGCGTGTCTAAAGTCATATTGTAATGTCGAGCATGTCAATTAGCTAAAGGAAAGAAGGGAAATTTTGCATTACACACAAAGCTGTCATGCCTTATGAACCATGGCAGAACAAATATGGATTTTGTCTTGGGAATCCCTAAATCTATAAGAGCTCATGATTCTATTCTTGTAATGGTAGATATGTTTTCAAAGTTGAGTCATTTAATTCATATTCCAAGACTTATGATGTTGTCCACATTGCTAAACTCTTCTTCAAAGCGGTACGTCTCCATAGATTACCTTTAAGCATTGTCTTTCATCACGATGTGAAATTCATCAATTATTTTTGGAAAACTCTATGGAAAATATCGAATATTGAGCTTTAGTTTTCAAATTCTTTCTATCCCCAAAATAATGGACAAATAAAGGTGTTGAATAGAAGCTTGGAAGAATTTGTTAAGATGCTTGGTCAAGGAAAATGTGAATAATTAGGACCTAATTCTTCCAATGACAGAATTTGCGTACAGCAATTCATAAATAAGTCAACTAGTAAAAGTTCTTTTGAAATAATTTTAGTAATTTAGAAAACCTATTGATTTTGTTCCTTTACGAAAAACAACACAAGTTAGTGTTGAATCTATAGGTTTTGCACAACATTTAAGGGATATCTTTGATGAAGTAAAATGAAAGATGCTACAGAAATATAGTTGTTGTTAACATAATCATAGGGATTATATAGTTAATGTAAATAACATAGTCATAGGGATTTTAGCATGATTATATGGATTACTTTCCTAATTTAACCTATATATTCCTGCATAAAATCCTGTATAAATACCTGTAATATCATTCTAATAAAGATATAAAAAACTTATTCTTCTCATTCTTCTCATGATATCAAAGCCTAGTCGAGTTTCTGGGTCTCTTCTTTAGTTTTCTGCCCCATTGTGAGGCAGTGTACCGATTGTGTGGGTGACACACTTTTTGGAGAAATTTTTTCTCACCTCCTCCTTCACAAGACTCTATTGATGCCAATCAACCATCCCTTCAAATTCGGTCTTTGGATTCCAAGCGCGTGACCCACACGCGCCACCCATTCAAAGACGTCGTTTCCATGCACCGACAAGTGAGGGCTCGTGAGCCACAGTCTGCCGAACCAGTTTCTTCCTCCGGCATCGCCTCCTATATCCCTGTCTGAATATTCGGTTAGTTTTTGGGTATTGTTGATCTGTGTTGGTGTGGTAGACAGTCCGACGATCCGTAGCTCCCAGGTGTGAGTTTTTTTTTCTAATTTACGTAGCTTCCTTTTGTTGTGTTGGTGTGGCTGCTGCGATATTTCTGTTGTGTTGTTGATTACGTAGCTCCCTGTGTTTCCATTTCTGAACAGTTTGAGGTATTTTTGTTTCTGTTGTTCCATTTCTCCTTTATCTGCTTAATAGTCACTTGGAAAATGGCTGAGAGTAGCGATATGGGTGGGGATAAGAAGACTACTACTGTGGGTTCATCCAAAATTACTAATAGAAAATTGATTGGAAGGAAAAATTATGCACAATAGAAAAGGACTATTCGCAGATTTGTGACTAGTGTAGATTTGGAAGATCATTTAACTAGTAATCCGGCTCCTAAGATTGATGTTGTTGCTCGAAAGAAATGGTTAATGGAGGATTATAAATTGTTTAATCAAATTCAATCTGGAATTTCTGTATGCCTGCAAACAAGATCTGTCTCGTGTTCATGAATTATTGTTAAAGATTTACCAAGCAGAACAAAGAGGTCGCTCCTTGTTTCAGTACTATACTAAAGTAAAACAAGCCCTTGAAGAAAAGCAAGCCGTGTTTCCAATTGTTGCTGACATAAATAAATGCAAGAACAAGAGGATCAGAATGTAGTACAGTGTTTCTTAGCATGGTTTAGTTCCAAATATAATGTGGCACGCACACAGTTGTTAACTAGTGAGACGCTTCCTTCCTTTACGGAAGTATATGCCTGTTTGCTTCGAGTTTGTAAAGACAGCGATGTGATTGCTGATATGGTGACCAATGACTCAGCAAGATCATGTACAAGGCACCCAATCAGCAAGTTTGCCTCTTATAACAGGTTAACTCCACATTTTCAGACCTTTGTTGCTCAGTTATCTACTGAAAAATTACCTCATAATTTTCAGGAGGCTGTCAAGGACCCCAAATGGAGATAGGCAATAAATGATGAACTAAGTGCACTCAAGAAGAATCAAACTTGGGTGGTAATAGACTTACCACAAGGAAAAACTGTAGTGGGATGCAAATGGGTGTTTACCATCAAATACAATCCTGATGGAAGTATTAACAGGCATAAGGCAAGGCTTGTGGCTAGGGGGTTTACACAGACACGTGGGATTGACTACCAAGAAACATTTGCACCGGTAGCCAAACTCAATACAATTAAGATTCTCTTGTCACTAGCTGCCAATCTGGACTAGCCCCTACATCAGCTTGATGTCAAAAATGCCTTCTTGAATGGTGATCTTGAAGATGAGGTGTATATGGAGTTGCCACCGGGATTAGCAGGAAACAACCACCCTCAGAGAGTATGCAAACTTAAAAAGTCTCTGTACGGCCTGAAGCAGTCATCTAGAGCATGGTTTGGGAGATTTGCAAAAGCAATGAAGAATCTTGATTACTATCAATGTCAGACTAATCACACCCTATTTATTAGACGTTTGACTAGTGGTAGGATAACTATCCTTATTGTCTATGTTGATGACATTGTCATTACAGGTGATGATTGGGAAGGTATACAGGAGCTGAAGAATTCTTTGGCTCCAGAATTCGAAATCAAAGATATGGGTAACTTGAGATATTTCCTTGGAATGGAGGTGGCCAAATCTAGTAAAGGTATCTCAGTGTCCCAAAGGGAGTATACTCGATCTTTTAGAGGAAATTGGGATGCTAGGAGCAAAGCCAGCAAAAACTCCTATGGAACCAACATATAAGTTAAGTCTTACATGGTACACTAGTTGACACAGGGGGATATCAAAGATTGGTAGGGAAACTGATTTATTTATATCATACTCGGCCAGATATCAGTTTTTCTGTCAGTGTGGTTAGTCAAGTTATGAGCAATCCTCAAGAGGAACACAAGGAGGCAATGTTTAGAATCCTGAAGTACTTAAAAATGACACCTAGAAAGGGGTTATTCTTTAAGAAAGGGGGAGCAAAGAACACTGAAGTTTTCACAGATGTTGACTGGGCCGGATCTGTAACTGATAGAAGGTCCACAACAGGCTATTGCACCTTTGTGTGGGGCAACTTAGTCACTTGGGGAAGCAAGAAGCAGTGCCGAAGCAGAGTATAGAGCCTTGGCACTTGGAATATGTGAAGGAATATGGATCAAGAGGCTCCTAGAAGAACTACAAATCACAATAGAGCCTCCAATGAAAGTGTGGTGTGATAACATGGCCACAATAGGGATTGCAATGAATCCTATACATCACGATAGAACCAAGCATGTGGAGATAGATCGTCATTTCATCAAAGAGAAAGTGGAATCTGGATTAATTGATCTTGCCTATATGCCCACCAGCAATCAAGCCGCAGATGTTTTTACCAAGGCACTTACAAGAGTCAGATTTGAAGAACTTAATTGCAAGCTGGGAATGATCAATATCTACTCACCAGCTTAAGGGGGAGTGTCGGTGGAATATTATGTCTAATATTCCTGTCAAGATACTAAACAACTGTAAATAGATTATATTGAGATATAGATAGGCTATAAATAGTTAAGATAGAATAAGTTTGAAATCCCTTAAATTAAGGAATTACGTTAGATAGCTTTAGATAACTTTCCAGATTTAAATTCCTACTTGTAATGGCCTATATATGGCTTTATACTTTCTATTCAATATATCAGAATATTATTCCCCATTTTCATTCAACTTCATAACAAAAATAGCCATTTATGATGAGAATAATCATCTGCTAAAGTAACAAATTATCTAAAACAAGATATGTGAGTGGACTCAGACCATAATCACCATAACGAAAAACAGAAAAAGGTAAAGACTCCGCTTAGCATAGCATAAGTTATGGTGCTATTGTTCATTGATGAAGACTGGAACATAATCAAGTGGTTTGACATTGTCATTAAACATAGGAAAACATTATTACGCATGAGGATAACCTAATATAGGAGATTACAACTTATTAGAATTTCTAATATGGGTAGAGTGTAGAGCCCATTAACAAGAATTGGGCTTGGGTCAACCATTGCCAAAATAACTAGAACTAGTCACTTGGATAATTGGCCCTTACAACTTATAAACCCTTTAAATTTTCATGTTTAGTCAATACGGAATACTCTTAACACTCCCCCTCAAGTACAACTGGGACTGGACATCCAATTGCCACTTGAAATAAACACAACAGTAACCGAACTGAGACATCCAGACGGACAACCGGAAAATTAACAATCCAGACCAAATATGCTCTGATACCATATTAGAATTTTTAATATAGGTAGAGTGTAGAGCCCATTAATAAGAATTGGGCTTGGGTCAACTATTATCAAAATGACTAGAATTAGTCACTTGAATAGTTGGCCCTTACTACTTATAAGTCCTTTAACATTTTCATGTTTAGTCAACATGGGATACTATAACATAACTAAATGTTGAATGCAAAGTTGGGACTTTAGTAAAGATATTTCTAAAAGAAATGAGATCCATAGATTAGATGACAATTATATATTTAATGTTTACATAATGTATGTATCAGACTACAGCAGATCCACACACCTCATACAAAACCTTCTGCCATTTTGCATAGGCAACCATCATCAAGATATGGTCAGATTGTTTTTCACCGTCACTTGAATCATTTGACTCATCCAGCTTATCAGTCAACAATGCAAACTTGGCCCTTTCAACAGTTTGCCTCTATTGGAAGAAGAGAAGGAAAATGAAAAACATAATGACATTTAAGTTTTAGTAAAACTGGAAATATAAGAATATGGACCTCATCTTTTGGGTAAACAAAAGGTGATTTATGGCTCAAGAATGCAGAAATTGATAGAATAGGTGATAAGCAGCCAAATATTGCTCCATAAAGTATCATCTGCAGAACCAGAGCAACATGCTTAGACAATACAAAAAATGAAATGAACTCTATATAAAACCGATGTTAGTATTAGGCACACTTCTATATGTCCAAGAACTAGTATAGTACAGTAGATACATTCAACAGTCAACACGAAATCAAATAATTATCAGCATTTTCAAGCAAAAAGATTAGGACTAATCTGAATGAGGAGAAGTACATTCCAAACAGACATTATGGTGCAGAAAACAGAGCCAAAAAACCTTAAGGTTGGAACATTCACTACAATGCTTAACTGCTTAGGAATATCTACATAAACAAATACGAGAAAAACATAAAAGAAACAAATATAAAAAGGACATGTGTCGATGGAAACCAAAGTTAGAGAAATAATTTGAGATATTGAACAAATTAATGGGAAGGCATTAGGTAGTATCTCAACATCAGAAACATAAGTGATGTAGATGTAGCTAAAATTCAACTGGAAGTTAATACAACCAACATAATACAATACATACCATTTTGAAAATGCTGGATTAAAAATAAGGAGCCTTTTACGAATGACAAGCATTTGCATAATATTTCAACTATCAGAAGCAAATAGATCTAGACGTATCTAATGTTCCATTGAAAATTAACAAAACCAACAAAAATGAAAATAAGAACCTTTTGAAAAGAATAGATCAAAACTAAGTAGCCTCTTAGCTCCTCTTTTTTTTTTAAGAAAAGGTTAACAATGACATTCTCTAACCTCTTCAAGGATGACTTACAAATATATTAAGAAAAGCATTAACTAGACAATGCGTCTTTTAATTGCAAAGTCCAAACATAACCATTTCTTTGACAATGCGATTCACAAATCAATTATTAAATGAATAGAAGCAACAAAAGATTGTACACCTTTCCAATTAATACATCAACAGGAAGTTTTGCCAAATGATGACCAAGAGGTGTTAAATCTTCATCTCCTTCTATTGCTCCAACCTGAAAATAGCTCAATGGTGAAAGTACTTCCAAACTACAATGTAACAATAAAATAAATGATGACATGTCTGAGTATAAACATCATAAATACCATGTAGAGTTCCATCACTGTCTTAACATTGTGCCTGTCTTCTCTTTAAGGTATTTTACTCAGCATCTCTAACTAATTGTCAACGTTTTAATATTTTAATATCAATTCAATGTACCCTAAATAATTGCTATAGTTAAAAGGGCGTACTAACTAAGCTTGTTTTTCCTCAATCGGGGTATTTAGAGTTTATGATAATCAAACACCAACGCAAATTGCTTCAATTGCTGTATTTCATGAACCATTAGTTTAAGTTTGGATATCAACTTGTCAGGTTAAGTTTGGATATTAAATTGATAATGCAGGTTCTCCACCTTGAAGAAAATTATATTTTATAGGCAAACACAAGCACTTTAGATCTATAACACATATAGGCAACCACATTGATGTGTCTTGTAGTCCTCTTGAATTCACTGAACTTAAAAGAGTACAGTTCTTTTTCTCTTCCTTTAGATTGTTCTCATTTTTCAACTATTTAAAAGTCGGTTCCAACTGATTTGAATTTAGTTTACTTGGTTCAGTTTTTGCTCAGAAAAGTTTTGGAAGTTGCTATGAAATCCATAAAATGAAAATTTTAGGAACACAAGACTACCTCATACAACAATGAAACTGCAGAAGTTATACTCTCCTCCTTGGGAGGTTCTAAAGCCTGAAAATAATTGAATAATAAAATTGATTAGAAAATTTCTGTCAATAAAGACCTGCACCATAGAGACCAGGAAAAGCATTAGTTACCTTGGATAAAAAAGGCTTTATGTGACCCAGCGACAGTAACTTAATTTGCAAACATAACTCTACTAAGGGCATCCGAAGCATCTCAGGAACCTTAGTATCATTGACGAGATAATATTAGTTGAAAGATCAATAAAGCTTCACAACAAAGGAAATACTACATTACAAAAGCTAACTAAAATACTACATTACATGTCTTTAAGTCGAACATGGACATACCTGGTAAGGACGCATGAGTTTCTCAAATCTGTGACGCGTGTACAAGCAAAAGCATGTTCCAGGTTTTACACGTCCAGCTCTTCCTCGACGCTGTCTTGCATTAGCTTGTGATATCCAATCTTCAACCATGCATGATAATTTCTAAAGCCACCAACAAAACTAAGTCCCCATGGATGAAAGTAACCAAGGAAATAACTATAGAATTAACCCTATCATACAAAAATAACTAGATTGTATTTGTAATTAATATATGAAAGAGAGGCTAATGCAAGAAAGTATGCATCTGTAGAAGTTTCATTTTGCTAACTTCGACCTTGTTATTGTTCATCTAGCCAGAAGGTGTCAAAATATAAGCCATCACATGCAAAAATCAATCCATGTATGCAATCTGGAAAAGGAAATATGGAAAACCTAGAACTTTGAAGTGAAAAGGCTTTGCAATCCTGTTTCCTTGGACATATTAGTGAAATGAAAATTCAACAATGCATTAGTTTAAAGTTCTCCAATGTCTAGACTTCTGACGGCTCATAGGATCCTCCTCTCACTTCCTTTATGAATTTCAGTACCAAGCAGACAAAAAAACTGTCATTCTCACTTCCAATAGCTCAAACATTTGCCAGCAAATAAGTAATAGCATAGAGTGAGCAGAAACTACAAAAGGCTCCACTTCCAAAGTCACCTTTTCATTTCAGTAATTTGGGACAAGATGTTTGATTAAAGATCTTCTAAAAAACAGGTGAGGATGGTGAGAGGGAGGAAAAACACATAATATGTGCAATCAACTATGCTAATTAATTCTACAAAGATACAAATTTATCTTACTTTGAGGTACATGAAAACTAAGATACATTAATTAGCTTGTCTCCAAACTTCATAAAATCACATCTTTCACACGTTCTGCTGATAACAACCAACCAAATCTAAATGCAGTGTCGTGATATCTACTTTATTATAATTATTCCATCAATTTGTATATATCAAGTTAGGGCTGAATCAGATCCCAAATATCACAGGACTGTAGGTTTAAGTAGTTTCCTTGCTCGATTCTTATTTTTCCTACAGCAAGCTATATATTTTTGTATCAAGTATACCTTTTCAATATGAAAAAAAATATGCCATTATTCTTTCTATTTTCGACATGAAGAAAGGAAGAAAACAAATGCGGAAAAATTAATATGCAATTTTCTCATAAACTCATTTTATACTATCAAATTTGTTTTTAAGGGGAAAAAAAGGAGCACAAACCTTTCGAGGATCATATCGATTCTCCTTATGTTTTCCACAATCAATCACATACAACACATCATCTATTGTTATACTGGTCTCAGCTATGTTTGTGGCAATTATAACCTGGATCAAGAACATAAACACAAAGAAGAGACAAGATTTAAGACTTATTGGAGCACAAAGTCACAATAATGCAAAAGGTATGGAAACTTGTGTAGATTATATGGTTTCTAAGAATACCAACTTTTTCATCCTACAACTATGCTTGATATATGATAAATACTTTCATTTCATTTAAGTTGGATTTGTACAAAACAACTAAGTACATTTTCTAATTTCATGCTCCCCTCAACCCACCAACCCCCACCTTTTTTTCCAATTTCTTTAGCTCAATCGAGTGCATATGCCAAAACAGAAATTTATGTCACTATGATTTCATTTCATTCAACCTATATCAAATGGTCAAATAATGAGGATTGATTGAGGAAAATCACTACAATTTCATTTCATTCAACCTATATCAAATGGTCAAATAATGAGAATTAATTGAGGAAACCATGAAATCTAAAAGATTTGATGAATTCCATAATTTCAGCGATTCTAGTGCATTGTATATACTAATTAGATAGTTGTATTATCTGAGTGAGATTTTCAACTACTATTTTTTGTTTTTTTTTAAGTTAAAGTTTTCATTGATTAAAAGTAATCACATCTAGAATACAAAAGGTCAAGGATAATCCAAAAGTACGAAGAGTTGTGGTTCCTAGTAAACGTCTACTTCTAAATATCTAAGGGTATTTATGAGACCACATAAACCAGTATTACTCCAATCCCCATCTTCTCTTCATACTATTACACAGATTTGCTGGTATTCCTCTTGCTAACATGGCCAATCTGCAATGGAGGAAAATATCCTGAAAAACCATTTCTATGCTTCAATTTTGTTGTCTAAAAATTCTGCAATTCCGCTCCTTCCAGATATAATACACCAAAGCTGCCCAACTTAACTGAATTGCTTTAAGGTCAGTTGCATTATGCTTTATTGTTTTAGTTGTATATATTCTCATATATGTAGACTATTTGTTTGCATTAAAAGTCATTTCTAGAAATCACAATTTGTTACATGGTATCAAAGACACGTAGTTTGGTGATGGGCTTTCCTATAGATGTCTAGTCCTGTTGACACACGCAAATGTTAAACCTTGCAAACTTCACACACCAAATGTCCATTTCTTAGCATTAGGGGGTAAATTAGTCAAATTCACATATCAACTAATGGTAACAATTAAAAAGATAATCTTTAGCCCAAATGCTAAAAAAAAATTTATTATTTAAAAAAAATTAAAGAGATAATCTCTTAAAGTTTTGGGTAAAGATATAAGTATCTCTCATATATGAACCACTAATCTTCCTCCAAAATGGATATTTAAAAAAAATTAACATGGTATTGGAGTTATGAACTCTTTCATGAAATTATGATTTTCTGTATCCTTCCTTTGGCTAAATTCTTTTATTCCATGTTTGTCCTTATCTTGTTTCAATATTATATTAACTCTTCCTTCTCTATCTTTCCAGACAATCGTGTTAGAGCCCATCAAAATAGATCTTGTCTTAGATGCTCCTATGATTAAGGATACTGTTGCTTCTACAATTGAGGATTCACACAATATTCATCTAGCATCTCGATTGAATGGAAAGAATTGTTTCAAGTTATCATTGTTGGTTCGCACATTCTTGAAGGGTAAAGGAAAATTGACCCATCTATTGAGCATGACTCATATCAAAAAAGACCCCAACTAAGATCCCATGGTGATGTCATGGCTATTGAATTTGACGCTTCCATAAATAAATGATGTATGTGTGTTTCTTAGTACTGATAAGGAGATTTGGGAAGTTAGTGGATAAATTTATTCTAAAGTTCATGGCATTGTCTGAACCTCTAAAATCAAAACAAAATTTTCAACGACCAAACATGGGAATTGATTTGTAAAAGAATATTAGATTCTCTTGCAAGGTTTATGATAAGAAACGAATCATTACCAATGCATCCAAATACACACAATCAAGATGATGCAATTCTAAAATGGTTCATAGAAAATGATTGTATTCATGATTTCTCAGCTAGTCTTACCATTGAGTTTGATTCTATTAGAGCGATTTTGTGAAAAGAGGACCTGCCCTCTTTAAATGAGACAATGTCAATGATTTGCGATGAAGAGGGATGAAGAAGTGTCATGCTTAAAAAGCCAAACAGAAGATGTTTCAACTCTTATGACTAATACAACAAAGGTGAGTGAATTTAGTGACTTACAACCTTCAATATATAGATTTGTTCAAGCCCTTCAACAAGGGTTGTGTTTTGCTGGTACTACAAAAAGCATCACCATATGAGGGAGCAATGTTGGAAACTCAATGACATTCCCTCAACAAAACAACTTGAGTATAAGTGAAAGTACAAAATACATTGCCAACACATCTCTTAGCAATGAAGGAGTTCACAAAGTTCTCTCTAAATTCAACAACGAAGATGATGAGAAATTGAAGACTTTTTTAGGGACTCTCGAAAAACCATCCTCAGCAGGTACATGTTCACCAACATTTTCAAGTATTTCTATGCTACTAATGTCTTGAAAAGAATTCTCCAAGAATGTGGTGCATTGATTTCAAAGTCACCGATCATATGACATGTTCTTCCAAATATTTTTCTTCTCATACTCTTGATTCTATTTATACGAAGATAGTCATAATTGATGGGCCCATTACCACTATACCAAGTTATGAGGACATTTACTTGAGCAATTCTCCTATACTAGAAAATGTTTTTCACGTTCCTAAACTGTTCGCAAACCTTATTTTCATCCAAAAACTCACTAAAGATACCAATCGTCAAGCAGCATTCTTCCCTTCCCTTCACTTTGTGTTTCAGGAACAAGACACAAAGAAAATGATTGGGCATCCTAAAAAGGAGAGTGATGGCCTTTACTACTTATAGAAGTGGAAGAATTAAGGTTGAGAATTTCTTTCCTCCATCATCTTTTTATGAGTATGTCATGTCCAATATTAATGGAATTTGGTATCATTGTCATTTAGGTCACCTACCTTAGGATGTCCTTAAGTTGATATTCCTTTCATTGTTCAAATTGTTAGCTATTTAGTCCCTTTATTGTTGATGAATGTGAGCTTCCAAAGCATAAATGTACATCTTTTTTTGCCAAGCAATACAAGAACCCATATTCCTTTCTCTTATTTGTAGTGTTATTTAGGGACCTCTCTCGCTCACAATATTTCTAGAGCTAAATGGTTTATCTTGTTCCTTGATGATTGTACTCAAGGAAAGTGGACTTATCCTTTGAAAAATAAATCAAATGTCAGGGGGCGGTTGGTTTATATGGGAGAATGGTAATAGTAATGGGAATAAATATAGTAAAGAATGGGAATGGATATAATCATTATAATTATAATGGTTGGTTAAGAGGAAGGAATGATTACCATTACCATTGAAAGTGGTTGATTTGTTAAAAATATTGATAAAAAAATTGTTATATTTTAATTATTTAATGAATTATATTTTAATTAATCAATGAATTATATTTTAATTAATCAATTATATTTTAATTATACTTAATTAAAATTTAAAAAGAAAATATAGGTGTTTGTCACGCCTGTGTGAGCGTGACAATAAGTGTGACAACACTTACCTGTTAATTAAGGAATGAAAGTTATTTCTCTCAGATGTGGCACGTATGGAGTAATACCGAGAAGTGGGATATGAAAAAACTTTTCATTCAGTAATAATAAATAACTAACCAACGTTTTTCATTCCATACCCATAGATTCATTCTCAATCTCCTTAACCAAGTACCCCCTCAATATTTTTTGAAAAAGATAAGGATAGAGACCTTTTTCTTCTTGAGTTACCTACATCATCTATACCTGTATCAATGACATCTCAAATGCAATCCGAGTTTGTATCTTCCCAAAACAAAATCCAAATTTCTCCTCAAGACCAATCTAAACCAGATTTGGTTGGTTAAGACACATGTTTAGGGTCAGTGGTCATCTCAAGCGTACTCAAGAAAGAAGAAACTTATGCCTAGACCAAAGCAAGTCCAAGCATCAAACTTGAACTCTAGAAAATCCCTTTAATTCCAACTAAGACTATTTTTGACATTGATTTGCCTCTTGTTATTAAACTAGGAACTACGACGTGCACTAAACACCCATTATATCCACTCACATTTTTGTGTCTTTTGAAAAATGTTCACCTTCTCATGGGGGCTTCTTTATGAGCTTAAACACTATATCCATTCCCATCACATTATCTGAGGCTTTATCGTTTAAAAATTAGAAAAAATGTTATGAATATTAAAATGAAGGATTTGGAGAAAAAACAAACTTGGGAAGTAGTGGACTTACCAAAAGGAAAAAGGCCAATAAGATGTAAATGGGTTTGCCTATGAAGTATAAAGCAAATGCACACTTGAGAGCTAAGCAATACTGGTAGCCAAGGGTTATACTCAAACATATGGGACAGATTATGAAGAAACTTTCTCCTATTGCTAAGATGAACATAGTATTGTTACCCATAGTTGCTCACTATGATTGGCACTTATAACAATCTGACATGAAGAATGCCTTCCTGCATAGAGATCCCATACTAAGCTGACATTGTCTATGTCGTAAGTGTAATCAGTCAATTCATAAAGAAGTTCATTTGCAAGCATCATACAAGGTGTTGAACTATCTTAAAAGGAATCCAAGAAAAGGCATTTTGTTCAAAAGGAATGTTGGAGTTGTACTCGAAGCATACACCAATGCAGAGTATACTAGGTCAATGATTGATAGAAGATCCACCTCTAGGTACTGTACTTTCCTTGGTAGAAATTTAGTTATATGGAGGAACAAACAACCAAAAGTGGTCGCCAGTCAAACAACTAATTTCCCACAATGGCTAATCTACATGTATGGTGACTTTATCATCAACATTTTCTCAAGAAGGATGGTAACATAAAGAGAAGAATTTAATATACTTCCACAAAAGGTTGTTTAGCTACATTCCACTTAACAAATTGATGCTTAAACCACTTTCCATTTCTCAAAGAAAGCTCTTTTATCTATAGCAAGAAAACTCAAGGTAGGAGAAATAAATTTGCAATGACAATATCAAAAGGGATTCTTATCTAGTGTAAAGTTCAAAAGAGCCAACTTCTCCTTTTCAATATGTCCACATATTAGCTTTACGCCATTCTTTCTAACCTATTAGTTCAGCCTACTTTTCCTTGAAGTTCCAAAGCATCATTGGTCAAAAGCAAGAAACTTTAGTTTTAGCTTTTATCTTTAAATTGAAAAGTCATGAAAGAAAATAGAAGCTGAAAGACAAAACTTTTAGTGTTATATAAGATATATTGATTATATGGGAAAGGAAGCATACTTAAACAAAGAAGAAACTAGCTTAACTTCTTGTAAGTAAAACAATAAAAGAAACATAATTGACTACCACTTACCTTGCGTATGCCTTTAGGAGGTTGCATAAACACCTTTTTTTGATCTATTGATGCTATAGATGAGTGTAAGGGTAGAACCCAATCATAAGATGGCCCACCAAATCTATAAGATGCAATAAGCCTATCAACTAACGTGTAAATTTCTGAAGCTCCCTACAACAGAACAATAAAGATAATCAGTAACATAGGATACAATACTAAAAGAGAACATGACTCCACAATAAGCTCATACGAATTCTTTATCAGATGAACTTACTGGCAAAAACACAAGTATTGCCCCCTCCTCACAAGTTTCATCAACATGACATATCAAATCTTCAAGGAGATCATAATCAATGAATTCTTCGTTCAATCTTTTCTGAAGAAAATAAAAGATCAGACAGCTCCAAAATCAAGTTGTTAATAAAGGAAAACTATACCAGATTCATGTTTATGACACTTACTAAGTTCTTCCTTGTTTGTTCAGTGTATGATTCAAAATTGCTTGAAACGTAATAGGGGTTAACACAATCCTCAGAAAGCAGAGAATCATCACCCCATCCAGACAAGACAAGATTCTTCTTACCCCTTCGATTATTCACAGGGCCACTCTATAGCTACAATACTCATTAGTTAAAAGTTTCATAAAACAAGATAAATATTCACTATCATAAAACACATTGGAGCTTGCAATACACAGAAAACCTTATAAGCATTTAACATTATGGTGAATTCACATGCTACATGACCATGAATAAGTAACCAAAACTTATGACTACCCCAGTAATGCAGAGCCACTTTTTATATAAAGAAATAGGAAGTTACAACATGCAAGTTAGACGAGCAATTTTTAATGACCGAAAGAAGCCTCAACTAGATATTTTTTGAAAACATTTCTTTACTTACATGCCATTTCAGATTTTTCCAATAGGTTCAATGTGTTTATAGTTTCTTAAGTGACGTCTCATTAATGCATAATTTGTATGGTACATCAACCCAATTAAAAATGCTCTTATTAGTGGACAATGCAAAAGCGTATTGCAGTAATATAAGCTGAACAGATGTATATTATTATTCCCTTAACAGTCAATACATAGGTACAAGTATATATAGGAATACAAGGATCTATTTTAGGAAACTAACAGCTGTACATAATATTCTAATTGATCTAATTTAGGCAACTTTTAGGAGTTATTAACACCTAGGAAATATCTACCCAGATATTTCTCAACACGTACCAACTCACAATCAATGCAACAATTTTTTACAAGCCATACAACCAACAAACGAAGTGCCATTGAAATATATATAGGAAAAAAATCAAACTAAAATGCTTGAATAGTATAAGTTTACCAAAATTAAAGAAAATAGAAGAGCAAAAGCAAGACATTACTCTATTCATTTTCCATAATCAAAATACTAAAGCACCTTATCAATTGTGGATTTTTGGTATCTTAAGGAAGCTGGAGAATCTGAATCTAAAACATAGTTGATGCCCTCATATACATCCTCCAAGAAGTAAGTTGTCACAGGATGTGCTCGACCTATCGCAGTAAGCACAGGGCAATTTCCAAAGTAGCTGGCAAATAAGCTAGAATCAACAGTTGCAGACCTGAGTTGAAACAAAATAAAAAGATCAATAAGCACACAGAGCACCAAAGTTATATCACAAACGCAAAAAAATAGAAATAAGATATCATGAGTGGAAAATATACATCAGCATAACTTTCAGATTTGATGTTCCATTAGAAGATTTCTTCTCAATCAGGTTCTTCAAAATAATTAGTAGGAAGTCATCCTGTAACAGTAAAGAATATAATTAATATTGTTCAACTAACTTCCGATTTGATATATCAAAGCAGGACATTTTTCCTTTTGAAGAGAGTTAAAAGTCAAAAAATAAGCAAAGATTTTCAAAGTAAATAAAAGGATGATTACAAACCATTCATAAAACCCTACAACATGTTCTTAAATCATACTGACTGGCTAATAGAGATATATTAGGCACAAAGTACACGCAACAATGACATCAACCATTAGATCAAGAAATCTAATTCCCAAGTTACCCTACATTATTGCAGGTGGCATCAGATAGAAAGAAACTGAACTGAATTCCAAATGCTTTGAGTATAAAACAAGACCCTTTTTAAAATAGCATTAAACTGTACTTACCAAAAGAGAACGCTCATGCACTTCATCAACTATCACATGCGTAACATCAGTCAAGTTCCTATCCCCCTGCAAATTGTTTGACAATAAAAAAGAAAAAATTTATTTATGGGTATTGTAAATGGGACATAAGCTGAGAACATACGTTCAAATTTCTACTGTCTTCTAATGAAAAAATGCCTATTAATCTTCAAAATAACACTAGTCCCTGAGGCTTTCATTTGATGTAGGAACTAATGCAAACAAAGCTGTCAAATATTAAGATCATACTACAAGAATCTTTGATAAGTAAATTTTCATACAGCAAGCTTCCTCAGAAGAATCCCTGTTGTACAGAAGAGAAGCTTTGTTTTCTCATTCCTGTGAAATATACAACGAAAGATTAATTCTCAAACACATATGATTAAAAAAATAGGCAAAAAATATCAATAAACACATGGCAGAAAATGTCCTTCATTTCAACTCTCAACAGCAAACATGAGTTATAGATAGAAAAGGGGAAGGAAAAAACTTTAACACTTAAAAATCAACAAAGATGGCAATCATTGTATGCATAATAACCTTTCGAGTGTAACACTGCTGCAGGGAAACATATTAAATTGATACTATCCACCTTTCATCTGTGAGCACTACTGACTTAAAACAACCTTTATTCATCAATAGATTGACCACCTTCATTTTATTTTATGGGTATAGGAAACTGACAAAAATCTATTGCAGTTTCTCCTTTTCATTTTAAGGAGAGAAAATAATGAGGCTAAAATATACCTCAGGAAAACAATCAAAAAAAAAAAAAAACAGCTACATCTTGCATAAAACAACTATAAGCAAACCGTGGTAAGAGGATGTTTTGCATGTGAATTTCTGAACACAAGGAATGAGTAAAACTAGAGATAAAAAGAAGCAGAAGAGATGAAAGTTAACACCTTGCACTATCAAGGCGAACTTGATAACCAACCAGAGAGCCATCTGAACCAGGTGAAGATTCACAACGCTCGTCAGAAACTCTTTCAGCCACAGAAATAGCCTATAGTTTCATGCAAGAATTAGACATTGTAGTCAAAATAAGACTAGGAAAACTCTTATGACAACCCTCCTACTATGAAAAGATAGAATACATGATAAATAAATTGATTTTTAACATCTTTTCTGATATTATTCCAATACTATTCACAATATACTTATGAATACTTGTTTCCATATATTTTGATTCGCATGATGGATAGAAGAGTAAGCCAATTATTTGATAGAGCTAATATAAATTTACAATCTGGGATGTACAACTGTTTTAAGTTTGCTGGGACCAGGAATTTAGCGCTGAAATTTCAGAGTAGGATGTTTGAATTCAGATTGGGTTGTTGGGGTTTACCGAAAAGCAATTTGAACAAAGGAATAGGTTTAGGAATCACTCCTACAGTTGTTAAACTCGGAATTACTCCTAGAACTTAAGAATCACTCTTAGGAAAAAGCATCATACCTTCTAATCTTAAAATTCAAAAATCACAAAGTAAATATATTATAGTCACTAGACCGATTTCTGGTTATGGGACCCTGCAAAATAATAATCAGATGAGCTGTTTTTAAGGGTTTCTCTTCCTTTATAACCTTCAATCTCTTAAAGTAAGGAATATAAAAGTAAAATTCTGCTTCCTTTATTTCCAGCTTTGAAACGCTTAAACAGACTCCTCCTGACAGCCTTGACACTTCCTAACAACTTCCTGATTAAGGCTACAAAATCTTGACTGAAAAATAGAAATAAAAACAGCTGTTATTAATTCAATTTCAAATTAGAAAATCAACTTATCTGCTATTTTATCTTCCTCCTCTTCCTAGGAGGGAATGTCTCATAGACTTGGTCAACTCGAGAAGCACCATAACACCAACTTCAAATTGAATGTCCCAGTGATGGGAGTCATAATTTGATTTCATCACATGTTGGGTTTACAATAAGTGGTCCCTCAAATCTGCCAATAGTTGCTGTCTGGTTTACAATTCAGCATCAACTGTTGTAACTTTGGAAAGACCGAGGCAGTAAGATAATAATTTGGTCAAGGACAACCATAAACTATCTCAAAAAGTGTGGCTTTTAAAGATGTGTGGAAGCTAGTATTATAGGAGCATTCAATCCATACAACCCAATTAAGCCAGAGTCGGATGGTTGCCAGTGAAACATCGAAGATACATCTTCGGTAACAGCTCTATTTGACCGTCTTTTTAGGGATGACAAGCTGAACTGAAAGAGAAGAGCCGCTCAATCAAAATAATTCTATCTACAATGAGCTAGTGAAAGTCACATCCCAATTACTAACAATGAATTCCGGCATACCGTGTAATTTGAAAACCTAATCAGAAAAGATACGAGCCATAGAAATTATTGTATATGGATAAGATAGTGGAAGGAAGTGAGCATATTTGGAAAAACAATCCACCACCGGTAGTAACACTGATTTGCATGTGAAATGGGAGGCCATCGATGATGTCCATGGAGATATCTTACCAAATTTGGATAGGAACCGGAAGAGTTTGTAAGAGACCTACCGACTGTAGGTGCTCTGGCTTATTTTCTAACAATTCTCATGAATTCTGACCGTATCTTGGACTTGGCATTTCATGCTAGACTAATATAAATCAACAGATAAGTGATGAAGAGCTTTTTGATACCCTTTACGGTATTGAGAATGAATGGAAAAAATAATAGCTTGAGGATGAGAAGAACATGAATTAAAAAGTCTACTTTTAAAGAAAATAAGTCCAATTTTTTGAGTCCAATTATGCCCCCCTTTCTTGGAAACAATGTGATCAATGAGCTGCTGTAAATCTGATGAGCTGGAAATATTCATGCTAACAGCAACATGGAAAGTTAACTGTGGCATGGAAATTTTAGATAATGTACACAAATCTTGTTGCTGGCGTGAGATAGCATCTGCTACAACATTCTACCGACCCGCTCCGTATTCCACTAAAGAAATCAAACCGTATCAGCCGTGATTGTTGTTAGCTCTAACAGAAATCTAAGCCTATAGTGAGCATTTTTCAGTTGCCCCTTTCCTAAGCAGCATAAACATTTGCTCGCTTATGAAAAAGAGTCAAGTTAGCAAATGAAATTGAACCCAATAGATATGACCTCCAATGGTCCGACTTTCTTGTTGGAGAACAACCACGACGCCCGAGTCAGAGGCATCACATTCGCCTATAAAAACCTTGTTGACGTCAGAAAGAGCCAATACTAGGATTGATCTAACTACAAGTTTTAAAGCTTCAAAAGCTTTCTAGCACTCCATAATTTAGGGAGAAGAATTTTTTCTTAACATGGTCATCAAAGGAGATGCAAAGGTTCTGTAACTGCTAACAAATTTCTTATCATAGCCCACAAGACCCAAAAATCCTTGTAAAGCATGAACAATACCTAGTTCGACGATTGAATCATGGATGTAAATTTTTGTGGGTCAATTGCAACTTCTTGGGAGGAAATTAAATGGCCCAAATAGAAAATTTGGGTCCGCCCATATGAGTGGTTACACTGTTTTAGATATAAACAGTGTTGTTTTAGCAATGTGAAGACTAGACGCAAGTGTTGAATATGTTTTGCTCACATACAACTACAAATTAAAATGTTATCAAAGAAAACCAATACAATCTTCCTCAGGTACTACCTGAATATATAATTCATGAGGCCTTGAAAAGTGGATGGGCATTAGAGAGACCAAAGGGAATGACCGAAAATTCGAAGTGGCCATGATGGTGCGAAAAGGTATCTTCTGCACGTCTATCTCTCTCATTCTGACTTGATGATACCTAAGTCCAACTTTGAGAAGTAACAACCCCCATGTAATTCTTCCAATAATTCATCACTCACTAGTTTGTTGTCCTTCATCATATGGAAATTTAGTGCTTGGTAGTCAATACAAAATCTCCATAAATTATCAGCCTTCTTCACCAAGAAAATAAGAGAACAGAAAAGGGACTAATTAGGTCGAAGAATTCCTTGGTTGAGCATCTCATCGCATTGCTTTTCTACTTTATTTTTATGGATATGTGGGTAACATTAGGGGCACATATCAATGGACCCAATCCTAGATTTAGAGTTATACGATAGTCACAACCTTTATATGGGGCAGGCCCTGTGGCATATTAAATATGAAGTGGCACTCATTAAGGACTCTTTGGAGTTCTATCTCTTTACCCAATTCTAAGGAAGAAGTGGACAAGGAAGCAATTGTGTTGGTGGAGGAGTCCTTACTGCCATTACTTCTTGATTTTACCATTAAATCTCAGTTCCATATCAACAAAATCCCAAAAAATATGGTCAAGCATTCTAAGCCAATTAACTCCCAACACTTCACCATATTCACAAAGAGGCAACATATATAAATTTGAATTGAAAAAGTTGAGTCCCTAACCTTGTGGGCAGTAAATAGGATATTCCATTACAACATAACTTTTCTCCATTGGCCACCATAACCCGCAATTCAGCCTTAGGTTCCATGCGAATTTTCAATTGTTCCACCAATGCAGCATCCACAAAGTTGTGAGTGCTCCCATAGTCGATCAAAATAAGTAAAGGCTTACTATTGAAAAATTCTCCACTTGCATGGTCTAAATTTGTTCATTCCTATTATAGCATGAAATGATATTGCTGGTTCTTAACTTCTTATGCCATCTCCTCTTCTTCATCAATACCTTCCAACCAAAACAATTTTTTGCATTAATGTCCCAATTTATACTGCTCATCACAATTGAAACACAATCCCTTGGCATGCACCTCTTCCATCTTTGCTCGGTTCAACCTTTCGATAAAAGGAGTTCGCTGATTTCCCCCTTATAGCAACCTTTCGTACAGATTCATCGCTCTAGGGATTACCTCGCTTTTCATATAGTCTGGCCAAACTCATTGCACTAGGTCTTGAGGATTCTACCACTCTACTTCTATAGCAATGGCTTCCTTTAACCTACTAATGAAAATTTCGACATCCTATTCTTGAGATAAAGTACTAACCTGAGCTGCTGGTTGCTCAAGTTGCCTTTTGTATTCATCATCAGTACTCGTTTGTCAAAGTTTAGAAATAGCTTGTTGTTGCGAATGGGAGGCCAAATCCCAAATTACAATTGGTTTCGAAATTCTACCATGACGTGAGAGGTTGGTCCATCTCTAGCTTGATAACCACAATTGGGCATCGCTTTCAAGGTGGAAGAAAGCTAGCTGTACGTTTTCTTCCTTTGGTTCGTTGATGATGGAATAAGTGTTCACACCAACTTAGCCATCCTAAGGGATCAGTAGAGCCATCAAAAGGGGGGAATCAAGTTTTGAAAACTTAGGAACCAAATTTCCCCTTCTTGATTTACCATTCAAGGTCATGCACCTTAGTGATTGTGATGATTCTGCCTTTCCCAAGATTTGCAGCTAGGTTGTGAGAAAGTTCTTCCAATTAAGTCGTCACAGCATTTTGCCTAGCCTCGCTAACCACCCTTTCCTATTCTCTCTCTACTATGTCTTGGCTCGATCCTCCTAGTACATAGCCATAAAGGCTTCTAACTACTGTTGTAAGGTACGTTGTTCTCCCATAACCAGTGGCTCTGATACCAAATAGTTATAGTCCCTAGATTGATTGGTGGTTATAGGACCCTGCAAAACAATATCAGATTGGTTGTTTTAAATCATTTTTCTTCCTTTATGGCCTACTTTGGTAGGTTAGGAAGAACGGGCTCATTAGAGGGAGCCCTTCGATCTCTTAAAGAAGGAATTATGAGTGTAAAATTTTGCTTCTTATATTTCCAGCTTTGAAAAGCTTAAATAGACTCCTCTTGATAGCCCTAACACTTCCCAACAACTTCTTGATTGAGGCTATAAAATATTAAGTTTAAAAAGAAATAAAAACAATTTTTATTTATTCAAATTCAAAAATAAATTTATCTACTTTTCTATCTTCCTCTTTTTCCCATGAGTGAATCTCTTGTAGAGTTGGTCAAAAGGGACTATCCGAACACATTTCCCTTTGTCCAATGGACTATTTGTTGTTGCTAACTTGCAAACAAAATCACTCTATTATTAATTGAAATGTTAAAACATATCTAGTTAGTAAAGATCCTAGAACCCTAATCATAAAAGAATAAGAATCCCATCTAAATTTCTCAAGTGGAAATTGAATTCTAGACTAATTGGGATTCTTTACTCCCCTATACACTTGAGTTCTAAGCAAAGTATAAAAACAGGAAATAACTTTTCTCAAACCCCTTTATAATAAGGAAAACCAGCACAAAAAATTCAACAAATTACTTATTAGCCCCTTTATCACTGTTCATGAGAATAGTAACATAAATAGTGGTGCTCGCAAATCTCAATCTTTTACATTCCACCAAATTAAGGCTTGGGGTTCAGTTATCTATCCTTTCTTGCTCCTTTCATAAATTTTAAGCTGCTTTCCATCACCCATGCTCCCTCTAACCCATGCTTCGAATGATTTAGGTAACATTTTGGAGTTCTTTCATGAAAAGGAATAAATCAGGTTGTCAATGACCAAGTGATAATTGGGATACGAGAATTTGAAGTCTAAGAGCATTAAGATCATAAAACCCCTCACGCAACTAGAGTTTCATATACATCAGAAAATAAGTTTGAAATTAAACTTCTCAAACTTTCTAACTCCCTTAAAAGGCCTAAATACAACCTAACATGACATAATTATAACTCCCTTAAAAGGCCTAAATCCAACCTAACATGACATCAATATAGCCTAATAAATCAGGTAACGAAGTCTATCTAGACTAGCTCCTTTTAGCGTGGATAAAAAGTACAAAACGTTGAACCTGGACAGAAGCAATACTCACCGCTATTCTCCTAGGTTGAGTGCATATGATATTGCAAAATCCACCGTTTCCAGATTCAATCATGTCATCCAATATAAATTGTGGTACCTGCAAGAAATTTCAGTTTAAAAACAGGCTGCATGGCTATGTCAGTTTGAAGGACAAGGCAAGAAACTTGCAACTGTTCATAGAAAAGGCAAATAATCAAATAAAGAGAAGCACAACAGAACAAGCGAAGTTTAATTTCCCTATAGAATCCTAGAAGCATACAATTGAAATGTAAGATTAGTAAAAGGGCAGAAATACAGACCTGAGTGGTCTTTCCAGAACCTGTTTCTCCACAAACAACAACAACGTCATTCTCTCTAAGTGTTTTCAATATGTTATCTTTTAGTCCAGAAATTGGTAGAGAAGTCCTACTTGTGAGAATTTCCTGAAGAAGTGCACATAACTAATGCATAAGTGGAATGTAAGTGCAACTACCCTAGTATAACAACCATAATACATTATAAGTATAGCAATAACGATAGACAACACTTTAAACCAGTGTACTTCATTACATTAATTTATACAAGAACGACAAGAAAATGGATAAAGTAACCTCATATTTGTAGAAATAATAGAGAAAAAAGAGAAAATCTCATAACTCCAGCAATAATATGTTTCTCCTAATTAACTATTTCCTCCAAAGGCTCAAACTACTAGGATAAGACCAATGGACTCTCGAAACAGTAAATCATATGAACCTTCCTTTTTTAAACTTCCCTTAAGCTCCTGTAGTGAAAATGAAAAGAAATCACTACCATATGAATTTTCATTTGCCACCAACCTTGTACTTTGGAATTTTATGTTTTTTCTCTTGCTGGTGTCTCAAATAAGTACTTTCCAAATTCCTTGTGTAGTTTACTCCTGTCATATCAAACAATAATCAACAAGGAAATTAGTAACTAGAATTCCAAATTTAAACTTCCATAGCTTTCAAAAAAATTAAAGCGTTCGTTGGAATCACAAAAATTGAGAGTATATTCACGTGGGTTAGCATCAAGTCATTAGTAAGTGACTTAATAAATGTCATCAAAGTGAACTACAACAAGTTAAAGGAAGTCCTACAAGAGAGAATCAAAACAAAGAAATCATACTTGCTTATATTATTTTAGTATGACTAAATAAAATATGAAAAAAAATTATTTTCAAAAGAACTTTTTGAGAAGGAGAAATCAGCGGCTGCAGAATCAAGGGGTTGCTAATTAGTAGGAAATCTGTTCCTAACAGATTGGGAGAGATATTAGGGGAGATCTAGTAATTAAGTCTTGAAAATATGTTTTTCGGTATTTTATCAAGAGGATTGTATAATTTGAGGAAACTATAATCCCTAGATTTAAAGGATTATAATATGGTAAATCTACATTCATATCAAATAGAATCAACACTCCCCCTCAAGATTGAGCGTATATATCAGATGCATCCAGTTTGTTACATATATATTATCCTAGGACCCCTTAAGGACTTAGTCGACCTGTCTGCTAGTTGATCCCTAGAGTTCACATAAGAAGTCTTAATAATGCCTGAGAGGATTTTCTCTCTGATGAAGTGACAATCAACTTCTATATGCTTGGTCCTATCTTGAAAGATTGGATTTGATGAGAGATACATAGCTAACTGATTATCACCAGCAAGTTCCATAGGATCAATCTCACAAAACTGCAACTCCTGGAACAAGTGCTTTAACCACAAAAGTTCACAAGTAGCATTAGCCATACCACGATACTCTGCTTTCGTGCTAGACCTTGCAACAACAGTTTGCTTCTTGCTCTTCCACGATATTAGGTTTCCTCCAATAAGAACACAATAACGAGAAGAGGACCTCCTGTCACTAACATCACCTGCCCAATCTGCATCAGCATATTCAATGATTTTTATATGACCCCTATCCACATAAAGAAGCCCTTACCAGATGATCCTTTAAGGTACCTTAGGATCTGAACTACTGCATTCCAATGATTCTCATATGGTGAGTTAAGAAATGTCAGGTCTAGTCATAGTGAGATAGTTCAACTTTCCCACTAACCTTTTATACCTGTCCAGATCATAATAGGGCTCCCCTTGATTAGATAGCAGCTTCACATTTGGGTCCATAGGTGTGTCAACAGGTTTACAATCAAGCATTCCAATTTCTTCCAAAATATCAAGAGCATAATTCCTTTGAGAGATTGCAATACCTGTCTTTGATTAGGCCATTTCAATCCCAAGAAAGTATCGTAACTGACCAAGGTCTTTAGTTTGAAAATGCTTGAACAAATATCGCTTCAATTCCGTAATGCCTTGTTGATCATCACCTATAATGACAATACATCCACATACACCACAAGATAAATAAAGGTACCCAATTATGAGCGTTTAAAAAATACAGAATGATCTGCCTCATAACAAGTCATGCCAAATTGTTGGATGACTTTGCTAAACTTCCCAAACCATACTCGAGGTGACTGTTTTAAACCATATAAGGATTTCTTTAACTT
>JAOTAY010000005.1:17657106-17679217 GCA_025629805.1 Erythroxylum baracoense
TAGCAGGTAAGATGCAGAAGATAGTCGGCGCAACTGTTTTAGAATTGAAGAAAACCTGTTGTGATATATTAGGGAAACGCCTTTTTCTCGTTTCCGTAAAACAGTTGTTGTTTTCTTAAACATGAAAACAGCGCAACGTAACAATAACCAACCAAACGTGTTTTAAGAGGGAGTTTTATTTTTTATAAAAACCACAACAAAAAACGGGAGAAAAAAACGAAAACAAACACCCCCTTAGATTTGGTTAATTAATTCCAATCGAAAATGCTCGATCTTTATTGAATGTAAGTCTGAAATATTATATAAATGAAATGAAAAAATACAAGCAAGCCGTACTCTGATGAGTGTAGCACATGCAAGGAAAATCTAATTAACTATGTTTATATTTATATTTATATTTTTCTATTTTTATTTTAAAATTTAGTAAAATAAAAACTATTTATGTGAGTTTTTTATTTATATTTTTGTTTCGATTTCTTTCAATTTTAAAAATTTATAAAAATACAAAAAGTTATTTTTACTTTCTGTTTCTTTTTTTATAATATAATTTACTATCAATTAAACATATATTATTTAATTATTTAATATACTAATTTATTGATTAAAACTATGAATAATTTAGTTTAATTTAATGTAATAATTTATTTAATTTTTGTAATTAAATTAAATATAATTAATTTAATAATTATTAATAAATATGATTAAATTTAAAATATCTTCAAAATATATAAATTTCAAATAAAATATAAAATAATTTTATTAAAATTTATTAATAAACATTATATAAGATATTAAAATAAATTTAATTAATTAAAACTAATTTATCTTTAAGTTTATATAATATGTAATTATCATCAGTAATAAAAATATAACTACATTGACATTAACAACCAAACAATTTCCTGTTTTTTTTTAAATAGAAAACAAAATCTAAAAACTATAAAAGAAAAATAAAAGTATAACCAAATAGGCCTTGAGCTATTAAGAAGCGATGGAGGTCCTCGTCAACATTTAAAATTGAAAAAATCACAAGTGCACGCGGTAAGGAAATGATGATCATTTATGCCAATAGTGCAATATAACATTAGATAGTCATCTAATTAATTAAAAAATAAATGATTTTTAATTCCCTAACCAAAGGCGGCAGACAACAATTTAATTTCATGCAAGTTTATCAAACATTAAATTGAATTAGGAATGATAATGTGTTAGATTATGTTGGGATCAATATCCATAATCTATAGTCGGAGTCAATTTGAAATTTAGTTGAGCCTAAGATGTGCGATCATAATCTCGCCCGAAATAATATCATTTTAGTGTAATTTGTTAAATTGATATTACTTCAGTCTTAAACTTCTTGAACCTATAAATTAAAACAATGTCACTTTTGGTAGTTAAATCAAAATGGTATCATTTTAAGGGAGAGAGTTCGGGGTTTTCAAGCCTTTAGTTTGACCCCTAGACTTGAGCTTAGTCAAAAACTCATTCAATATGAAACTAACTTGTTAACTTCGAATTAGGTAAAGTCAAGACTCTAGTCGTCATCCCTGGTCTAAATGCTAACACCTAAAGAATTAACTGTATAATCTTCATCTAGTTTTTATTAGTTCCTTTTGAGCCATAAACAGTAAAAAATTATTCAAGAAAACTAACTTCTTTATTATTGCTTTTTGCAATGGCATCCATTGTATTATTTGTTTTCAATCTTGACACTTCTAAATAGACTGTAATAGTGGAGGATAATTTGTTATATCTCAAGTTTATACTCATAGTTAAAGAATGAATCATATTGTGATTATACTTTTATATGACAAAAAGCATAGATTTCTATGTCCATAAAGCTTAGCCTACCTTTGGTTCTCAACCTTTACTTTAATATCATGGAAAGGAAGAAATTAATCTTGGAGGAGTGATGTTTGAACTAAATAAAATTAATCCAAAACATAGGTGGACCATATGGTATGAATAGTAGTGTGGTTTATCTCTTGTTAAAGGACTCGAAGGAGTGGGCAATCTAAATAATTTTGTCTTGCAAATTGTTATCTATAGGATGAATTCAGCAACAAGAGTAAATAAGAAAGAATAAAGGAATACAAGGATGAAGAATAGGAAAATGTGTTAGAAAGATGTTAGTGTTGAGACACCATGTGAAGAGAAAAATAGAAGAGAAGGAACTTCGTGAGCAAAAGTTGAGTTCAAACAAGAAAAAAGGGAGTAATAAACTCTAAAGGTTGGAAAGTAGATGAAGATTAGATGATTTTCATACAGGGAATGATGGAAACTTTCGACAGAAGATGGAGAACAACATATTGAGTACTTAGATAATCATTGAGGTTTTAGTTTTTTGTTTTTAAAACTATTTTTAAATTAAACCATATGCAACAATACCAATATCAAGTAAAAACATTCTTAAATCTACTAAACTGAAATAAAAAGCACCTAAATCATTGGGTTGCCTCCCAACAAGCAATTCTTTATGAGTCTTTTAGCTAGACTCCATAAAAAATCGCGCATCTAAGATCCTTAATTAAAGACTTAATTATACTCTTTAATTGAAGGATTGATCTACTTCCATTTAATCCTTTAATCTTCTTAAAGTTATAAGCATAGGTTCATTATCTTCAAAATATGTTAAATGCTCCATTATGATAGGGTTGTCATTAATGATCTTTCTTAAGGACAATAAAAAATATGAAAGAAACGATAAGAAACATAAGAGGGATAAAAAAAAGGCTCTCGAAGCATCAACTTGCATTGACTAAAATGATTCTGAAAGTGATCATTTGAAAGGAGAAATATCTCATATATGCATTATGGTTAAATATGATGATGAACTACTCTCCAACTTTAAATCCTGTGATAGTGATAATGAAGTTGAATTGTCATATAATGAACTAATTGAAAGCCTCGAAATTATAAGTATGAAAAAGAATAAGCAACCTTCCAATTTCAAAGAGGTTTTAAAGCATTTAGGTGCATGCTTACATGAAAATGAAGATAAAGAGTGAATTACATAACATGAAAGCATCTAAAAGTATGGAGATTACTAATAAACATAATTTAGAAGGATTTATGCATAAGAATGAGACATTGAAAAAGGAAGTTAATACTCTTAAAACTTCATATCTAAATTCACAAGTGAGAAACTTGAAAGCATGTTAGGAGCTTAAAAGAATTCCAATAATAAGCACATGATTGGGTACACTTATGAGAGTGCTTCCAACACCAAAACTATATTTATTAAGGGAAAACATATGCATAAGAAAAAGTCTCTACCTAAGATAATAAATGAGTACAGTATATCTCATCTTGACACTCACATGCTAGGCAAATAGGTAGGACATATGCATTTTATAGTTCCCAATATAGACCTAAAGTCAATTATAATCAAAGCAATGTTCAAACATATAATATTTTATATGTTAGGCATAATTCCTTGACAGATGCTCACACTTATCATAGACATCAAAATATCCAAAGAAACGTGTCTTATAAATATTACAATGTTAGACATTACTTCCACCCTAAGAAAATATACAACTCTTACAACATTCAAAGGAGCTTATACATAAACAAAAACTTTAGACCTTAGTTTAGCATATACATAAACAAAAACTTTAGACCTTAGTTTCATAGAACAAATTCATGTCAAACATCTAGTATGATGTCATTTTTGTGGCAAACATGGACATATTTATAAATTTTTCTTCCTTAAACAAGAATGGCAAGTAAAATATTGATAGATGAAACCAAAATCAGTAATGAAGAAGGATAAGATTATAGGAAATGAAAGGAAAGGATTATGATTAAAGTAATCAATTCAATTAATTGAAGTTACGAATTCCAGTTGATTAATAAAAATTGAGATTTTATAATAAATGAATATATAAAAAGTACATATATTGATTAAATGAATAAGATGAAACCAAATTCATTAATGAGGGAGGACAAAATTATAGGAAATGGATGAAAAAGATTATAAAAGTGATCAATTCAATTAATTGAAGTTACAAATTTCAATTTATTGATAAAAGTTAAGATTTTATAATGAATGAATATATAAAACCTAGTTATATCGATTAAATGAATAAGATGAAACAAAATTCATTAATGAAGGAGGATAGGATTGTAGGAAATGAATGAAAAAGATTATAATTAAAGTCATCAATTCAATTAGTTGAAATTGCAAATTTCAATTGATTAGTAAAAATTGAGATTTTATAATGAACGAATATACAAAACATACATATATTGATAGATAAAACTAAATTCATTAATGAAAGATGATATGATTATAGGAAATGAATGAAAAAGGTTATAATTAAAGTGGTCAATTCAATTAATTGAAGTTATGAATTTTATTGAATAATAGAAATTAAGATTTTATAATAAATGAATATATAAAATGTACATATATTAATTAAATGAATAAGATGAAATAAAATTCATTAAAGAAGGAGGATATGATTATAGGAAATGAATGAAAAAGATTATAATCAAAGTGATCAATTTAATTAATTGAAGTTATAAATTTCAATTGATTAATAAAAAGTGAGATTTTATAGTGAATGAATATATAAAATGTATATATATTGATTAAATAAATAAGATGAAACTAAATTCATTAACAAAGGAGGATAGAATTATAGGAAATGAATGAAAAAGATTATAACTAAAGTGATCAATTCAATTAATTGAAGTTATGAATTTCAATTGATTAAAAAATTTGAGATTTTATGAAGAATGAATATATAAAACCAAATATTTTAAAAATTATAATGAATAAAATTCATAAATTGATGACATAATTTAGAAAAGTGATTAACCAAAATTTTTAAACGATATAATTTACAAAAAATCAAGATAAAAACATGATGGAGATTGAAGATTAGAGAGAGTAGAAACTAGATAGACTGAGAGAGCAACTAATCGTTGTAGTCATAATCATTAATAGTTTGCATCACTTTTTCTGTGTGTAGAAACATTATATTTGGTAATGTAATATTAAACTTAAAAGAATATTAAGAAAATGGTAATAATTAATAAATAATTAGATATACCTTCATCTTTGAATATCTTATCAAAATAATGTTCACTTACTTGATAAGTGTGACTAGTCAACTCCGCATTAGTACCTGTGGCTGTATTAATATACAATTAAAAAATAATATAAGGTAAGATAATATAAAAAATAGGCAAAATTGATATATCAAAAAGAAAAAATTTACCCTTGATATCTTCATCTTTTAACCAACTTTAAGCACACATAAGAGCTTCCATAGTATGAGGATGAAGTCAAGCGCGACGATGACTAATAACCTAACCACTAGTGATAAAAACAGACTACGAAGCATAAAAACAAACTATGAAGCAAAAATGAATGATGGAATTGCTAATATCTCGCACAATAGTTCTCGTGTAATTACTTGCATGATTGAAAAATTATTTCTGCAACCTTCAACTTCGGCCACACAATATTCGGTCAAATATTTATCTAATTCCATCATATTGTACAAAGTCCTAGCCTTTTTTTTCATAAATTTTGTAAGTGAAAGTAACAAACTACTCTTAGAAGATGAGCCTGAACTTGAAATCGAAGTCGAAGTTGAACAACCTGAACTATTGCGATCTTGGTCCTAAATTTTGTCCATTCTGACTTGATAATCATTAAACAAATCATACCAGAATTGTTCAATGACATTTACATGCTCTTGGGCTTGATCATTATACATTATATTATATATAAAATTACCCCCTTTATCTTATATCTTAGGTCCAACACAGATAAGAATGCAATAATACATCTAATAATATACCAATAAGTTTTCAGCTTCTCCAACATCTTCTCTACAATAATCCGAACAACCTCATTGGAATTAAACATCCAATCAGATAAAACTTTCTTTATCTCACACATAGTACTAAAATAGCAGTGCGAAGTTGGATATTTTGTTCCTGAGAACAATTCAATCACATTATAAAATAATTCCAACTTCGCAAAAAGTTCTCTAGCCAACTCCCATTGGTCTTCTGTAGGCATGCAAGTGTACTAAAAATCTCTTTGTCTCGGCCTAGTAAACACATCAACTTATTGGACTATCGATTCCAACATCTTGAAGGTTGAGTTCCATCTGGTTGGACAACCCAAACCAACATCTTCGTACTCAGAATGTATAGATGTTGTGTAGTTTCTTGAAAGTTCTCAACTCCTTTAGGTATTGCACTCTAATATACTACAATATTTCGAATTGAATCTATTTCTTCCTTTATGATATCCAATCCACCCTTCATCATCAAATTCAAAATATACACAAAGCAACGCATATGGAATAATCTTCCACCAACTAACAAGCTCCTAACACGTATCTTATTCTTCAGCTTTTCAAGCATAGCATCATTTGTGCTACAATTGTCAACTGTTATGGTGGATAATTTGGTATCGACATAAAAATTTATCAAACAGTCTCTCAACATGATTGCAAGTCTTTCACTTCTATATGACGCTAACACATAAATGAACTTATCATATAGAAATATGACCAACATCAATCATAACATAATGAAAAAGTAAATGATAACAATATTATAAATTACCTCAAAACTTTATTACGTAGAGACCAATCATTATCAACATAATGTGTCATCACTGCCATATAAAATTGTTTTGGTTATTAGTTGTTTACATGTTTGTTGTAATGGCAATCTGTCCTTCAATACTCGATAATGGTCATAAAATTTCTTTCTTCTTATCCTCATATATCTTCATAATGTCCTTTTTCACGTATTTTGACTTGGAACCTTGAAGGTCGGTTGTAATGATTTGCAAAACATCCTAAATCTTTTGGTATGAATCATAAATAGTGGATATTCATCACCAATTATCATAAAAACTATAAAAAACCTTGATCTGTTGTTGTCATAAGATATTACAGTCATTTCATTCTTCCCTTTATAAGGTTAGGGGTCAAAAATGTTTGACTTCCTAATACCATCTCTTTTCTACTACATAAACAAAAATCTCTTTGAATGAGAGGTTCTAGCTTTTGAACTCCCATCCAACATCTTCTGACAATATTTACATTCGACTTTTTCTACTTCATCCATCGATCTAGTCTTATTGAAGTGATTCCAAATTTCACTTTTCAACTAACTACGAGTTGGACTTCTATCTTCACTCAGTACGGGATTAGAAGTTTCCACTTTTATCTTCAGTACTAGGTTACAACTCTCTACTGAAGGAATATGCTCATCCATCTAAAACAATCCACATATAAATATATAATTTATTCATAATCATAATTGAATATATATGCGATCTTGTAAATTACCATAATCATGTCACAAACATACATTGGAGTGTATGTGTTTTTTTGGACTTATACTGTTACTTACATGAACATATATGTGACCTTGTAAGTCGTTTTGATTATGTAACAAGTACACACAGGCTTGTATTTGTTATCATAGTCTTACACGGCTACTAACATGATCATGTATGTGATCTTGTAAGTCATTATGATTATGTAACAAACACACACGAGCATGTATTTATTTTCTTAAACTTACACGATTACTTATACAGGCATGTATGTGACCACGTAGGTCATTATGATTGTGCCACAAACACATATAGGCATGTATGTATTTTCATAGACTTACACGGTTACTTACGTGAGCATGTATGTTCCTGTGTAAGTCTATAAAAATACATACATGCCCATATGTGTTTGTGACACAATCATAATGAAAGCCAATGTGATTGTATCACAAAACGCACACACAAGTGTATGCATTTTTGCAAATTTACATAATCACTTTAAGGGCGTGTATATGACTATGTTGTGAATTTACATTGTCACATACATGTCCATATAAGTCTGTTAAAACACCTCGTCGCCGACAAAAATCCCAGAAATTCTAGTATTTCTTCACAAAACACTACGTGTACTTTACCTTAGTGGGTGGGTGGCAAAGAAAAGTCAAAAAGACGACAATGGGGCAACAGAGAAGTGGGATAGTTGGGTGGCATCGCAGTCATTTAAAAGGGTGGTTGAAGGGGGTAATGATTGGTGGTTTGGTTGTGTGTAAGTTTTAAATATTAACCCTTGATAATCCGCAAGCACACGATTCGTTAGCATAGTACCAAAGGTGTCGATCCCACGAGGAGGGAACTAATCTAATCCTAAAATCTAAGGTTAAAAACAAATAACAAAAATTCAAGATGCAACGAAACTAATACGAGAATTTAATTCAATCGATCAAATTAAGAATTAAACACGAAAATACTAATTACTAAGCAATTTGCAACACACCTAAGAATCAACTGAAAGAAATTACTAATTGAGAGAAAGGGAATTTTACCTATCCTTAATGCTAACCTAACTGATTACAAATTATTGGATTGTTGGTTCTAAACTATCCTAGGGTTGATTACTCTCTTTCAAATTATAACCATTAACCATAAATTATAAACCCTAATCAGATTATGGAGGTTGCAATCTCTCAATTCACAACTTATCCAAAACCCTCTTTAGTTCTGAAGTTCTCTAATAAACTATCAGAACCCTATGCAAGATCTCTCTTCACACAAATTATCGATCTGATTCAATTCTTATTTCTATTAAATCACCTAACTCTCATTAGTCTAATTTAATCGTTTTTCATTTGATTCACCCTCTCAGTTTACTTTTCAAATTATGCAATCACAGAATCAACCACAACAATATCTAATAAACACATAAACAATCAGATTCTCATTAAGTCAAGAATAAAATTCCAAAGGTGAGTTTAGAACATCCTCGACATTCTAGGTCCTATCATCAACTGTTCAATCCAATTCTATACAATAATAAAACTAAAAATAAATAGGAAATACAATTTAAAATGGATGATGAGAGGCAACGACGTTAGGAAACCTCTTGATCCAGGAAATACTTTGAGTCAGCTTCTTCTCCTGTTCTCTCTTCCTTCTTCTCTTCCTCTTATCTCTCGATGATTTCTCTTTAGGGTTTCTCAAGGTGGCTGATACAAAAGCTGTTTCCCTGCCTCTTTGATTGTTCTTTAAATATCCTCTTGTGTTTTGGGTAACCCTACAGTTTTTTGGGGTCTGAAAGGTTCAAAAAATCTCTCAAAACTTGATGTTCTTGAGTGTCTGCGCATCTACTGACACAGGCCATAATTATGGGCCATTTCCTAGGCTTCTGTCACAAGCCATAATCATGGGCCAAACCTGGTGCTTCTGTTACAGTTGTGACCTGACACGCCACGATCGTGGGACATTGTTTCGGCCCAAATGTATGTCTTCGGAATTTCTCCGTTCTTCGATGTTCACCCTGAAACACTGACAAACACATCAAGGTACCTCAAAGACATAATATTTAACCTCAAAGATTTGTACTAACCCATAAAACACTTTAAACATAAATAATTAACAAACAAACACAATTCTAACCTAAATACATACTGAACGGTTGAATTAACAGCTAAACATATATCAAACTATGCCCTAAAACACGACACAATTTACACTTATAAGGTAACAAGGAGAGAGACAGAGAGGGTGAAGGGTGGGTGATAGGCGTTGCAAAGGAGTAAGTGATGGCGGTGGTGAGAGAGGGAGGGGGTAACTATCTCTAGTGTTTGTGGTTAGTGGCAATAGAGGGAAGGGAAGGAAGAAGAAGAACGAGAGAAGGTAGTTTAGGAAATAAACCTACTGTAAAATGACATTATTTTACACCTTGCTCCTTCTCCTTTTATATTGATGACTTCAAAGTGACTTTGTTTTGTTTTAGATGCAAAACAACGTCGTTTTGTTCTATCGCCTTTTATGTTGATGGCTTAAAACAACGCCATTTTGCTTCTAAGCAAAACAACACTGTTTTTTTCTGTAATTTACTCCGACCTTAGGTTGGGTGCCCATTTTCCATCCCTAATCTCCTAAAGTAAACAAAATGATGTCATTTTTTCTACTCGAGCCTCGGATATATACAAGACCAATTATAGATAAAATAACATATGAGGTTTAGTATAAGAAAAAAAGCCAAAGAATAGTTATTTCAAAATGTTTAAATGTAAATGTTATATTTTTAACACTAAGGATAACTTGGGAAGTTAAATTCAAAAGTAGATGAAAGAATTTTTCTAGGTTTCTTCTTAACTAGCAAAGCATATAAAGTACCTAATATGAATACTCTTGTTATTGAAGAATCTATATATGTTCTTTTTTATGAATCTGACCAACTTGCTTCCAAGAAAAGTCTTTAAAATGATGATATAGGTCTTTCTAAGGATTTAGAGAAATTAGCCCTTCAAGAGAACAATAATGATCACTAAAGCACCTCATAAGAACAAATCTTAAACCAAGAAAGGGAGATAAGAAGGATGAGAAACTTCTAACATATTGGAAACTTAAGAAGAACATTCTCTAAATCAAATCATAGTTGATGTTTAAAAAGAGGTAATTAATATATCTAACTTTAGAAATATATCACATCTTGCTTTCATTTCTTAAATTGAGCTCAATATTAGAGAAATAGTCTTTAGTGATAAAAGTTTGGTCTTGCTTTGAATGAAAAATTAAACCAATTTGAGAGAAGTAAAGTGTATACCTAGACATAAATATCACGAAGTCATAAGCATTAAGTATGTTTTTAGAAACAAATCAGACTAATGGAGTAAAATATTGAGAAATATTGTTTTCTTGGTGGTTAAAGGATAAAATTAAGAGGAGAGTATAAATTTTGCACTTGTAACTAGAATAGAAGCTATTAGATTATTACTTGCATTTCAATCTTATATGAATTTCAAATTGTTTCAAATGGAAGTTAGAAGTGCATTTTTAAATGGTTTTATTTAAAAAGAAGTTTATGTTGATCAAACTCCCAGTTTTAAACTTTATGACACGCCTAACCATATTTATAAACTCTCTAAAGCATTATATGGTTTGAAATAAGCTCTTTGAGCTTATATGATAAGTTAAATTTAGTCCTTTTGAAAATAATTTTATAAAAGGCAAAGTTATTATACATTTTAATTAAAAAGGATAAGTAAGACATTTTAATTGTTCAAATTTATGTTGAAGTTATTATCTTTGGTGTTATTAATGAAAGCATGTGTAAAGAATTTTTCAAATGTATGAGTATGGAATTTGAAATAAGTATAATGTGAGAGTTCAATTTCTTTCTTAAACTTCAAATCAATCAAATGAAAGAGAGAATCTTCATCAATAAAAGTAAGTATACTAAAAAGCTACACAAATGCTTCAGAATGGATCAAGACTAGCCATTAAGGACACTTGTGAGTATTATAACTAAGTTAAACAAAGATGAAGATGGTAAGTTAGTTAATGTAAAAATATATCACGGAAAGATTGGTAGTTGACTTTATCTTACTACGAATAGGTCAAACAATATGTGAAGTGTTTTTTATGTGTTAGATTTCCATCAAATCTAAAAGATTCTCATCTTTTATCCATTAAGCATACACTTAAATACTTATATGGTACAATGTCATTAGGACTTTGATATGTAAAGACATAATTTTTTATTTTGTTAGCTATTTAGATACATATTATAGACATAGTCCTTTTTATAGGAAAAGAACATCTAGTACTTATCAATTTCTAAGCAATGAATTAGTTTTATGGTTTAGTCAAATTTTGGTTTCCTTATCAACCACAAAATTGATTATACAACAACCAATATTTGTATGCGAAAATTCTGTAGCTTAAACTAAAACTTATATACTAGGCTCTCAACCTTATAAAGATATCAATTAGATGTGATAACATTAGTTCCTATTGCCTCACAAAGAACCCATTTAACACTCTAGAACCAAGCATATAGAAATTAATTATCATTTCATTAGAGATCATGTTCAAAATGGGGATATTGAGCTAATCGGCTCCATACGCTCCTAAAGTGGGCTTTCCTCATACATTACATCAATTAACTAACATATTAAATAAACCAATGAGTAAGGATATATTTTGCACAATTAGGAGAGAATTAGGCATGTTTATTGGGATTTTTATTTGATAAGGATTTCCCTAGGTGATTTAATTTGATTTACCATATGCTCTAGTGTTTTAATATTAGTTTATTGCACTTTTAGATAATTGATTCTTTTTTATGTTTCTAAAATAGGGGAAAGAAAGTTAGTGATATCATATTCAGGGCTAGGTGGTTAATTTCAAGAACTTTTATTCTTTGCACTTGACATTAATTTTACACTTATATTTTATTGACGTTTAAATTATAAAAACCTTTATCATGTCAAATTATAATTGATATTTTAATTAGTTCTATTTTCATAATCTTTATACAAAAGTTGATTTGTGCTTAAAATAGTTTGTCTTGTAAGTTTTTTTTTGTGATGTATGAATTTAGGTGGAGGTAAATATTTATATTACCTTAGAATAACAAATCGTGTATGTTTGAAGTCTTTACCTCTTGGATCCATTACCTTATAGAATGAGCTTGTTGAGAAGCTTTTGGCTATTTATTTTCCTTTAATATGAATAAAAAAATCAACATTAACATTTTCCCTTTCAATAATTAGAAAGTGAAATGATGTATGAGACTTGGGTGAGATGGAAGGGAGCTATTGAGAAAGTTCGTATATTATGGACTTGATTTGTGAAAGTAGACGAAAGAATTTCATAGTGGATTGAGCTATCAATCTAAGCAGTTAATTGATGCATCTTTAAGTGGGACTATTATCTTCAAAATTTATAAGGAATTGAAAGAGTTAATTAAGAATATAACTATTAATAATTATCAATATGTGAATTCGAGACCAGAGTTGAAATCAAATGGAATTCATAATATTGATCTGGTGATAACATTAGAGGCAAAGTTGGAAGCTCTAACTAAGAATATCACTGATATAAGTTTGGCAAAACTCATCCAATACAAAAACTTAGTTATAACATTTATGGTAGTGGAAACCTTAATTATGAACGTCAAGCGCTCTATAATAAGGGATAACCAATTGTGTCAGCTATGATTTTAGGGAGCCAAGCTTAAAGTAATCCCTTCATAAAACCTTTAGTTCAAAATTTTATGGACTAATCAAGGAAGGCAGAGGCAAATTCCTCCATATATATTTTAACAAAAATAGAAGCAATAAAGGAAGCCAAATCTTGAGGAACTTTTATTGAAATTCATTATTACATCCAAGGATGGCCTCCGAAGTACAAAAGCATCTCTTCAAAATTAATACACCTCTATACATAACATAGAAAGTCATATTGGACAACTTGAAAAGGATTATACTTGTTTCTTCATATATGTGATTTACATTGAAGTTTCTCATGTTATATAAAAAACAATCATAAAAGATTCCTTGGAGACTTATATCGTATAAAGAGAATAAGGGGAGATGGATAACCCTATTCTAATAAAGCATGTGACATATTTGGAAATTAATAAGCCTATGAGTAGCAAGAGGAACTTTAACGAAATTGGATAACCAGAGAAAAGTATAATTAAGCCTTCATTTGATGAGCCACCAGTTATAAATAGCTTGAGTAATAAGTCTAACTAAAAGACTTATAAAGAAACAATTGTTAGGAGACAACCTAATCGTCTAGATGTTTTTGTTTCAGTACCAAGTACAATTTAACACAATTAAACCCAAATTCTATAATGACAAATCAAAATCACCATAACTTCTTAAGAAAAGTTCCCAAAATCTTCTCAATCAAACTCAAAAACCAAACTTATTTTGCCACTCCCAAGAAAATCAATAGAACAAACTTACTTAAACATAGTGGAAAGCAAAAGACAAGCTTCGCTAATTTCCATAACACCTGAGAATATAAAAATACCAATATATGGCTCCTTAGTTCTAAAATATGCAGAATGGGTGATAAATTGGTATTTTTGGATGTGTGCTTTGTGTTTAAAAGAAATATTGTGTGTTTAAAAGGTCAAAATTGGTATAAAAGTTAAGAATAGGTTGAAAATCTGAGTTTAAAGGCTTAAAAAGGAAGAGGGTTTAGGGCTTACTATTTGAAAATTTTACAAATCAACTATTTATATTGGGGGTTTGGGATGAGAACAGTACTAAACATAGTTCTTAACAGGGCACTGATTTTGTTTTGGATCTTCTGAGTTTTCCCTCATTTATGAGATTGGCCCTAGACATACTTCTCACACTAGTAATGATTTTGTTTTGTTTCTTAAAAATCCCTGCACTGTTTCAAAACTGGTGTCTGTTTTTCTTTTGTTGAAGTTTTAATTAAGAACTTACTTAATTGCAAGTATACAAATCATAACTTACAGCATAAAACATATCATCCCACGAGGATTGTAGTAATAATCACCTAACAATTCTTGTAAACTTTGTTTAAGGTAATAAGATAAGATGAATAATTAAGAATTAAGCTAATGAATTAATAACTAAGCAATAAACTAAATAACAATAGAATTGATTGATTGATTAATAATGAAAGCTAGGAGTTACTTTTATCCTTATTTGTTTTCACTTTACCTTTTTGATTTAATTATACTTTATCTTAGATATCCTATAGTAAAGAGATCTAATCAAGAAATCCTAATTAAAATAGATAGAAATCGAATTATGAACTTAATCTATTAAAACTATTTCTAATTTTGTAACTGGATTTGAAACAATCCTATAGGTAACTAATAAACAACTAAGATCTCTCTTCAATTTCCTATTAATTTGATGTTTAGGTCTATGGCAGTATTGACCCTCGCTGTGTGTCATAACACAGATGATCCAATCCAATCTCTTAATTTAAATTGAATATGAAACAATAAAAATCACAAGCATATTCATTAAATTAAAAAGAAAAGTTCAACAAATAAATAAAGAGTAATTCCTAAAAAGAAATTTAGCAATTCATAGATGTAACTAAATATCCAAGTTTAGTCATCATCAACTTCTAACAACAACAAGGAAATGAGAAAAGAGTAGAGAATTGAATATGGAAGCCTTCTCTTCTTTACCTTAAGCTGGAAAATCTAAATCCTTGTTCTTAAAAATTATTACTCTTTTGATCTCCTTTAATTATGTTTATGCAGTTGTTAAGGGATGTTTTTCTCTTCGTTATGTACTCTTGAGTCTTCCAAGATTTTGTTTAGGTTTTTCCACACGTATATCTTCCAAAAATAGCCCAAAAACATAAAAAGTAAAAAAAAATCACATCCTGGAAAGCACCTTGCACGATCGTGCATGACACTGCTATAACTCTCTGGCACGATCGTGCATAGGTTTGCATGATCGTGCTGGAAACTTCCCTCTTGCTGCTTCCTTGTGCACAATCTTGTATGACAGACTTATTTCTCCATTTTTTTCTTCATCTTTTCTTTGATTTTTTTTGTCTCCACACATTACCAAACACATCAAACTTGAAATATATAATTAAGATCAAAATTTTGCCTTAAATAACAATTAATCAAACAAAACACACAAAACACTAACAAGGACAAAAATCTAAGTCCTAAACACATGATATCCTTTAAGAAAACACTAAAAACACACTCTAATACCTAAAAAACATACTATAATTTACACCAATCAACATCCCCACATTTAAATCTTTGTTTGTCACCGAGAAAAACTAAAACCACACAATAAATAAAACATATAAACACACAATCATGCAATAATATAATAATGGTATAATGACATCAAATCTTATGAAATTAACTTAGCCATAAACATCAATCACTTAAAAAAGTTCCAACACACTAACTTATTCCATTCATGTTCAGGTGCTTTGATTCAAATACAAATATTAACAAAATTATTGACACCTATTCACACATCTGTGAAACTTGTAAGCATGTACTCATTTTTATATACCATTTAAAGAGGTAGGCCATCACTAAATACCCATTCATGAAATTTATTTTAACATTTAACAAGAAGATCTATAGGTTCAAATTTATTGTCAACACCACATTGTTAATGTAAAACCCCAAATTTTGCTTTCCACGTGTTTATAAAATTTCATTTCGTGTGAATGGTATTTCTGGGTGAATGTAAATTTTATTTTCACTAAAAGGTGAATTAGGGACCCAACCCTGAATGACTTGAATATACTTAAGACAAGTATTAAAGTCAAATGATAGTCAAAAAATATTGGAATTGACTGGTATAGAAATGAACCAAAAATAAATTCGATCGGGTGAATTTATGATAGATCAAGATTAACCTTGTTTTAAATTATCATGGAGTAAATTGGAAGCACTTTTGGGCTGAAACATAGGGACATAAACCATGTAAACCAAGCATGAGAGAATCAAACATAGTTACGGATACTTAAAGTAAATCGATCCAACTTATATGTCGATATGTTTTGATGTAACATGTTATTAAGTGGACATGAAATTTCTACTGAAATTGGACAAATTTTTCTTAAGCCACTTAATTATTTTGGACAAGAATACATGTACATGTGAATGAGCCTTAAGTGGCAGTTGTCACGTGCATGAAAAAGTTTTCATTAGTTTGGAAAAAGAATCCATGAAAATCTTATATTGTCATGTTCATGAAATAGTAGATAAGAGGGACATAAAATTCGTTACAAGTGAGGTCAATATATGGTGTTGACATGCGTCATTTTGGAGAGACAAAAATCAAAACAACTTGTTATACGTGGGAAACAAGAATTGTCGTGGATGATACAAGAAGTTACTGGCTTAATTAAACAATGGTGAGAGTTAAAATAATGGACAGCTGTTGGAATTAAACTTTGCAACTTGTTGCACAGCTTCCAACAATGTGTAGCTTATACAAGAATGATGGAGGAGCTGCTCCACCTTCATTCCACCGAAGTTTCATTTATCCTTTAGACTAGAATTGATAATATTAATTGCAGCTACTCCCTTCATGCATAGATCTTCCAAGTTATTGCCTTTAGGAAATAAATTCAGTATGGTGTTTAAACCTCCAACTGTGGATAACACCTTCACCAACGCCAACTACATGCAGGGAAAAGATGGACAACATGTTACCACTTGATTCTGGTATGCTAAACCACTCTTGTCCATCCTTTTTAGCTGGTCATGTGAATGCTTAAGCTGGAAGGATGAATTCCCTTGTGAATTGCGTGAATGTTTGAACTGATTGTATGGTTAAATGAAGAGAAAAATAGCATGGTAAATGGAGAAAAAAACAACATATATATCCATATCTTATGTATGTTATTCAACGGGTATTAATTGGCATCATGTAGATGCTATATATGTGGCTTAATGGTTGTTTAATGACAACATTTATGTTGTACATAGTTCAATGGTTCAATGTAAGGAAAACATAATGCATATACTATGTACATTATTTAAATGGAAAGAAGACAGCATGTATAAATTATGGACGTTGTTTAATGATTGTTTAATGGTTGAATGAAAAGAAAACATAATTTTAATCTTACTAAATGCTAAGATTTTGGTTATGCCCTTTGTCATAAAATTTGTAAAACAAGGTGGTAAGTTATGGATGTACTTGGTAGGTTTTAGGAACCCTTCAGGGGTCTATCTCATAACTGAGTAAGACAATAAGGTTTTCTCACCATCGTAGACTCGGGACTAATAAAGGAAAAGAACCGAACACATGAGGGTGGTTAATGATAAACGACAAATAGTGAGTGTGTATTTAAATTGATTTGTTAAGATGGTTTTTACCTTACTATGAAAAGTATGTTTATGAATAATTCCATTGGTGTTACTACTTGAATTTAAAAGTTAATCTTTATGAGGTTTACATATGCTTTGATTTAGCATTGAATTGAGTTTGAAAGAGTTTGGAAACTAATGAGATGTACACATGCTTTGAATTGGCATTGAATTGAAATTTGCATATGCTTTAAATTGGCATAGAAATAGATTTTGAATATTTTTTAATTGGTATTGAAATGAGATGCGTTGATGTATTAATTGTGGTTTAGCATATGGTATGTCGTTAGGTCTTTATACATACGATTATATCGATTAGTGTACGTCTTAACGTGCATGGCAGTGTTTAGGGGGGTTTGTCACTATCATAGGTGGTGTTGTGTCTGTCAGTATGTCCTGTGAGTCGCCCTCTGCACGTGTGGAATATATATTATGCTAACACTATTACGGGTAAGCGATGCAGAACCAGCTTCGTAACCACTGATTTATATGTAGTGCTAGCATCATTATGGGTAAGTGATGTAGAACCAGCTTCATAACAATCAGCATATAGAGGTTAACCAGGCACGGGTAAACGATGCAAAACTAGCTTCGTGACCTTACACCTAATGGTACCATATGGGCAAAGAAAATTAGTGATAGGCTATATTTTAAAAAGAAAGTTCATGAAAGTATTGATTACCATCGTTGTATACTTTACAAAAAAAGTGGAACTTGATCTCATTAAAAAATTTATATGTTTTGTTTTACATATGCATTAATCTTATGAAAAGAAAAGAATGTGTTTTGTAAGAGCATTGCTTATTAATTGAAAAGAAAAGATTGTTTTCTTTTATGGAAGTTTATATTTGTATAAATGTTTTGCTTCGAAACCAACAATACTCACTGAGTTCGTTTAGCTCACCCTTTATTTTTTGTTTTTAAATAAAACCTCCCAGGTGCTGGCTCTGGGGCTTCAGTAGCAGGGACTCCACCTCGCGAGTAGTCAACCTCATCAAGTGCTGTTGTATAGGCATTTTTATTTTTCCTCGTACATACTTTTTAAAACTATTGCATATCTTTGAACATGTTTTGGAAAGTACATTTGTATAAAGAATCGATGTGTATAAAGATTTTTCAATGGACTGCATGACTTTGTTTTAGCTTTTCAAAGTTTATTGATATAATATTTGAGATTGCATATGAGTGGATTTGAAATCCATAATTTGGAGTTGAGAAATTGATGTGATAATATAAGTGTTTTGAACTTTTACAGGGACTTTGAAATTTTTGGGATGTTAAAATACAACAGTTGTTTTGTCGAAATTCTTAATAAACTGAAAAACAAAACTCCACTATTGACATTTCTTATTGTGAATTGAAGCTTTTCCTCAACAAGGGCAATAGGCTTAGCTTCACAGGGACTTTCAGTCTACTCAGATATCGACTAGAGAGCCACCGTGGAGTGTTGGGCAGGTCGCTTAGTCATTAGAGGATAAGGGCCTGTCGGTTAAGCTTGGTTGGAGTGTCATTATAGCCTTTTGATGCAAAGACAAACATTTTGTCATGAATGCTTTTGGTTGCTCAGCTATATCAAAACTTACAACTAACTTTTAACTCTATTCTTAATCCTTTTTTTAACAGGTCAACAAAATAGGAAATGTATTTAGCACATTTATGCAACTGGTGTTTTTTTTTTTTTTCATTTTACCTTCATTTCTTCCTAGTCCATCACTCCCACAAAAGGTTACTAATGATGTATAACAATTTAAATGAATTTAATTACAAATGTATACAAACAAGTGTCATAAAATAAAAGAATAAGTACAATATTATGATCAACACACATATTCACCTCAAAAACACTTAAAACACGAACTTCATAAGCTAATGTTTCTTCACAAATTAAATGATCATGTTCATAGATAAGCTAATTCTTTTCAATTTTATGTCATTGACACATTCACAGAATATGCACATTAAATGTTTACATAATGCTAACCTAATAAAAAACTAGCATAATGTAAATACAAATTCACACATAAATAATATGCAAGTGTATATATGTCCCCGCACTTGAATAACACATTGTCCTTAATGTGGATAACAAAACTAAAATATAAATGAAAAATTAGTAAAACAACGAAAATTAAAAGAAATAGAAAGGAAAGGCAAGGGTACTTATGGAGATTGTGGATGTGACAGAGTAGGAGATGGAATATGGAGGCCTTGCACTAAAAAGAACTTCAGTAACTTCTTAGTTTGGTAATGCTGATGTCACACTACATCCATGCGACCTTCAAGGTGCTTATTGTTTTTGTCATGTTTTCCGAGTACCATTTCCCAACCTTCTTCTTCTTCTTCTAACTCTTCACTAGAGGATTCTCGTTAATGTTGTCGTGGCAGTACGAAACTAGAGCCTGCCTATACTGTCCTATGCTTACTTTTTTATTTGGAGTTGGGATCACGAAGTTCCATACCATAAGACTCCAACATCTTATCCTCTATGAGTGAGTATTGTTGAATCTCTCAGGCAAAATAAGGTTTAGTCCATCAAAATCAACACTATACAATTAAGATGAGGCAGTAACTAAATAACCCATGCCTAAATAGCTACTTTTCTTTACAAGTGAAGCACCTATTGTGTAAAAATATGAGTTGTTGTGTAAACATTAATTTTATGATTCATACACCAAAGTAAAAATAAATCCTTCTTGGAACATTTGTTACTTTTACCTTTTGTAAATATCGGGTAATAGATAAATTTATGAAGTAACAAGTGTTTTAGACTCCTTATAACATTATTTGGTGTAGTATATGGTTTAAACACATTCAACCCAGCCAATTTAGTCTAATAAAAGGAAGCATGGAAATCATTATGTGTTTTAAAAAAATTTATTTCGGAAAACCAAATATTTCATCCATAATTAAATAATCCATATTACATGGTGGCCCTTTTAATATAAACCATAAATTATCTGACTTATTTTGCTTATAGCTCAATGTAGTGTAAAATTCAAGGGTTAATTCTTCATAAACAATATAATCATAATGAATAAATTTATCCTAGTGAATTTAGTATTAAAGACACAACTTTTTCTTTCGAATTCAAATCTTTCAAAATCAAAATATCTACATATAGAAATATTTTTAGATTGAAGTTTGTGGAACCTCTCACCTTCCTCTTTAGAGAAGATCGAAAAAGGAGTGCTAAAATCAGCCGCTAAATCTCGTGCACCATTTTTGGATACCTTCTTTTTCCCTTTAGGTTCGACCTTGTGAACAAGTTGATTAATTCTTAATGCCGTCTTGTTGAAAAACCTGCAAAAGAAAACAAAAATATCAATAATGCAAGAGAGAGAGAGAGAGAGGGCATAAATTATTTTTGCAAAAACTTGCAAAAGATGTTTTCTAGTTAAAAAAACACTAGAGGTAAAGAAAGTTTAAATGGAAGAAAATTGTGAAATCCTTGTGAAAAATAAGTGAAAGTTGAGAGAAAACAAGAGAAGAGAGTGATGCTACTAACTTAGAGAGAGAAAGAGGGGGGAGGAGGAAGAAAAGTGAGTTAAATAGGTTAGAATTTTGTCGTGGAGGGTTAAAAAGGGATACGTACTGTAACATCCCCTCACTTATGGGAAGGGTATTTTGGTAAATTGGATCGGGTTATGATTGTTTAAAGTATTTTTGATATATTCATGCATTCATATATGTACATGAGTAGCAAATAATGAATTTTTGCACATGTAAATGTTTGTACATGCATTCATGACATTTTCCCGGTTTAAGTGTGAATAAATATGTTTTAATAGAAAAAGTGTTTTGTCTGAATAAGAATTGGTATTGGAGAGGATTATTAGGGTTTTTTCATTTTTAGATAATTATAGGAATTTTTTGGGAATTTTTCGGAATTATTTCCGGACCCGGAAAATTGTTAAGCGACAGATTAGGGGTCTTTCGGTAGTGAAATTGACTGTCCAATGGCACTGGAAACTTAGGCATATGAAATTAAGAATTTTTGGATTGAGCCATTGAAAAATTGGAGAGAAATTGAAATTGAATTGGGAAGAAATTTAGTAGCCAATGAGAGTGTGACATGTGTCACCACTCTTTATTAATTCATTATTAAATCACCCTTCTTTAATGAGTCATTCACGACTCTTTTAGCCAACCTTCTTGTATCTTCTTCTTTGCTTCTTTGATTAAAGTATTCAAAGTGTTTGAAAGTGAGAACTTCTCTCATCCGAAGAAGTTACTTCTCCTTGGTTCTTCTTTGAAGTTTGATTTTTCTTGCTCACTTGTTCCACTCTTCTACACCATATCTTCTCTTCTTTGAGTTACCAAACAACATATACTCTCACCCTCTCAAGTTGGAGTTGATGCCGTGAGTGGGAAGAAAGTTAGAGAAAATTGGAAAGTTGGAAGATTTGGAGAATTGAGAACTTAATTGGTAAGAATTATGTTTTTATACTCTTTTATGTTCTTAA
>JAOTAY010000005.1:17707414-17724492 GCA_025629805.1 Erythroxylum baracoense
CGCCACCCTCGCGGGGCACGGATTCGGATATCACCATTGATATCGGGTTCGGGTCCAGCGGGAGTGGGGTGTTACAATAATGATACGAGGCTTCACTAAAGAATATTATGGGAATAGACCCAAAAGTCATCAAGAATGAAACCAAGTTTAAAACAATTGAAGGGATTTGAAAAGTCCAAGTTATAGATGTGAACTGTAATATAATGTTACGAATAAGAGCAGATATGGAATAAGATTAACACATTTAAATGGTGAAATTTTTAAAAGGACAAGAAGAGATAATTGTGTGGTTGCCTTTAGACATGAAAGAGATTAAACCATATGTGATAAATCCCTAGTATAATGTGAGATATAATGCCAAGCTTGTGAAATAGAAAAAAGATATTTTCTTGGCACAAGAATGACAATATGCAGTATAGGAGAACAAAGTTAAGCTCTTGAGTATAGGATCTATAAAAGAAGTGGTGTAACTAGATTGGCTCCCTAATATGGTGATGGAAAGAAAGTCTAATTGCAAATGATGCCTAAACACCACACAATCTGCTTTGCAAACTTTCAAATTAAATGTCATGTAAAACAATTAGATAAATGCCTTGTAAAATAATAGACCAGTTATGTAACCAAACAATAGACTCAAAATGACAGACTAAATGTCTAATAGAACAATTAAAAAAAGACAAATTAAATTTCCTATAAAATAATATACCAATAAAATATAGACCGAATATTGTTCAAATGAAATATTAAATATCTTGTAAATTGACAAGTTAAGCTTTAGGAAAATTACTGAAAAACATGTTAAATGTCGGCATAGACAATATATTAATTATTATTATATGTAATCCTCTCTCTAAACAATAAACCAAACTTCACTACTAATACAATATATTTACATAGTTAGCTTCACTTACAATATATTTACGTAATTAGCTTCACTAAAATGATGTCAACTTAAAACAACATACCATAGGTCTTCAAACTATAAAATATTAAAAAGGTTTATCGATTGACTATCTTATGATAGTTTTAGAACTTGAATGTTGGGATAATAAATAAAGTGACAAATCATTACATCTGACTAAAAGTTATTTTTCGTTCATAAAGGCATTAGCCTATTGAAGTACATATTACACAATAAAAAATAAAGACATCAACAACATAAAAAATGCAAGTATTTATGACATCACCATATTGGCCTAAAAAAAACTTCATCACTATCACTCCCCATATTATTCCTATTAGCTAATTGAAATTTATTCTCCCTCCAATACATATGCAAAATCATCTTTCTCCACCTCAAGATTATGTTTATTAGTTGAAGAATTCAGAATATCTATAATGGAAAACAAATTAATCGACAAGTCCTCATGTTTACTAATTATCAAATTCTTATAAGCTTGAAATCCCTTATACAGAAATGCATAACATTATGATAATTATAGGTCCCAAAGGTCTTACTTTCATGGAAATCGTGACAAACATCCAACTTAAACTTCTTCCTTATATGTTAAGCCTTATATTATTGTAACACCTTGTGCAAATATTTCTCTTCTTTCAAGCCTTTGATATGAGCATGGGGATAATTGATTAAACCTTATAAAACATTTGATATCATCAAATTGCATCTTATCCCTACCTTTTTGGTTGGTGTTTTCAATAACTTTTACCTCATTTACTTTTTGGGCTTAATTTAGTGAAGAGATTGAGTTCATCAATCTTTAGACTTGCATGCTTGTTATATATCACCATTGTAACAATTATATTTAAGATAATAACATCATATCTAAATTAAAAAAAAGAAAATAGTGAAGCAATAAAAAATTAAGATCCTATATTTAAGCCATATAACTATCTGAGGTATTACAAATAGTATTCTACTCAATGTCATGATGTGGTTCTCATCATTTAGAAGAATAAATTTAAGACATATGATCCCACATTATTGGATTTAAACAAAAAATACCTAATCTTAACAATCCATAGTGGATAATAGACTTTATTAATATAGGAGCTTTGCCTTTTTAACATCAAGGTATTGTGTGTAATAGCCTTAGACCACCCACCCACAGATATTGTTCGCTTTGAGCCTTAGCCCTGCTAAGCTCTCACGGTTTTGCTCTTCCCATACCTGGAAAAACGCGTCTGTGAGGGAGAGGTATCTATACCATTATAAGGCGTACTTCGTTTCCCTCTCCAATCGATATAGGATCTCACAATCCACCCCCCTTTAGGGCTCAGTGTCTTCACCGACGTACCGATTCAGATACTGGATCGATACCATTGTAACAACCTTAGACTACCTGGTCATAGATATTGTCCGCTTTGAGCCTTGGCCCAGCCAAGCCCTCACGGTTTTGCTCTTCCCAAAACTTGAGAAAATGCGTCTGTGAGGGAGTGGTATCCATACCCTTATAAGGCATACTTTGTTCCCCTTTCCAACCGATATGGGATCTCGCATTGTGACCATATACTGTCCAAGCTCTATGATGTTAGCCTTAATCTGAATCATTTGGTGTCATAAGTTATAGCTCCAATACGTCTATTATCTTTTTTTTTGCTCAAAGCTCTCGTTGGTTGATTTAAAATTTTCATGACTTTTGTTCAATCCTTATCACACTTACCCTTCTCAATTAAATTAGTAAACCTACCCATAGAGGCAAGTTTTTCTACCCTTAGATCTGTGCAAGCTAGATCTATATCTATAATGAAAGATTATGATATATAGATATTACAAATCTACAATTGTTAAAAATTTAAGAAAAACTGTGATTTTTTCATCAAAAACTTTAGCCTCTAATAATAAATCTTTGATAGTGTCCCCATGTGAGAGAGATACTTGCTTTGCTTAAGTATGACTTGTACTCTAGTAGATAACATGCCACTAAAATTATCTTTATCATTAAATATGAGATTGGGTTCTCACTACACTTGTTTGAAACTCTACTCACAACCTTCTTTCAAAAATAAAAAAATAAAAACTTCCTCTTCCAATCATTCTTTCCACTATAAGGTTTTTTTTACTTTGATTCTTATAAAATTTGAGGTTATACCACCCACAAAACTTCCTTACAGGCTTAAACTAATGCATTAATATGAGCAAGTCCATGCTTGGTTCTATGTTTTCTAAATGATAAACTACTAAGAATCCTGATATCAATCACCAAGAATAAGGATGTAGTTGCCCCATTAACAACTTGCAACAACCTATAAAAATATGCATTCTAGTAGGCATGTGTTCTTTAGTGCTTATAGGCATATGGATGTTATATTTTATTAGTATGTCATTTAGGTTCAGCCTAAGCCTGAACTTATTTTTTTTAGCCTTGAAGTTTTTAAAGAAACAAGGGGCAAACTTACAAGTAATTGGCCATTCACCACTAGTGCCAAACTTTTTAATATTTGCAACCATAATACTATGCGTTACTAACCCAGAATCAATGCTAAATTCACTCTTAGACCTAGTGCTATAACTATCCCCACTTAACAAGCTACTATCTGTAAATATTATCTTAAAAGAAATAAAAAGAGCCTTACTATATAAAGATGAAATGCTTGTACTGAATAGTAACTAATTAAAATTAGTTGCTTAGACTCTTATATTTTTATTAAAGAGAAAAAAGAGAAACAAACATAAAAGGCGAGAGCCATTTATATAAATGGATATACAACAGATATTCCTTAGTGCTCCAGCCTATATTCCTCTTTGATAACTTGAAGATGAAAAACAATCAGATACACTGGCTAAAGGGAGACCATGTGATAAAGACAAGTTCTAAAAAAGATACAAGGTCTAAAGCACATCGTGTCTCAACCTATGTACAAATGTTTAAAAGATACAATAAATTAAATAGCCTAAGAATGGGCTTGCTAGTGCCTATTTCCCTATATAGGAAAAAGTGAAAGAGACAAGGTATAGGATATGACCATGTCCTATTCAATGTCTGCAGGAAACAAAATATATAAAATGGCAACAAAAATTCTAATTTGAGTATTTATTCTACTTTTAGTTTATTTTAAACTTAAAGGTTTGCCACTAGGAGGTATAAAAAGCAATGTTTTAAAATTTGGACTAGGCATCAAACCGGACAAAGGAAAGACTTAAGGTTTAAAGGTTCAACCAATATTAAACAATTATAAAATCGGTATATAATAAATAAGAAGTAAAAATTATAACAATAAGTAAAATAAAATATTTTACTAAAATAAAAAATACACCTGTGTCTATTATTATAAAATGAACTAATCATAAATCAAATATAATAGTTTAAAATAAATCTGAATCTCATATAAAACTTAAAATAACAATAACAATAAAAATAAAAATAAAAATAATATTTCTAAAAGAGGTTGTGTCTCATCATCATCAAAAAGTTTCAAATTCTCTAACGCTACCTAAGGACTCGTAAAACACGCTTTCATCCAAATGATTTGCATCAACTTCTTCTATTGCATTCAAATAAATTAAAATTAGTAATGTATGAGAATTTTCTCATGTGTAAATTTATAAATGATCAAAATAAGATATAAATGGACCATCAATAGATGTTCTTAATTGATTCGTTGTGACATATCTCACATGTTGCAACTTCAATCATCACCAAGATTAAGGTGTTGCCACTTTTAAACAATCACAATGCTTGCTCACTTGCCTGAGAGATTAATTGAAATAAAAAACATAAATAACTTAAGCACAAAAAAAGAAACTCTATAACATAACGCAAAGTTTCACTATTAAAATCAATGATTAATTGAATCATAAAATAGCACGTTACAAACAAGGGGGTAAATAAGGTATAAAAGAAATATAAACATCAGAATATAAAAAGAAAGGCAAGTGGATAAGGGTTCAACCATTTTGGTCTTCAAAGCAAGTACATTTAGCCTAAAATTCTTTAGTAGAAGGTTTACTGATTCTCTTTATATAACAAACCAATAAAATATTTTATTTATCATAATTATCTCAAATTTAAGGCCACAAATGTGCATTCAAATGAATAACTGAAAATTAAAGAACACAAGAAAACACCTGTTGTGATCTATCACCATGAATACTTATAGTTGGGAAGCCATTGACACAAAGCCAATGTTTAAGTGAATCAACACCCTTATTTGTCTCCATAAAAAAATGTCAAAGTTTGTTTAAAAGTAAATAAAATATTAATCATCATAGAACTATACAAATATAATCACGGGACAAAAAAGTTCTATATGAATTCAATCGCAAAAGTCTCCTGAGAGAAGAGGGAGGGAAAGATAGAGAGTAAAAACTGTCTTTTCCTTAAACCTTACTTTGTCATGAACACCATTTGCCATTTATGCATGAAGAAGGTCCATAAGATGGTTTCTTTTGTCTGAATCATAGACAAATTCAACTCTTTGGACAATCAAATCAGTATTGGAGCCCACTCGCCTAACAACAAAAATATATAGTTGTACAGAAAATCCAAAGCTAGTCTCTGCATAAGACCAAACACTTGAGCAAATCATAGGCGTTAACATCAAACAATGAGATAATTTTTGGGAGAAAGCTAAAATGTTTTCCTAATGCATGATACAGATCTCATACTAAATTCTACCTAAGGTAACCTATGAATGTAGAAAAGAGAATATAACCTAAAAGTTGGAAATAGAAAACTGAAGGCATGTAGATATAAAACCCTATGCATGTAGCAATTTCACACAATGTAATACCAATTAATTATTTCAAACTTGATCGTGCAAATAAGGGGCCTTACAATATAAAAGAAATAGTATCATCTACTATTCATCTCCTTTAAGTTGCTTAGAAGGGATGTAGACTTAATAAGTTGAGAGGCAAATAATGAAAGCTTTAAATACAAAATATATCATGCTAGGATTTAACTCTTAGATAAAAACACTTGACTCCTAAGGATTGGGAAAGGTAATTGGTAGCTATACAATAAACCTATGTTCTAATTCTCAGATCAAACTTGAAAACAATGTTAACCTGCTTATAGATCATAAATTAAGTGTACTTTTAGAATAAATATATAAGAACCTATGGCCGATCTTCATTTATATCGATCTAGTTTAACCTTGTAATAACAAAGAGAAAATGAACAATAAATGTTATTGTTTCATGAAAAGAGATATGAAATATTAAGATCCTTCAGCTAACTCTAAACATTTCGGATTAGACAAAATGAAAAGCATATTTTAGCACAATATTAATAGCTAATTTAATAGCACTGAAAGGAAGAATCAAATAACCATCTCAAATGTATTTCCACATAAAGTTTCACCATAATTTGCAAAATAATTAGTTCTTTCATTTTAACCTCTAGCAATATAAATATGGCATATGTAGTAAATTTCACAGATAACCATATAAAGAAATAAGAAAACTGGATCGGTGGATGTTTCATGAGATATAAAAACATTAAACAACTCATTAGAGCTCCCACTTGCAAAAAGTCAAAAATGAAGGCAGAAAAGTAAATTTCAAGAAAGCTAAGAAAATAATAGAAAACCTTCTGATTAATTGGTGCTCCTTTGTAAGCAATAACCACCTTAACACTAGTTTGATATGAGAACGTTTTTGCTTCCTCATCTATGTTTACTTAAAAGCACGTATTATAGTTTCTATAAATTTTCTTTTTGAACTCACCCAAGTCTGAATTCTATTCGCTACTTTGTTTTTCTATTTTGTGTGAAAAATAGATGTGAAGTCCTTTAAAGAGGTTCCATGGAGTTATACCTATCATGTTGTAGGGGAAAGGTATAGACATCTCTTACCAGAGCTTTGTCTAAAAATGAAAAAAAGAGGTGAAAAATATATGGAAGAACAAAACCTCTCAAAGACTCTAGCTTTGTAATTCTTGTGATTCAAAAAAATGAAGTGAGGAGAAATGGAGAACTGACATTCCTAAAAAACAAAACTAAGATTCCTATAAGAGAAAGCATAAAGACTAAAGTGAGAATGATTTCCTGGCTTCTGAATTTATATAGAACAAACTAGTTTCGACTAGTTCACGGATAAACTGACTGGTTTTTATATACGTAGGTTATAAAATAAAATCAAACCATACAATTAGCCAGTTCACAGTATTCCTGGCCAAACCTATTAGTTTGGTTTGATTTTTAAAACATTGAAAAAAACCTAAAGAGACAAACTCTACATCTTTATTTTTTTTATATAGAGAAGATGATTAGAGATCATCTTGACATATTAGAGCTAACTAGAGTGTAGAGATTTTATCTAAAACTCTTTTTACTTTGATGTCTTTTGTTTTATCACTTATGTTCGTTAATCTAAAGATGATGTGTGGATAGTTTCATTATATATTTAGATAAAGAGAACCCTAACTATTGTATTTGTTAAGAATTGATTCATTTTTATTTTTGAAGTGGGTTTTATTTCTATGAAATATCCTTGAATATTCTTAAAGCAAATCTAATTACAGTTGGTGATTAGATCTGATATTAATTTTCATGTAGATGATCCAAGAGAACTTGTATATGAGTGGATAATAACTTGGATATCTAAGCATGAGATGTTAGAGATATATTTACATAAATCCTCTAGTGTTAGGGTAAATTTTTTTAGTAAAATTATATAGAAGTTAACACATTCTTTAGAGTTTAAATTAGAAAAAGATATAAGTTAATCAACTTTAGAATAGGTGCCTATAACTTGAGCGAGTGAAATATCATAATCTAGGAATTTCTGCTAGTCTACATATTAAAAACCTTTTAAGTTTATTGAATAATGAATATAAATATGATGCTATAGGGAGTCTTTATCTAGATATTATTTATGAATGAATTATCTACTCGATTATTTACTTTGCTTTGTTCCTAGTGGCTTATTCATTTATTTAGATTTTATTTTGTTTCGTTATTCAACTTCACCAATAATTTGCTTAATTTATATTCTTTAACTAGTCAGTAGTAGGAGGATGTACTAAATCATTCTAGCTTCCTCATGAGATTGACACTCTATTAACTAGTGTATTATTTACTAATATTAGGTGCATGTTCCTTATATAATAAGTGTTTCTTCTGTGATAGAGAAAACTGAAAGAGTAGAAAAATAAACATGATAAAAAAGTTGTCCTTGAATATAGACAATTGCCCATAAATTAAGTAGACTTGACATTTAAGCAATGCCATTTGAAAGCCTAGATAATCTGTATGCCATTTTCCCTATATGACAAACTCGTAAATGATAGGATGAAGAAATCATAGAAAAGAGGCCAATTGGTAGACTATAAGTGAATGAGAAAATAAATATATAGGGTCACGATAATAGTTTCATCCTGATTAAGAAAAATTTAACCTTGTAATAAACATGGTAGGAGCATGACAATAGTTCATATGTTTAGAAACCTAAACTTAGAATTCAAATTATGGAGTAAAACTTTCAAACTTAAAGTATGCATTAAAATAAAACTTAAAGGGGAAATGATAGATACGAATCAAATTTTTATATACCAAATCTTATTGCATGACCCATTAGGCTAAGGATGTCTCAATATTACATGAGACAGAGATAAGTGACATCGTTCTATGAATCTATAAGTCACTATCAAGGAAATCATTATTTTCAGGAATGAATTTCTTTTTTTAGACTCACTCTCTCTTACTAAATTTTACATTTTCTCTCTCCAACTTTACTATCTTGATCATTATAGGTCAAATGTCAAATAAAACTCCAACACTTAGTTTTACATATCTATCAAAAAAGAACTTACAAGTTATATAAACTATATTCCAATGCATATTGTGAGGCATAGTATTAAACTTATAAGCCTATATCTGAACTCAAAAAATTCAAACTTATTGAAATTACACTACTTTAGAATTTATTATTAAATTTCATATAACTAAGATTTGTAACTTATAAATAATGAAAGATTAAGTGTTGATATGAAAATTTTAACATTTAATTTATATATTCAGACTATGATCAGACCTTAAATAATTTTGTTAGATTATTTGTTGCTTAATCAAACTGATATCAATTTCTTAAAATGTAGTTAATTGTGAAACATGGAAAACCTTATTCGTAACACAAAATTCCATAAAACCAATTCTTACCTTAATTGTAAATGTCTCAACCTTGAGACTGAAGTTTTGTTAAACTCTTGATGTTATTAGAATTTTTTATTTAAAACAATTTGACCTTACAACCAGGACTAAGAAGTGCATCAAGGATTGTCCTAGTAATGAGTAGACCCTTTTCAGTCATTTAGTTCTACATGACCACCATTCTCATATTTTGAGGCCAAAAACATAAAATACCAATATGGAACAAGGAAAATTGTATGAATAATTTTTGGGCTTATTTTTCTGGTTGTCACTTTAATGTTTGAAATATTTTTACAAACATAAAATAATGTATTCATGTTAAATCAAGTATCACATCTTTCATTCACATTCTTCTGTGCGGGGACTTATCTTTATGTATTAATGTTTTGATACCATTTTTATTGATTTGGTATGTTTCTATTAGGAAATCAACTATGATTAAATAGTGAGGATCATGGAAAAAATAAATTATAATTTTCTAATCAGATATCTTTAATTAAATGATTTAAACAACATGAATAAAAAATAGAAAGGTCGAAACATACTTTCTTTGAAATCCTATATAACTTTTCTTCTTGAACTATCATCCATAAGTTATTCATGTGTCTACCTCCAATAGTAATAAAGTAAAGAAAAAGAAGTCAAACTTTTTGAGAGGGAAAGACAAGAATATTAACTCCTTGATGTCTTTTTGCCTATTTATAGAAAAAGACTTTAAGGTTTCTTTCTAATTAAAATTAAACTAATAATTGTAATTAAAGTCTAATAATAATAATAATAATAATAATAATAATAATAATAATAATAATAATAATAATAATAATAATAATAATGATAATAATAAAAATAAAAATAAAAATAAAATTTTAATAAAAGATACATAAAATAAAAATAAATTAAATTAAAATAAGATTAGACAAAAAAACCACGTGCAAAAAAATATAAAAAAAGTGATAAAGTAAATAATACAATAAATACATAACAAAGTAAAGAATAAAAAGGATAAAATAAGTAAATAAATACATAAACAAGAAAGAAGACAAGTAAATAAATAAAACAAACAGACCATTGCTAGAAAATGTTTAGGCTAAGTAAGGAAATGTTTAGACTAAATAACTAGGGGGAAGAACTACACATTAAAAGATTAGGAAAAATACAAGATATAAAACTTAAAAGAAAATGTTTAGAAGAACTACGAAAAAGGTAAGGACCTCTCTATGTGAGATCATTTACCCATATCCTAATATGCTAAAGTTTTTTTACTGAGGGCTATGTTCACGGTAAGTTCCAGTAGAGTCATATTATTTTTTATTACCTACCTCCAGTTTTATCAAATAAAGATAATTCAAAAACTTGATTATGATAACCTATTAAGAAAGATATAAATCACTACACTCCTAGAGTTTGATTACCACTAGTTGTAATATCCCGTTTTCCCATACTAAGGGTTAGAACCCCTGAATACTGTACATGAGAAATATTATTGAGAAATTAGGAAATGTATTTCATGCTCATGCATATCATTAGCATAAACACACGCACGAATTATTGATGCACTCATTTGACATATTTTGGGGTATAAATGATTTTAAAGTGATTATGGTGTGAATAGTGAGTTTTATATCTTGATTTGTGATTGGGTGAGTATAATTATTGATTTAGAATTTATTTGTTAAATTTTGGAGATTTCTAAAATTATGGGTATTTTTGGACTAGGAAAAATGTCAAGTGGCAAGACAAATTAATAAATGGTAGTAGAAATAAATGACAGATGGCAATAGAAATATTTGAAAAGTGGCTTTAGGATTATTTGATAAGTGTCATAAAAAACTGGGTGACAATTAGACTAGAAATTGGGAGAAAAATGGACTAGTTACTAAAAGATCCATTAAAAACCATAAAAGGAGGACATGTGGCAAGTGACAAGTGTCATGCCACTTACCACACATCCATCCCACGATATTTTCCCAAATGAAAGACCATCTCATTGTCTTTCACTTGTTTCTTGCCTTCATCTTCTTGGCTACTTTCTTCTCTCTTTCTCTCATCAACGACACTCTCTTCTCCTCCTTACCACGTTGATCTTTGCTATCATCTTTCATCACTAGCTACTTCAAGATCCTTGTCTTCTTCGCCTTGTACTAAAAACCTAATCTAAACCACTCTAGAAAGTTGATGATCATATATTCATAGAGGAGCTAGGGTTTCAAGGTGATTGAAGAAGTTTTAAGATAATCAAGTAAGTAGCATAGTGTTCTTCATATCTTGCTTAATAGACATGTTTTTGATGATAGTTTAAGAGGTGAAATGGTTATGAAAATGGTGTTGAAAATGTGTGTAACGTGGATGGAGAATGGGTATCTTCGTGGGTTGTTTAAAAATAAACATATATGATGATAGTTTGAGATTAAATAATAATGAAAATGGATTTAGTTTTATGTTAAATCGTGGATGAATAAATGGACATATTTTTGTCTTTTTTTGTGTTATTATGTGTAATAATTCATAAATTGTTATAAAGATGTTTTTGAGGTAGCATGATCATTATAATGGTATTAAAACTTGAATAATGAAAAGAGGTGTTTATGACCTAATTTTTATGTATAGGATGAATGCAAAAATTTTGATGAAGGAATGATATAAATATATTCTGTTTTGGGTATATGATAAATGTGATTATAAATTGTTATATGGATAAAATAGAACGGGAGTTAAGGTTTAAGAAAGATGAAAGAAAATACTAGTAAAATGTTCTTGAAATGAGAAGAATTAAGATGATAAAGAACAGTGATGATATGTTCTGTTTTGTATGATTGATGAACCTTAAGTTATGAGTTGTCTTATAAATGCTATTGAGATGAAATTGAGATTATGAAGTCTAAATGATGAACTATGGAGATGATTTCTTTGATTTATTATGAAAAAGATAAAGTATAGAAAGAGTTAGGTTTCATGATTAAATGGGATTAAGTAAATGATGATGAATCAATTGAGTAGAGTTTTGAGAGTTTTAGTGTAATTGATATGGTAGTTAGATTAGCATGAAGTGAAGTTGCATTAATGCGTATAAATTCTGGAAAAACTTGAAGGGTAAATGATGTTTTAAGTGGGTGAATTTTGTAGAGAATTAGGGAAAAAGGAACAGGGCACGATCGTGGCATAGTCCCCATGATCGTGGCCTAGAAAATTTGAGGTTCTGTCACAATCATGGCCCTTACCCCAAAACCATGTTCAGTTCCACTGGCTTTTGCCATAATCGTGGGGGCTAGCATATAGAGTGAAATGTTGTCTTTTAAGTGATATTTGAAACAATTAATGCTAAGGTACTTTGTTATGATGTATTTAGGCTTGAAAGAGGCCTAGAATGAACCTAGTTTGATGAAGGATTAGGTGATTAAAGTGAGTAAGGTGTATTAAGTATAAAAGAATGATTAAATGATGATGTTAAATGATCAAGAGATGTGAATTAAGGAAATATACTCGAAATATTCAAATTGAGCATGGATTACACATGATACATATACATATGTATATCAATGAATGTTTATATGATTATGCAAATTAGTAATGTGTGTAAATATGTATTGCATGATATAGAAGCACAAATAGAACGACCGTATCCCGACATTGTCGGGACATCGAGGCAATAGCTATATAGAGAGCAAACTGTGAGTAACTTAGATGTTCTCACTAAACTTGATTATAATTTCTTAAATTTCAATTATTGAACTGATAATCGTGTTTGTGTGTGATAATTCCGGACAATGATGATTCTAGGAGTTTGATAATTGGGAATGTATTGGAAGTGCTTCATTGAATGTGAATGAGAAAGAAATAACTGTACTTAACATAATTGTTGAATGCTAGACTTAGGTCCGATGAAAATGTGAAAGTGATGATACATGATAAATGAAAGTGAATGATTGCATATGACGTGATAATTGATGCATTTTATTATATAATATGCATGATCAGATAAAAGCAATTGTGACCAAAGTAGCCAGTGAAAAAGAGCTTAAAGCTTAGAATCTGTATAAGAGCCACAAGCTCACTCCATAATAGATATGGAATAGTTATCAATAAGCTCGATATTCACAATGGATACGAGACAGTTAAAAAGTCACTCAGTCACAACAACATAATAATTAAATGAGAGTCACATGAGCATTGCATATATTTTTTGAATTATATGTTTTAAATAATCGAGATGAATTGTTTGAATATTTCTAAATGAGAAATGTGAAATAGGTGAACAAGATGATATTTGATGCAATATGTTGATTAGTGAAATGGTGTGCATTATGTGATGATATGAATTGTCTATGAACTGTTTGTGAGATTTGATATAAGTGAGTGCGTTGATGATGGTTCGCTCACTGAGTTCACAAAACTCATCAAAATTGCAACGTGACTTTTCAGGTACAAGAGAGGAGACCTAGCTATTGAGACATTCTAAAAGAAGTTCAGTACTGCATTTTTGGATTAACAAAATGGCTTAAAGGTCAGTCAGCTGAGTCTGTTGAGTTTAGATTAATGTGTAGAAAACACTCAAATGTTTTTTACTAGTGTATATATGTATGGATCTTGTAAATGAAAAGCTACAGTGTATTATGTTTTATTAATGGAATGAAGAATGAAATTTTTAGATACATATTCGTTTGTGAAAGATGCCATAATTAGTGAATGTGATTGCTCTAACATGCTGCTTTCATGGAATATGTGCCCGAACATCCACCGGATGTCAAAATTATACTCCTTGGTAGTGATGTATTATAATTTGTAGTATCAGAGCATGGTTTGGCATCTATAAGATAGATATGAGCACGTAGACATGATATATAGTGAGTAACTCAGATAGTAATCGCTATTATTGTATATTATATGTCATTCGCAATAGGTGATCAAGTTGGACACTCAGCTGACCTAAAATTTGTAGGAACCAGTAAAGATTTGATAGTTGTGCACTAATGTATGTTTTTGTATATATTTGGCATGTGTTTCTTGCATAATATATTATTATTGTTGTGTTTTAAGATTTATTTTGTATATTTTGTTTAGTTTAATCTTCATTTTGTTTTTTATGTTTGATGTTGATTTAAGGTAAGAATTGATCATTTGGTATAGGAATGGAGGCTGACCACATTTGTGATTGAGCTAGAAACCAAAAGAGAATAATAGAAGAGGAAGAATTGTAATACAAGAACCCACGATCGTGGGTTTCATGTCAATTCCCATTATCGTAGGATGTTTAGCCCGAAGATATACGCGGAGTTCACTTATTCTTTTAGGTTTTCATGACTATATAAGGTAACAAACCCCTATGGATGCCAGAGCTTTATGTGGGACTTGCCTCCTTGAGTAAAAATGCAGGTTTAGATCTTCAGGAGAGGTACAGATTCAAGTTTGTTCGTTCACAATTGGGAAAAGAGCATACCAATGCTAGATTTTCCATATTCGATCCAAGAAGAGGAGGAATTTGATTTATTTAGATTTCTTTCATTCTTTCTCTTCTAACACTTGTATGATGGATTATTTGAATGTTGGGGATGTTATGGACATCATGAGTGGCTAGTTTAATTATAGAGATTACTTTTGAACTTCTTGTTAAAACTTTTATTTTGTTGAATGATAGATGTTTTTGATGAATGTTGAATATATATATATACCTTGCAATATATTGAGAGATTGGGTTGGGTAATTTGTATAGATCTACACTTATCAAGTTAATTGATTAGTTAAAAGAGAATCTTGACTAATTTATTTGATCACCCATAGGATAACTTCATAACTAGGTGAATTAGTAGATTGATTTTGTAGATTGAGAGATTGCTTAATCATCTCCATTTAATTTGGCTAGAGACAATTAATTACACCTTGAGAGAGGGTAGTTAATACAATAGGACATCTTAGGTAAAACACAATTGAATTAACAAAATAGGAGGGAGACAAGATAGTGAAAAAATGATCTCTAGTTATTAAAATCTTGAATTCCAAGTTTCCATATTTTTAAGTTGTCAATTGTGTTTTGTTAAGTTGTTTAATTTAATTTAATTTTTCAGTTTATTTCCATAAAATATTTGGGTTCTTAAACAAAGATTAATCTGAATTAAGTAGTTTCTAAGCACAATCCTTATGGGATTGACATCTGTTTATTACAACAAATCATGGCCCGTATACTTGCTATTTTGAGTGTAAAACTATGAGACTATTTTCTAGCGAACAAGAGTCTTCTATACCTCGACCTGACTGAATGCCTCCGAGAATTCCTGAGAGAAAGGAAAGGAGGTATGATAAACTAAGAAAGTAGGGGGCTATGAACTTCTACGGAAGTACAGACCCTGCTGAGGTAGAAGGGTGGCTAGAGAGAACAGAGAGAGTATTTGACTAGATGGACTGCGAGTCTAATGAGAAGTTTGACTACACAATCTCATTATTGCAAGGTTTAGCATACCAATGGTGGAAAATTGTTCTAGGCAGTACCAACAAGCCTTGTAGCTTGAAGTGGGAAGACTTTTTGAAAGTTTTCAAGGAGAATTACTTACCCAAGTTCTATTTGGATAGAAAGATGAAGGAATTTTTAGATCTAAAACAGGGCAACCTCTCTATGGCAAAGTCTGAGATAAAGTTTAATGAACTGATGGGGTATGCTACTGCTTGATTCCTACTGAAGAAGACAAGTGTAGGAGGTTTGAAGATGGATTGAATATGGAGATCAAGATAAGGCTAGCTATAACGAATTTGAGTTGTTTTTCTGAGTTGAGAGCAACGTCAATCCGAATAGAACAATTACTAAAAGATGGGCAAGGAGAGTACAAATAAGAATTTAGAATGAATAGACCTAGTAAATCTTAGGTTGGTTCTGGTAGATGGCTTAGTAAGCGCCAGAACAGATCATTTTGACCACTGGCTAGATCAAGACAATCGAGGTTCAGACAGAGGGGCAGTTTTATGCAGTCTGACAGTGGTAGAGGTGCAACATTAGGACATATGCCTAACTGTGATCACTGTAGGAAAAAGCATAGTGGGGAATGTTGGAAATTGTCGGGAGTTTGGCTTTGATGTGGCTCTTTTGAACATCAAATCAGAGATTGCCCCGTAACTTATGAAGCACAGTCTGGAATGAGAGGAGAAGCGGTAACTGAGACAACTATCTAACAGAGCCGAGCTAGTAGATCTGGACAAAGAGGCAGAGGTAGAGGCAGGGTGAGTTCAGGGAGTCCTACTGTCATGACTGAGGTGCGGAGCAATCAACCGCAATCTCAGGCTAGAGTCTATGCGATGACTAGAAAGTAGGCTCAGAACTCCCCAATTGTCGTTGCATATATGTTGCATATCTTTAATTTTAAAGCTTTTGCATTGCTAGATCCAAGATTTACGCATTCTTTTATCGCACGGCATCTGGCATCCAGACTGCATTGGAATAGAGACATATTGAAATATGGATTGAAGGTGAGTACACTGATTGGAAGTACTACAGTAATTGGTGAAGTCTGTAAAAGGTGTATGATTTGAGTGGATTAGGTAGAGTTAGAGGTTGATCTGATTGTATTGCAGTTAAAGAAGATAGATATTATTCTATGCATGGATTGACTCACTACTCATAGGGCTATTATAAACTGCTATACTAAGGAGGTGATATTAGAATCTCCTAATTAGCTAAGAGTAGTATTCTAAGGTATTAGTCAAGCAATGCCATCTAGATTGATATCGTCAATGAGTGTGTTGAGATTGATCAGAGGTGGATGTGAAGCTTATTTATCCCACATAGTTGATTGTAACATCCCGTTTCCAAACAAAGGGTTGAACCATAGAAACTGGTACATGTGAGATCAATCAGAGAAATTAGGAAAACACATCTCATGCTCACGCATTATATAATATACACATACAAGTGAAGAGTGATTTTTGCACATAAAAAATGACTGTACATGCATTCATGACATTTCCCGTTATATTGTGAATAAATGTGATTGTTATGAAAAATGTGATTTGTTTGTGTAAAAATTTAATTGGAGAGGGTTAATGAG
>JAOTAY010000005.1:17734325-17750693 GCA_025629805.1 Erythroxylum baracoense
CACCACTCTTGTGGAAGTTACGCTTTTGTCCCAAATCTTGTATATGTGGGCTTATCATTGCTTATCTGTGAGGGTATAAACATAAGAATGAATTGTTATTTATCAAATGCTCAAGTATGGATGTTTGGAATAATATAAGAACCCTTCGCTCACGTGTCATGACTCCGAATATTGGGCTCCGGAAACGAGATCCAACATTCCATCTCTAAATGTTGAAGCGCGTGTCCTATTTTAACCCAAGGGATAATATTAGAAAATGAAGCAACTTACGAAATGGATTGTGCATATAAATAAAGTGGCAAGAATTTCCTTAAAAGGTGGGAAGCTTCCATTTCTTGTACAATCTCATATTTGAAGAACACCATTCTAGATAATCAAAATATTTGGTACACATATTATTGAAATCTAAATATTTTATTAAGTTTTATTAAAAAGAAACAAACAATCTCGGTAATTGGCTTATGAAAGTAATAACATATAAAAATTATCTTATGAGAAAAATAAAAAATAATAATTGAGAAATATGAAAATTTTGTAAATAAATTCTTAAATAAAATTGAAAACGAAACAAATTAACATCTATAACCATTTGCTTAATACTTGTTTGATAATTTTTTATAGAGCAAAAAATTTTCATTTCATTACTAATATGTGATGATATTTTTTTATGTCATAGTATGTAATATCATTGGTTTAGAATTTTTATGTTGGTGATTAGATTAAAATACAAAAAGTGACCATGTACTAGTTTTTTTAGTGACATTATGTGGAATACTTTTCTAATTTCGTATTTGTGTAATATTAAGTGGAAAATTAAAAGCTTGTGTATCTTAATTTTATAAAATAAGTGGAAAATTAAAAGCTTGTGTATCTTAATTTTATAAAATTAATTTTAAGAAATAAGTTTTGAAAGAATAAATTTGAAACAATTCAAACTTCTAAATCTACACCAAGTTTATATGGATGAATTTGACGTTAGTTTATGCCTTGTAACCAATCAGTTTGGTTATAGTTTAGTGACAATTATTTGAAGACATCCTTTACCTTATATATGTTTAAATGTATATTGTTAAATCCACAAGATAATTATAAATTACAAATAAAATTATAATGAGATTATAATTATGATATTCATATTGCATTTATGTATTATCCTTAAATTGTTCCTAATTATTGTTCTATTAAGACTAGACATTAATAAAATGTAAAAAGGCTAGCACATGTCATGTTTTTTTCTTATGAAGGAAGTTGTAGATCTCATAAACTAAAGTATGGAGACACTTAAACAAATGTATGGGTGCTTATTAGAGAAAATTTTCATTGAACTGACTCGACATGAAAAATCCATTTAAAACATTATTTGTATGTTTATGAAAATTTTCATTGTGATGATTGTATAAGCAACCCTTTGACTTAAGGTCTCAAAAGTTATCTTGTATATAAACTACTGTATTTTGATACGACCTATGGGTTGTTTAGTTGGTAGTCATTGGATGTATCATAAACTATATGGAGGTAATTGAGTGATCAAGATATGATTCATTAACCTAAAGTAATTAGGGAGAATATTCCGTTGTTCTTGATTAATATTGACTCAGGAAATCCTTTGTCAAGGTGGAATGATGCTTTGTAAATAGTTTACAAATGTCATTAATTGAATCAATAGCTACTGGCAGAGAACTAATATGATTGGACTCAAAATAAAGTAGACATTAATTTCATGCTTTATATTTAATTGAAACATTGTATGATGAAATGATTGAATTATAAAAAAATCATGTACGGAAAGGTTAGTGTAAATCACTCTCACATTCCTAAATATTTGGGTGGTCATGATATGTTGCTAGACGTCAATCTTGATCTATGATTATAAATTGTTTAATTGCAGAATTAAAGATAAATTAAAAGAAGTTTTAATTTGTCTAATTCTAATTCTAATTATGAATTATAATTATAATTTATAATCATTGCCAACATCTATAGTTATCTGACCATAATGATGATGATTATGATTTTTTAAAAATGATTAGTGGTCACCCAATATTTTCAGCTTTGTAAACCTCTCCTTACTTATTTTGGTCTCTAAAAGACTCAAAATACCTAGTTGCATTTCTTCTACAAAGTATTTAAAAGCTACTCACTTTAGAGGATGGTTTAGTCCCCTTATATTCCATGCTACTAGAGACTATAATTAATTTTTGGATTGAGATCCCTTGGATCTCTTTTCCTCTCGAAATTTCCTTTTAGTACCATTGATAAATCCCTTTGAATTTTGCTTAGTTTCTTCACCTTCTAGCTTTATTAGTTGGATGATCTGTAATACTATATGATCATTGACATTAGGGCTGATACGGTTAGCTCTTTCCCCTTCTATAGTTAGCTCTAATAATTCATCCTAGTTGACCTGCAAGCTAGCCTTGGTAGTTTCTTAGTTAGTTTGTTCAGTAGTAGATTTAGGTTGTTCTAATTTCATACCTTAGTTGAGATGTTGCTCTATACTATTAACTCCTAATAATCTACTCTTAAGAATTTCTTACCAGTAGGTTGCCATTGCATAAGGCTTGGTCTCCATTAGTAGGAGACATATACTAAATCTTGAAACATTTTCTCATTCTCCCACAAGGGCATAATATGAATAGTATCCGGGAGTTTTTCGCCCCATCTTAACATTAACATAGAGCCTGGAAAAGCTAACCCTCATTCTTCTTACTATATACTAATCCACGCATATATGTTTTCCAACATAGCTGGCAAGTAAACTTAACCCTTTAATAGACCAATATTCTAGAGGAATGTTGTATAAATTTAACTATAAAAGGATATTTTCTAATATGATTTTTCCTAAATTGATTCCAAGTTTCTATATCTATAAAAAGATTAGGATGTCGAACATATGCTAACAACTATCTTTAAAAATTCTTCTTGCCTCTGTTTTTGCTGTAAACTTGAATAGCAGGAGGTTGCGTTCTGACATAAAGACTTCCATTAACCCTTTTTCTTTTCAATTTTTAATTGCCCATCATTAAATAATAAGGAAAGTTGGACATTTTCTAAGGAAGAAGACTACCAGAGTTGAATTCCAACATTTAGTTCCTTCCTTCAAGGTTTCAAAGTCGGGGCATACAGTTGGAATACTTCTAGACAAGTCAAGGAGGCAGTAGTATAGAGTGGAGTCAGAGCTTTCTTTAACTACCTACTTCTAATTCAACTGAGGATTGATGCTTAAGGGGTTAAAGTGTTTTGATTTGGAGCCAAAGATCAAATGAGGGTTGAGATTAGGTTGGGAGGGTTCTGGCAAAAAGGAGTTTGTAAGAGGGGAGCAGCAAAGAGGTGGAAATGTCAACTCATCTTTTAAGGGAAGCTTTTGACCAAAAAAGTTGTTAACCATAACTATGAAAGGAAACAAGACAGAGGCTAAAGAGGGATTAATGAAAAGCAGTTACATGATTAGGAAAGAAAGTTGGAGAGTGGGGAAGGTAGAAGAAGGAAAGTAGAAAGTAACCTTTAGTATACTGTAAGCATGAGACAATTGTTAGGAGTAAAAGGGGGAAATGGAATTAGGACTAGGGAGTCTAAGGCAACTCGGCCCAAGCCGGAGCCTGACTCAACCAAACACAAATTATTAGTTTTTAAAATTATTATGTTAAAATGACGTCATTTTGTTATTACTTGCCAAGCCTCGGGTTAACTTGGGCTCAAAAATTTTTAAAAATAAGGTAATCGAGACTTAGGTAAAAGTAGAAATAGGAGGAGGGACATAGAAAGCCGAAGAACTAGATACTGTAGAGTTACAGGAGTAATAGGAAGGCATGATGAATATAAGGTGAAGGTGGTGATAGATTGAAAAGAAGGGATAAAGAGTAATGAAATAATTTGATACAATATAGTTTCATTTAATATTATAAAATATTTAGAATCATATCAAATTAATGTCAACGACATAATTTGATTCGATTGTAGTAAAAAAATAATTATATACTAAAATTGAAATATTTTCACTTAAAATTTTTAATTCATTCGTAATATTCAATTTTATTTACGTATTTTTCGTTAGAAGAAAGCTTGCTCTACTACTGTCGGTAAGCAAATGAATCAACTTATCCAATCATTAGCTGGACCAACATTGCTAGAAGACATCACCATTTGCTTTGCTTATTTTAAGTGATCACTATGAAAGTGTTTCATGAACAGGAAACATCCCATGAATCATACTATTAACTTGTAAAATCATTAACATTTATGTGTTCACGTTTGTGTGTTTATTGTGTGATGCCCAATATTCTATGTTCTTCATGGATTCTAAATAACTTCTGCTAGAAATTTATTTGGAGAAATGGTTATTGAGATCTAATGTATAGACAAGAGTCATGCCAGAAGCTACATCTTTAATTTAAGGATAAACATACAGCAAAAGTTCTAGCTTCGGGCCTGAAATTGAAATTGAAATTGTCTTGGAGGCCAACGCATCGTATTTTAGGTTAAACGAAAAGGAAACTCGAAATTGTCATTCCTTACCATCGTATTTGTCCTTTTATTTATTTGACCAAAATCCCATTCTTGTGTTCGAGCCAGCACTTTTGAATAAACTTTCAAAACCCTAAGCGTCAAGTGATCGGCAAAACCCATTTTTATTTATTAACACCTCTTGAGTTTTGGTAAGGTTTATGGTCACAAATTCTCGTAAAGTTTTTGGTAAATCATTTCAAGAATCTATTCGCTCTCTCTCTCTCTCTCGTGGTTTTAGCTGTGAGCTCTGTTTTGCTTTGCATCCGTTTAGATTATTGAAACACGGATTATAAGAATATAGAAATCTGGGTTTGATTTACTCTGTTGCATATAATTTGGCTTCTCGCTTATGGGATTTGAATTTTACCTGCATATTACTGATTTTTTGTTTCCAGTCATGTGGTTTTGGAGTTATTTTCTTCGATTTGTTCGTAGATGTACAGTTTCAGCTACGTTTTAGTAAGTTCATGAGTTGTTTGATCAATGGACTGAGTTAAATGCTTTAGTTTCGCTCGTCCATGGCTGTCCTACGATGCCCGAAACACACCCTTTTATTTCCCTTTTGCTGGTCTCCGGAACCTTGATTAAACATTTCTGTTTATGCAGTATCTGAGCCCTTCATCTACTATTATGAGATAGTTTCTGTTATATGCGTGAACTGTATTATCAAGACCTCAAGTAATATTGTTGGAAATGGAGCAAAGCGCAAGTGATCCTCCATCTCTTTCCTTTTTATTATGGCAGGTACATCAATATGTTTCTTAAAGTTCAATGTCCATGGAATGTCATTATCCCTGCTGAGAACCTGGATGCTAACGGATTGATGCTCCAAAAGTCAATTATTACCCGCCTGTTGGAAGATTTTGCTGGTAAAAGGGCCACCAAAGATCTTGGATACTTTCTAGCTATCACAACATTGGATAGCATTGGCGACGGTAAAGTCCGACAGAACACTGGGGATGTGCTATTTCCTGTTGTTTATAGCGCCATCACTTTCAAGATTTTCAGAGGAGAGATTTTGGAGGGGGTCGTGCACAAGGTGCTCAAACATGGGGTCTTCTTGAGATGTGGTCCGGTAGAGCATATATATCTCTCTAGTGTGAAAATGCCTGATTACCGTCATTTGCCTGCAGAAAATCCAGTCTTCTTGAGTGATAAGATGTCGAAGATTGAAAAAGATGTTGTTGTTCGTTTCATTGTGATTGGGACAAAGTGGTTAGAAGCAGAGAGAGAGTTCCAGGCATTAGTCAGTTTGGAGGGTGATTATCTTGGACCAGTGTCCTAGATGGCTTCTGATTACTCTGCTAGCCTGGAGATACATGTTGAATTTTGGTTTAACTGCAAACATGCATCTTAATGTTAACGGAGTAATGTATATTCATGTACTGCCTTTTTAGTATCTCTTTTTTAGCCTTCAACTTCATTGCAACGGCACGAGTGAATCTTATCCTCTGTAGGCAGTTTTGTCCTTGTTCTCGCGTATGTGCTAGCAGTACATATTGCGTAGAGCTGCTTTTCGCTACTGAGAAAAACACTCTAGTCAAATTGTGCCTCAAATATGTTCCTGATCTCTCATGCTGAAATCAATTTAGATTCATATAGATATGATGCGTAAGTGAGCCCAGATCGTGATGGTTATGCATGACAACTTAATTATAATTTGTTGGTCTTTAAATGGCACACAAAGAAAAAGAGAATGAATTTGTGTGCTCATTTTTTTGTTTGAAATTAAGATAAAATTTATATAAAATGATTACAAAACAAATGCAAGAATAATGAAAGAGAGTAAGAAAAAGAAACATAAAATTAATATACGGTGATTTGATTAAATAATTTTTATATATCTTTTTTGTTTTGAGTAAAAAAATACTTATAATCGTTTTTATCTTATAACAAATGAAAAATAACTACTACTTTTAATTACGATAGATCATTTCATGCACAGGATTTCTCAATTTATATATTATGAAATCAAATTATGCACTAATATTCTGGATTTATTAGAATATATATTAAACATGTAATTAAATCACAATATATCATTCAAAACAATTGCATTAAATACAAGAATCAAAACATGTTATAATATCAAACTAGGGTTCATCTTATCTAGATACTAAAGTTGTTTAGTTACACATGATAGAAAATGAAATCAAACATAAACAGAAAGAAAAACGAGTAGAAAATAAAGAGTTCATAATTCTAAATCTCCCTTTTATCTCCTATCAAATGTTCTTATAAGGTAAATGTTTGATCTTGTATTCTAATAGATTTTTCAATGACTCTGGAATCACCTCTCAATCTCTGTTCCTCATTTTTTTGCCCCTGATCACATTTTTTATAGCAATTTTTAGGATTTTGGTTGATACACGGTCTGATACAGGTTGTAACTGGACCTTGTATAATCCAAAATACTTAGAATTCACAATTCTGCACGACCTGAGAGAAGTACATGGGCTCATACATAGTTGTGTATCCCATCTTTGCTTCTAATCTTCGTTCTATGTCGCATTTTCATCTGAATTTTCTTATTTTAGTCCGTGAAGGCAATTATAACCTATAAATGCACTTGAAACAAATTAAGTACCAAATATACAATAAATTATAAAATATTAAGCAAAAATGCATAAGGTATGGGGTATAAATATGGTCAAATATGTATCTATCAAACATCCCCATACTTAAGCATTTGCTTCTCCTCAAGCAAACCATAATCAAAATTATCAATTTTACAATATCAATCCTTTATTAATCTTAACCTATCCATTCATACCATAAATCATAATGTCATATTTTACACCCTCACCAAGATTTCACTCAATACACTCAAAGTGCTTAAGGTGAAAAGTATCAAAACTCTCAATCAATGTATAATAGAATTCTTATCATATGCTTACAATATTATCACATCTCCAACACTTATATATAAACTCGAAACAAAAATCAAAAGATCTTGATATAGGTTGAAATGGGGTTTAGGTATAGTATGGTTAGGATAATAAAAAGATTTGAATTGAAGGAAATTTACTAAAGAGAAATTTCAAGAAACTTGTATATAAATACTTAGGTCCTTTTATTGCAACTCAATTGTTACTTTATACTTATTCACAATGTTTCTTATGCTCATTTTTTTGAATAAAAACAATTTCGAGTATTCAGTACCACAATTAAAGAAATAATGGACATTTCAAGATTTTCATGTCTCAAACAATTAAACAATATAAATAACCTTCAAGATTTAAAACAATAAAAATATTTCAAAGAAAAATAACATAAAGGTTAATATGTGATTTTAATTAATAAAAAAGGTTAAGGCTCAACTTGGTTATTCCTAAGAGATAAAATGAGGGTAAGGTAATTACCATAGGAATAAGCTTAAACAAACTATTAACTACTAAATGCATTTTTATCACTTCAATGCTTCCAATTTAACAAATATGATCTCAATATATATAATAAAAGCAAAATCTAGAATCATTATACAATGCATGATAACATACGTGAAAGAATAAAAGAGCTTAAATGCATGATAACATACGTGAAAGAATAAAAGAGCTTAAATTTTTTTGAAATTTTGTTCTTAGGCTAAAAAACTTACAAAAAATATGGGTATTATATGTGTAAATTATATTCAATTTTCGTTCAATTTGACAATTTCAATGAATACTAAAAATATGACTTATAAAAGCAATTTTATTCTAAATATACTAAAAATAGGACTTATAAAAGCAATTTCATTCTAACTATCATCCTTTTGCATACTAACCCAAATCAATATTTAATAATGAAATAAAGTATTGATGGACAAATTTTAATTAAATCAAGATATTAATTCATAAAATTTAATAACTAAGATTATAATAATCTTAAGAAAATCATCAAAATCGTTAAGCCCTTTACCATACTTAAAGTTGTATGTTGTTCTCAACAGTATAAGCATATATAGTTAGTGAGAAGGGTTGGTTGGTACTTTCCTGATAATTATAACGATTTTCTAATTTTTGATTCATCCAATATGAGATTACATCCTTGAAAAATATAAAGAAAAGGGATTAAAAGAACAAAATAAATAAAAACAACACAAACAAAAATAACTGAGAAACATGAAAATAAAATAAATAACATAAAATAAAATATATCTTAATTCTTAGGTTGCCTCCCAAGCAACGCTTATTTAACGTTATTAGCTCGATGTGCCCTGCACATTACTCTTGTCCTAGGTCTATAATCATTGGCTTACTTCCACCCGTTTCTTTGGATAAGGGTTTTTTAGCTTGTAAGTAAGCCACCTGTTGCAAGATAATCATCAAGACATAATTTATAAAATTAATCAATTCAATCATGCACATTAATGCCCTTTTTAATAACAAGTTAATAAAATAAAGGATAACAAACTCCTTGCATTGTTGGTTGACTCAAACAATTTGTCTTTGAGGAAGTGGAAACCCTATGTACCTAAGGTGACTACCAATGCCTCATCAGTAGTTTCCTTATTTGATTCTTCCACCAGTTTTTCCTCAACCACCTTTGTCCATTCTTCTTTTTCTTCTTCCTAGACAAAAGTTTCTTGCTCATCTTCTTTAATTACCCCATGCCACTTCTCTACTTCCTCTTTTTGGATGAAGACTTCCTCTTCTTCTATGTCTGTTGGCTCTGTCATATCTTCCTCCTCCTCTACAAAAGCAGCAATTACCTTCTCATCTTCTTGGAATGCCACTTCATCCATGAAGCCAACCTTTATCTTTTCTTCACTCTGCTGTGATAATAGGTTCAAATAGGTTTCTATGTTATGCTCCAGATATTTAGGTGAAGAAACCTTTCCTTTAAATTCGTGTAAGCTAACTTTGAGTTTGGCAAGGTATTCTATTATTTTATTTGTAATGCTTTCTTCTTCGTCTTCTTCTTCTTCTTCTTCTTTTAGGAGTTTTTTTTCCCTAATAAGGGTGATTGCCATTCTACATTATATAGGATCTATTTAAGTAGGAATAGGCAAACTCCTTTGCAATGCGTCAGATATAATCTTCACTAACTGATCGATTATATTCACCATATTTTGTATACAAGCCTTTGTTTCTTGATGCCTCATAATTGATTCTTAAATAAAATCAGCCATCAAATCTTCTAGAGTTGGCTCATTAACTTGAGGTGCTTGGTATTGTGCATAGTCAGTTGGAGCATAATCATCCACCCATAAACGTAAAAGTTACCCCATTCTGAATTGTAACTATTCTCGTATGGTGCACGTTGAGGTTAATTATACATGCCCAATTGCTCCCACGTATAGGTTGGTGCTTGACATTTATAATTGTAATAATTACTTCCTCAAATGTTGCAATATGGCATAGATATCGATTGAGCCTCTGAAAGCATATCAGAAAACCTCTCATTCATATATGGTGATGTTATATATTGTAAAGACACATCGTAACTTCCATAAGAGTACTGTATGCTTCATTCTTCCATTGTGAATTGTGGTGATGGCTTTAAATATCAATTCATAAAATAAACCACAAACACATTTTTAAAGTAGAGAAGTGTAAAAGATAATTAAATGAATAAGTCAAAAATACAAAAAGAAACAATAAAAACAAAATAAATACAAACGATAATAGCTGGAGTAACAGAATTCAATTTTTCCTAATATCAATGTCCCCGAAAATTATTCCAAAAACTTGATTGATTAATTTTAATTGTCAATGTTGAATTAACCATAAGTGCATAATATAACTATAGCTAGTATAGGCAAGTACGAGTCGATCACATGAAGACAATGAGTATTAGTAATTGCCATTATCCTATTATTTAGTCTATAAATTTGATTTTGATTTTTAATTAAAGAAAATAAAATTTAAAATAAAGTAGGCAACAATATTGAACAGAGAAACAAGGAATCGTTTAGAAAATGATTGATATCAAGAATTAGTGTCTAGGTTATGAATCTCCCTAAAAACTTTTAAATAATTGGCCTTTTATTATGCAATTGTTTTATTGACTATTAAACTATGGAAATTTCTATCGTATGCTAATAACTCACTTGAGACTACTAACAACTAATATTAGAATTATCAACTGATATTACTCAGGTTAAAGGTACTAAGATTACTCTACCCATTTGTGAATTTCGTTATTAGGTTTGACCCTAATATGGAGAATTTATGTCTACCTATCTCTAAGTTTGCAATCAACTCTTTTCAATTATGGTATATATATTCATACACAGGATTCTCAATCTTTATGTTATGAAATCAGATTATGCACTAACATTCCGGATCTATTAGGACATATATTAAGCACATAATTGAATCACAATATATCAATCAAGATAATTGCATTAAATAAAAGAATCAAAACATGTTATAACACAAAACTAGGGTTCATCTTACCTAAATACTAAAATTGTTTAGTTAAACATGATAGAAAACAAAATCAAACATAAATATAAAGAAAGAATAGAAAATAAAGATTTCATAATTCTAAATCTCCATTTTATCTCCTATCGAATGTTCTTGCAAGGTAGATGTTTGATCTTGTATTCTGATGGATTTTTCATTGATTTCTTTGTTCTTTCCACTTTTATAAATCAAAAGCGCCCCTTTTGAATGATCTCAACCTCTGAAATTGGCTCTCAATCTCTACTCCTTTTTACCTCTGATCATGTCTTTTTATAGTAATTTTTAGGGTTTTAGGTGATACATGGTCCGATCCACGGCCATGTACTGGACTGTGTATAACCCAAAGTACCTAGAATTCACAATTCTGCACTACTTAAGAGAAGTACACGGGCTCAGACATGACCGTGTAGCCCTTCTTTGCTTCAAATCTTTGTTTTATGCTACACTTTCATTTGAATTATTCTCCTTTTAGTACGTGAAGACAATTATAACCTATAAATGTACTTGGAGCAAATGAAGTAACAAATATAAAATAAAAGAATAAAATATCAAGCAAAAATACATAAAATATGGGGCATAATTATGGTCAAATATGCATCCGTTAGAATCCTTGGCGAGGGTGTAAACATTTATGCTTTTGATTTCAAAATGGTTATCTATTTGATTGTTATTGATATTGATTCATGAAGGTTGGTTCTAGGATAACTTGAATCTAATTGTATGTTAATTTGATTGATATGATATGATAATTTAGAATGTCGATGGACATGTTAAGGTTAATAAAGGAAGAATGTTTATAAGTTTGAAGATTTAGATTATGATTTGCTTAAGGACAAGCAAAAATTCAAATGTGAGGATGTTTGATAAACAGTTAATTGATTCCATTTATATACCCATATTTAGTGTGTTTTGCTTGTTGTTAAGAGTTTTATAGTATTTTTGGTAATTATTTTGATTCAAGTATGTTTTTAGGTGATAATTACCTTCATAGACTAACAAGAGAAGTATTCAGTTGAAATTGTGATCTCGAATGAAAGAATTTGAGCAATTTTGGAGATACAAGGTTGTGTATAGTGACCTTCTAAGTTATAGAGTTTTAAAGACACTTTTTCTACCCGTGTGAAATTACACATCTGTGTATGTTGGGCACTTACACGGTCAAGCAGGTGACCTTGTATCTCATCATGTATGTTGCCCGTGTAAGCTTCTATGATCATGTAAAGTCTCAAATTGAAGGGTTTTTGGAGATACAAAGTCACCTACACGACCGTGTAAGTGCCTATATATATCCCATAAAACCTAGTTTGTTACTATATAAGGATATTATTGAAGGCTACATCAATAGAGAGGCAATTGAATTCAGATGGAAGCAAATAGAGGCATAAAAGACACCTAAAAAGGTAGAAGATACACAAAAAGTGGTAGCATATTTTCAAGAAAAAGGAAAAGAAGACAAGAATTCCAAATTTTGTTCTCAACTCTTTTCTTATTTCCTTCTTTTTGTTAAATATTCATGATGATTAGATTTGGATATTTATTTACATCTATGGATTGCTAAATTCCTCATTTAGGAATTACTCTTGAATTATTTGTTGAAATTTATATTCTTAATTTAATGAATATGCTTGTGAGGTTTATTATTTTATAAACAATTTGGATCGAGAGATTGGATTAATTCACTTGTGTTATGTTGCATAGTGAGGGCTAGTACCACAATATACCTATAAACATCAAATTAATATGTAATTGAAGAGTTATCTTACTTGTTTATTAGTTATCCATATGATTGCTTCAAATCCAATTAAGCAGTTAGAAGTGGTTTTGAGAAATCTAGAGATTGCAACTCAACTCTTATCTATTTCAATTAGAATTACTTATCTAGATCTCGAGATAGGTTAATCACGACTATAGACTATCTAGGATAAAGAGTGATTAAATCAAGAAGGTAAAAGGAAAACAAAAAAGGATAAAAGTAATTCCTAGCTTTCATTATTAACCAATCAACCAATTTCATTGTTGCCTAGTAAACAATTATACATAGTTTATTATTAATTTTTTGTTTTTGGTTTAATTTTTAATTATTCATCTTACTGTTACCTTAAAAAAAGTTTATAAGAATTTTAGGTGACTATATAATCCTTGTGGTAATGATATCTTTTATATTATAAGTTACAATCTATATACTTGCAATATTAAAAGTTTTTTAATTAAAACTATCAATAGTAGTTCATTTTGTAGTATTAAGGATGTTACTAACAATGTTAAAGCTAGTATTCCTATCTAAGAACAAGAAATTGGTGCAACTGATATGAGTAAAAAGAGAATAAAAGTGCCTAATTATTTTTCTCCACAAACAGTTTTAGAGCTCAACCTTCAATCCTCACTACATTATAATCCAAAGAAGCAGCTACTTATGTAAAAATGGCAATAGGTAGATGGTGATATGATGCAGGCGTGTCACTTAATATAACCTAATCTTACTATTGCTAACCTATGGATGATGTTATTGCCTCTTATGGTCTAAGATTTGAAACTCCTTCCTTTGATGACTAGTAAGGTAATCTTCTAAGCAACTATATTAGTAAAGTAAAGTTATTTGAGTGAAGGAAGAACTTGAATAACTTACAGGTTTTAAATCATGTGTAATAATGAGACAAATACGAGATAAGAGGACATTATAATTTTTTTTGGTTTATTTTACTTGCAAAAAATTATTACTGAAGTCAATTGATACATCGAGCCTTATAAGAAATGTTGGTATTTTGTTGGAGATTTTAGATGAAGTTGTCAATGAAATTGTGGTTGAAAATAATGTAAAATTCAATGTTGACAATGATGTTTCTTATAAAGCATCTAGGAAGAGATTGCAAAATAGGTGCAATTATTTTTGTTAGACTCCTTGTATTGCACATTATCTTGACTTGATGTTGAAAAATATAGGAGATAGTAAATACTTTCATACCATTGATTAAACCATGTAGAAAGAAAAAAAAAGAGTCATTAAGTTCATTTATAATTGTGTATGAATATTAGATTTGATGACAAATTTTCACAAATTGTAGGAATTTATGTCATCATGTGATTATAAGATCTACAACTAATTTCTTATCACTTAGTATTTTATTCAAATGAAGAAGGGGTTGAGAAAAATGTTTATTAGTGATAAATAGGTTATATCTCAATATGTTAGGTCTAATGTTGGAATATTGGTTTCTAATATCAAACTTGAATATTATGAATTTTGGTGCCAATGTTAGTTTGTCATCCAATTTTGTGAGCCTTAGGTAAGAATACTTCATCTAGCTAATAGTGATAAGAAGTCAACCATGAGTTACTTTTATGATGTTATGTAAAGACGAAGAAAACAATCAAGGCTAATATGAAAAATAATCTTCTTCATACAGACCTTATCATATAGTCATTAGTGAGAGGTAGGAAAAATAACTTTACTCTTTTGAGAAGCTTATTGCAATACTCCAAAGAGACAAAATTAATCTAAGTATGTATTTCTTCACTTATGTTATTTATTTTAAATTTATCATTACTTCATTGTGTTTATGAGATTACTTTTATTATCTTACAGTTACTTAGTGAGATCAATTTAGAAGCGATGTTCCATAATCATAGGTTTGCAATTTGAATTCTTATCTAATATGTGAATGTAACTAGGTATGAAAGGAATTAGAACATATTTAACTTCGTCTATTCAAGAAAAATTAAATATATTAAAACAAAATCAATTGAATGATCTAATATTTGTCCAATATAACTTAAAGCTTTGAGAAATGTATTTTATCATCATTGTTAATTTGAAAATAGTTTCTTATACTTAATAATTTTAAAATATAATTATATTTGTTTACTAGAAATCTTAATAAAACACGTAATTGTATTGATCTAATTTACCTTAATCATAGTAATCTTTTAACAAATTGGGTTTCAAAGGAATCAAATTTTATAAATAAGAGTGAATTAGAAGATGATCTTAGATATGAAAGTATTGACATATCATTTGGTAAATTGAACTTTAATGATGATGATAATGAGACCTCCCTTAATGATGAAAACTTGATACTAATTGAGAGTTAGAGCTAATATGATTTAAGTGGATATATTGCGGAATTAAATTTCAAGCTTTTTAATTTTTTATCTTGACTTTTGGTTTCACTTTGTATTTAAAGTATATGATAAATTCAAAATGCGCAATATAAATATAAAACTTATAAATGTAAGTATTTTTTTCAGGTTTTATTTCTATTTTGTTGCATTTGTGACCATGAACTCTTGTTTTTATGGACCTATGGTAATTCTATTATGTAATTTTTTTGTAATTAATCGAAATATTTTAAGTAAAATTTTTATTCTTATTTTTATAGTGAAAGCCAACGTATCTCTGTGCACAAGGCCTCCTGCTTTGCAAGGATCGGGGAAGGGTCAACCTTTCCATTGTATTTTTTACAAATAGACTGTTTCTCTGATTCAAACTTGAGATCTTTTGGTCAAAATAATTACAAGAAAGTTAAGCAATTTTTAATATTAATTATTGTTAGTGTTAAATATTATATATGGATAATATTTATTTTTATGAGTAACATATGAAAAAATGGCTCACCTCTTTGATTAATATGAATGAAAAATAATTTTTTTAATTAAAGAATTCACTGAACAATCCCAAAGGATAAGCTTACAACCGAAATATTGTTTTCAAGCCTAACAATGCTAAATACAAAGCATTACTACTTCATTATACACAACAAATCTTTCAATGCTCCTGTTTTCATATATATTTTACATCTAAACCTCATTAAGGAGCTAACATCCAAATGAGCTTTGTGAGCACATCAAATTCCTTTGATCCAGGAAATAGCATTACGGGCAACACGTTATACTCCATAACTTGGCATCGGAATATTCTATGGTTCCTCTCCCTCCAAACTGAAAAAATATAACGATTGAAGGAAGTTCAAAGGAAGTAGTTGCGCTTCCCTATTCTCCAAGTCATGTCATTTGCCCACTTCAGAATTTCATCCATGCATGCATTATGTACCAAATTATGCTAGAGAATTGGCATTGAAAGAAAAGATGGGGAATTGTCTCTGATGTTGATTGACAAAGAAGACTGAGTCCATCATAGGTCGTGTGGATCTTGTCTTTAGTAGCCAGTTTATGCTTAGCTGCAATCCAGGAAATAAATGAGGCTTTAGGTATCAAAGATTTTTTCCAAACTGTCATACCGGCACACTTTAGGAGAGTGGAGCCTAAATCACTTGAAGCAAGAGGAGTTGGTGATGTTATTAGAACTGTTAGTTAGCCAAATAGGTTTGTCATCCTCCCTTATGTAAGAGCCTGTTTGTTTCAGCTTTTAAGAGGTAGAAAAGCACTTTTTTCTACCGCAAAAGCTATTTTAAGAAAAAAAGAGCGTTTGGCTGAAAAATTTAAAAGCGCTTTTAAAGTAGAACTAGCTTTTTTA
>JAOTAY010000005.1:17766320-17801534 GCA_025629805.1 Erythroxylum baracoense
TAAACTCCAAAAATTTCTAATTCATAAATTCTAATTTATTTTCATGCTTGATAATCTAATAAAATAATTAAAATAAATAAAAAATAAAAAATCCTAAAAGCGGGATCCAACATTTCATGTATGAATGATCGTATTCTCGTTATCATGTATGAATGATCGTATTCTCGTTATCATTAGATTATTTATGTATGAACCTATTGCTAGAATCTTGAACATAATCTATAATTATTATGTTTTGATATTACTAGAATCTTTAATATGATCTTTAATTGTTATATTGAGATTCATTTGTAGTAACTAATGGCTTCAAATCATTAGGGATACAATTTGTAATTGTTGTGTTTCCTATAGGTGTCGAATCAGTTGGGATAATGTAACCTAGATTAAATGACCCAAGTATATGTGGTTGTTGATTTGATTTATCTTTTTTACTAACTCATAATGCAGTTGTCTAATTAAATTTGGAGAGCTTGTTCTAGGTTGTTCGATAGCTAGGTTTAGTTAAAGACTTGTTTTAATTGATCATGAAATAAGAGAAAATCGGGGTTAATAGAGCTTATTGTTAACCTATGACTAATAGTTGATTGGAGGTGTACGAGAACAAAAATTCAATGAAGTATGATTAATTATGTGTAGACCGAGATTGAGTCGATAACCAGGTCCCTAACGTATTGATCACTTTTCATCATTTTTGAATGTTTTCTTTAATTTGCTTTTGTTAGTTTAGTTTCATTTTATTTTCTTATTTGAAATCAAACTAAACCCCCATAACCTAAATACTGATTATTTTTATTTCAAAAGCTTTACACATACTCTCTGTGAGATTGACCTAGACTTACCACTAGCAATAGTTTTAGGTCTAGTTATTTTGTATAGTGTTACGACACGCTACCATAATTTTGGTGCTGCTATTGGAGAGTGTGGTGCTTTAGTTTTTATTCTTGATTTTAATTGGTGTTTTGTACATATTTGTTTATGACTCGTTTCTTGTCACTTTTTTAGTGTTTGTGTGTTTAAAAAAATTTCATGGATGGAATTAATTTCTTCTATACCTTATATTCCTGATAGGTACTTAATTGATTATGTGTTTATTCCTTAACATTTAGTGATTATTGATATGAAATTGCCTAAGATATTCACTTTGACTTATATGTGATTTTAGACACAATTCGGAAGCAAAGAAGTTAAAGTAAATCGAAAGCACTACATTTGGGTCATTTTCTGAAAATTAATATTCATTTGTCTTCATAGAGTAAGAAGAAGAAAATTAAGATAAGAAAAAAAATGAATGAAACGAAAACATAAACAATGAAAATTCTAAGTTGCTCACGACAAAGGAGTATAAAAGTTGTGTATGGAATATATTCAATTTACGTGAATTAATAGCAACACAGTAGGAGAAGAAAAGAAGAACAAAAGCCAAGGGAAGCTGCAACAATACAACATGTGGGCAGATGGAAGAGACCAAAACGACGCAGCATAAACGTGAGGGACCAAGGGATCAAAACGACGAGCAACACAAGAAGAATGTAGCTGAAAGAATTAGAATGAAACAACAGTAATTTGGAAGCAAAACGTGTGACAATAGCTGTGAAGCAAGGGAAAGACGTGCGATGTCGCATAGATAGCGTCCACATTTCACACAGACATCCTACGGAAATGCAGACATTTTCAAGACATGGGATGCATTTAAAATGCACAATAATAGAAGCAACAGAGGGTTAAAATGTGAACAGTAAGATGGACCAAAGATTTAATTTGTCAAATTACATAACAGTGCTGAGAGAGAATAGAATAGGAGGCGCAATGAAGAAGGAACCGAGGGGGTTTTGGCTAGGGTTATTTTGAGTGAGGTTGAAGCATTTCCTTTGGAGAGACCCATGGAAGGTTAAGTTTTCAATGCCAGTTTAGAGGTGACATCGACACCGATGACCAAGGTTAAGCATTTCTTTCAGATTTTTGTTTTTTCGTTCTCTCTTATTGAATTGATTGTGCTATCCTAGGCATATAGATTTGGGTTTTGTGTATGAATGATCGTATTATCGTTATAGTTTGGTTGTTTGTGTATGAACCCATTGGGTATTGTGAAAAGATGATTTTAATACATTCATTGAATCGTTTATTTATAAACCCATTGCTAAAATTTCGATACGATTCGTAATTGTTATGTTGAAATTCATGTATAGTGACTAATGATTCGTAATCATTGGAGATAATATAACCTTGGTTAAATGACGCAATGTATGTGGTTGTTGCCTTGATTAATCAGTTTTCCTAATTCGTAATGCTATTGCCTAATTAGATCTAGAAATAATATCCTAGGTTATTCAGTGGTTAGGTTTAATTAATGATCTTATCTTGATTAAATACTATCTAAGAGAAAACTCGGGTTAATTGTTAATCAATGATTAATAGTTTCTAGGAGAGATTTAAAAACAAAAAATCAAAGAAATATCTTTAATTAAGGTGTAGGCCGAGATTGACCTAAAGAACTAGGTCCCTATCGAATTTCCCACTTTTATCATTTTTTGCATATTTTCTTTAATTTGTTTTCATTAGGTTAGTTTTGTTTTATTTTTTTATTTTAGAATCCAAAACACCCCCATTGGGTATTGTGAAAAGATGATTTTAATGCATTCATTGAATCGTTTATTTGTAAACTCATTGCTAGAATTTTGATATGATCCGTAATTGTTATGTTGAAATTCATGTGTAGTGACTAATGATTCGTAATCATTGGGGATAACATAACCTTGGTTAAATGACTCATCGTATGTGGTTGTTGCCTTGATTAATCGGTTTTCCTAATTCATAATGCTACTGCCTACTTAGATCTAGAAATCGTATCCTAGGTTATTTAGTGGTTAGGTTTAATTAATGATCGTATCTTGATTAAGCACTATCTAAGGGAAAACTCGGGTTAATTATTAACCTACGATTAATAGTTTCTAGGAGAGATTTAAGAATAAAAAATCAAGGAAATATGTTTAATTAAGGTGTAGGCTGAGATTGAACCAAATAACTGGGTCTCTACTGAATTTCCCACTTTTATCATTTTTTGCATGTTTTCTTTAATTTGTTTTCATTAGGTTAGTTTTATTTTATTTTCTTATTTCAGAATCCAAAACATCCCCCATTGGGTAGCGACTAATGATTCGTAATCATTGGAGATAACATAACCTTGGTTAAATGACGCATCTTATGTGGTTGTTGCCTTGATTAATCGATTTTCCTAATCCGTAATGCTACTGCCTAATTAGATCTAGAAATCGTATCCTAGTTTATTTAGTGGTTAGGTTTAATTAACAATCGTATCTTGATTAAACACTATCTAAGGGAAAACTCGGGAGATTGAACCAAAAAACCAGATCTCTACCGAATTTCCCATTTTATCATTTTTTGCATATTTTCTTTAATTTGTTTTCATTAGGTTAGTTTTATTTATTTTCTTATTTTAGAATCCAAAACACCCCATTGGGTATTGTGAAAAGATGATTTTAATGCATTCATTGAATCGTTTATTTGTAAACCCATTGCTAGAATTTCGATATGATCTATAATTGTTATGTTAAAATTCATGTGTAACAACTAATGATTCGTAATCATTAGGGATAACATAGCCTTAGTTAAATGACACATCTTATGTGGTTGTTGCCTTAATTAATCAGTTTTCCTAATTCGTAATGCTACTGCCTAATTAAATCTAGAAATCGTATCCTAGGTTATTCAGTGGTTAGGTTTAATTAACGATCGTATCTTGATTAAACACTATTTAAGGGAAAACTCGGGTTAATTATTAACCCACGATTAATAGTTTCTAAGAGAGATTTAAGAACAAAAAATCAAATATGTTTAATTAAGGTGTAGGCCGAGATTAAACCAAAGAACCGGGTCCCTACTGAATTTTCCACTTTTATCATTTTTTGCATGTTTTCTTTAATTTGTTTTCGTTAGGTTAGTTTTATTGTATTTTCTTATTTCAGAATCCAAAACAACACCCCCCTAAAATTACTTTCATGTCAACAACTTTCCACACACTCTTTTTGGGATCTACCTAGACTCACCACTTGTATAGTAGTGGTCTAGTTATTTTATTTTGACTAGCGTTACGACGTGCTGTCAATTTTGGCACCATTACCGAAGAGTGCAATTTTGTAGTTTTTGTTTGTGATTTAATTGGTGTTATATATATTTGTTCGTAATTGGTTTCTTTTCAGTTATTTCATGATCCGTTCTTTATTTTGTTTCGTTTTTGTGATTTATAAAAAAAAATCATGGATGGAAGTAATTTTTTCTTTAACTCTGATTCTCAATCGTATAACCAAGGATGGATTGATCAACCTAACTTTGGTTATGGATAGGGTAATCATCAGAATTACTTCTACGATAGTTTGCAGGACATATAGGAATTACCGTGTGGACCAGAAGCTTCTTGTCAAAACTTAGGTACATAGTTGGAAGAATTGATGAATGATGTGATTGCTAACAATCTTCAATTTCAACAGGGTATACAATAGCTTTAAGAGAGTATGCAATAACTTCAATAGAATACCCAACAGTTCTAGCAAGAAATGTGTCATATAACATCTAGAAACTAGAACTTGGCAAGCCAAATGGGTGAGATTGCATCAAGGATTAATTGTTTAGAATCATAATAGAAGAGGAGCAACCACATCAACCCGAGGCATACCCAATGGATGTTAGTGCCGAAACCTTACAAAGTGATGAGGGGGTAAGTACTGAGTTCAGAGGTAAGTACTGAGTTTTATTTTATTATTGAGAATGACTCTTCACCTTTACATAACAAATTGGAGGAATTAATTGAGGAAGAAAAAGGCGAAGAGACATTTAAGAACTTTTCAGAGTGTGTGAACTCAATCGAGATTGAGAATCTGAGGATAGGGAAGACACTGAATAAGGATGATGATCAACTAAGGCCCTATTTGGAACAACCTCGTGTGAAAGTGGCGCTAAATGTAATAACAAAAGATCATAATTTTGTCACGTGAGGAAAGTATAGAGTCGAGCCAGCGACCTTAAACCAAGGTGCTTCTATCCAAGGGAAGTAAATTTCTTTTCTTTACATTTTGACGTTAATTTTTATATGCATGTGTGTTTTTGAATTTGTTTGTTTTACTTGTTTTAAGTTTTCGATCAAAATAAAAGAAAGAATAAAACAAATGAAACAAACATTTTCTCATTTTCTATTGCTCCTAAGACTATATAGTCATGATCAGAGTGTGAATTGACTAGAGAATTTTGTAGTAACTTTAGCATGTATTTTTACTCTTGTGATTGGTCGATATGCATTATCTTTAGAAGAGTAGTGACTAGTGGTAAACAAAGCCGGTAAGATTTTGAGCCTTATTTGATTGACACATTCATATCAGTCTCATTGTCTTTTGATAATGTGTGACTTTCATGACATGTACATCCTGATTTTGCCTCGACTTTCTATTGAAGACTACATTTTTATCACATGCATTAATATGGGTATGATTAGGCAGTCTTTTCTTTTCCGAACTACATTAGTCAAATAGCTATCATTATATGATTTTCCTTTTTGATAAATCTCCTTGAGCTTTAATTGCCTTTTCTTTGTGCATTAGCCATATTATATGCTTTAACCTAACCATCCTTCCCAAGCCTTGAAGCTAGTGGAACATTTGTGATTGTTGACTTTGTAGATGTTTAAAAAATTCTAAGTGTGGGGGTGTACATATGTGTGAGTTGGTTATAATGTTGGGATGTTATTTTATATATTATCATTGAAATTCCCTTGTTGATGTAGTTTATTTTAATTTTTATAAGAGAAAAGAAAAGAAAGGAAAAGAAAGAAAAAATAAAAGAAAGGAAAAGAAAAAAAGAAAAAGAAAAAGAAAAAGAAAAATGTTTAAATAAATATATGAAAGAGGAAGTGCATAAGTGGTTTGTAAGGTTATTCATACTTAATGCATCCTTTTAAAGTTGTATTGAATGGGCTATTTGAGTGTGTTGAATATGAGGTAGATGTTGGCTTTAAGGTTCACTCTTATGGTTTCAATGTATTGTTGGCATAAATTGTATGAGTAATTCCTTCGGATTGGTATATGCTTTATGTGGTTTGTATGTGAGAGCTGAATTAGGTTGTGAAATATAAATGTTGCATTTGTCATAGTTAACGGTACCCAGTTTTTGATGAGTGTTAACTTGTGCACTTGATGTCACATTGAGTGTTGCTTTGTTTCACTAGCTTTGATGACTTTCATGCTACCAGCGTGAAACGACAGTAATTTGGAAGCAAAACGCGCGCCAGCAGCTATGAAGCAAGGGGTAGATGTGCAATGTCGCATAGATAGCGTTTGCGTTTCACACAGATGTCCTGTGAAAATGCAAATGTTTTCAAGACATGAGATGCATTTTTGGCTTTAAACGTACAGTAACATAAGCAATGGAGGGTTAAAAATTGTACAATAAGATGGACCAAGGATTTAATTTGTCAAATCATATAACAGTACTGACAGAGAATAGAACAGGAGGCGCAGTGAAGAAAGAACTGAGGGGGTTTCAGCTAGGGTTATTTTTTAGTGGGGTTGAAGCATTTTCTTTGGAGAGGCCCATAAAAGGCTAAGTTCTTGATGCCAGTTCAGAGGTGACATCGATACTGACGACCCGGGTTAAGCATTTCTTTCATATTTTTGTTGTTTTTTCTCTCTTATTGAATTAATTGTGTTATCCTAGGCATATGGATTTGGGTTTTCTATATGAATGATCAGATTATCGTTATAGTTCGGTTATTTGTGTATGAACCTATTGGGAATTGTGAAAAGATGATTTGAATGCGTTCATTAAATCATTTATTTGCAAACTCATTGCTAGAAATAATCCGCAATTGTTATGTTGAAATTCATGTGTAGCGATTAATAATTTGTAATCATTAGGGATAATATAACCTTGGTTAAATGACGCATCGTATGTGATTGTTGCCTTGATTAATCAGTTTTTGTAATTCATAATGGTACTGCCTAATTAAATCTAGAGATCGTATCTTAGGTTATTCGATGGTTAGGTTTAATTAACGATCGTATCTTGATTAAACACTACCTAAGGGAAAACTCGAGTTAATTATTATCCCATGATTAATAGTTTCTAAGAGAGATTTAAGAACAATAAATCAAGAAAATATGTTTAATTAAGGCGTAGGCCGAGATTGAACCAAAGAACTAGGTCCCTACTGAATTCCCCACTTTTATCATTTTTTGCATGTTTTCTTTAATTTGTTTTCTTTAGGTTAGTTTTATTTTATTTTCTTATTTCAAATTCCAAACAACCTTTCAATTCAACAACTTTTCACACTCTCTCTGTGGGATCAACTTAGACTCACCACTGCTATAGTAGTAGTCTAGTTATTTTATTTTGACTAGCGTTACTACGTGCTGTTAATTCCCAATCTTATAACCAAGTTTGGAGTGATCATATGAACTTTTGTTATGGATAGGATAATTAGCAAAATTACTTCTATGATAGTTTGTAGGACTTACAATAATTCCCGTCTAGACTAAAAGCTTTTTATTACTAATCAGGTCCATCTTTGTAAGAATTACTCAATATTATGGCTGCTAACAATATTCAAATTCAACAGAATAATTTACAGATTCAATAGAATAATCTACAATTTCAATAGGATGGAAGGCAATTTTAGCAAGATATAAGATTTAGCGTCCAAAATTTGGAGAGCCAACAAAACTCAGGTACATCTCTGGAAGAATTGGTTAACATTATGACTGCTAATACTTTACAATTTCAACAGGGTGTACAACAGTTCTAGCAGGAAGTGATGCAATTCTACAAGATGCAACGTCAAGAATCTAGAACTTGGCAAGCCAGGTGGGTCACATGACGGAAGCTCTCGACCACCTAGAATCACAAAGAGAAGAAATGCAATCATCTCAACTTGAGGCGTACCTAAGGGATGTTAGTACGAAGACCTTACAGAGTGAAGAGGAGCTTGAGAATCTTGAGAGAACTACTCAAGGAATTGCTTGTAAAGAAGAAGTGGAGAAGGAGCTCGAAGGATAAAAAGATACATGTTTTAACTCAAAGGTGAATACTGAGTTTGTAATTATTGTTGAGACTAACTCTTCACCTTTACCTAGCAGGTTGGAGGAATTGGACAAGGAAGAAAAGAATGAAGAGACATTTGAGATATTTCAAGAGTACGGGAACTCAATCAAGATTGAGATTTTAAAGATAGGGAAGACACTGCATATCAATGATCATCAACTAAGGCCCTATCCTGAACAAACTTAAGTGGAGGAGGCTCAAACTGTGGTACTCGAAGATCATAAATTTGTCACATGTTGAGGAGAAAAAGAAGTTGACCTAGCAATAATAAACAAAGATGCTTTTTGGGAGGCAATCCAAGGGAAGTTTATTTCTTTTTCTTTATATTTTCGCATTTCTTTCTTATATGCATATGTGTTTTTAAGTTGATTTGTTTCTTACATGTTTTTACGTTTTTAATCAAAAAGAGATAGAAACAAACAATCAAACAAAAATTTTCTCTTTTTCTATTGCTTATAAGATTATATAGTCATAATTAGAGTGTGAATTGACTAGAAAATCCTTGGCAACTTTAGTATGTACTTTTGCTATTGTGATTGCTCAATATGTAGTATCTTTAGACGAGTAGTAACTAATGATAGACAAAAGTTAGTAAGATTTTGAGCCTTATTAGACTGACGCATCCATATCAGTTTCATTGTCTTTTATTTATGTATGATCTTCATGATATGTACATCCTAACTTTGATTTGATTTTTCTATTCAAGACCACATTTTTATCACATGCGTTAATATGTAAATGATATAGGCATTCTTTGTTTTACAAGCTACATTCACCAAATAGCCTACCTATTGATATGATCCCTTTGTTAAACCCCTTGAACTTTATTTGCCTTTTCTTTTTCTACTAACCATATTACATGCCTTAAATTTAACCAAATTTTCTACCCAAGCCTTAAAGTTAATAGAGCATTTGTGATTGTTAATGATTGTGGATGCACAAAAGCATAAGTGTGGCAGTGTGCATATTTGTTGGGTTGGTTATAATCATTAAAATTTCATTTCATGTCTTATCAACAAATTCTAAGGTTGAGGTAGCTTCTATTAAATCTTAAATGAAAAAAAGCAAAACAAAAGAAAAAGAGAAAAAGGAAAAGAAAAAAGTTTAAATAAAAGTATCAAGGAGAAAGTGCAATTATTTTGAAAAGTTATTCATAATTAGTTTCACCTCCTAAAGTTGTATTGAATAGGTGATTTGAGTATGTTGCATATAAGGTAGATGTTGTTTTGGAAGGTTCACCCCTTATAGTTTCAATATATCATTATCATCCATTTTTATTAGCGATCCCTTCTAAGTGATTTATGCTTCATGTGTTTGTAGTGTGAAAGCTTGAATTTGAGCTATGAAACATTGTTTTTGTATTCATCATAGTTGATGTACCTAATTGTTAGTGAACTTTGGTTTTTGTGCTTGATGGTATATTGAGTGTTTTTCTTGTTTTACTAGCTTTGATGGCTTTTATGGTACACTACCCAAATACATCTCACCTTAACGTTTACCCACATTACAACCTTAAAAAGTCCTTTGATTTATAATTATGTATGTGAATCTTAATGGTGGAGAAATGAAATGATATGCAAAGTTGTGGAATGTCATGATCATGAATGGTGTTTGAGTGTAACTATGAATTTATCATATTTAAACACGTTTTGTCAAGTCTACTTCTAGATTGCAAGGTGATGAATGTTGATTGATTATGAGTGGAAGCATTGAATGTTGAGTTCTTGCTATGGTTTTTTAAAGTTATTCCTCATTACTTATGACTATCTATTCTCGGGAAGTATGAAAAATAAGTAAGTGTCTTGGGTTTGTCACTTTGATATTGATATTTTGCCCGAGGACAGTCAAAAGTTAAGTGTGGGAGAAATTGACATATGCTTAATTGATTATACATTTATTTCATAACACTTAGTGAATATTGCTATGAAATGTCTAAGACATTCACTTTGGTGCATATTTGGTATTAGGTACAATTTGGAAGCATAAGGGCTAAAGTGAGTTGAAAGTACATTCTTTGAGTCGTCTTCTTGAGATTTACACTCACTTATCTTTATGGAGCAAGAAGGAGAAGGATTAGAGTAAGAAGAGACAACAAAATGCATAAAATGAAGATCATATGTTGAAAACATTAAGCATAAAGGGTGCAGAAAATTTCTCACGATTATGACATAAAAGTCATGGGCATACGTATGTTAGTCATGCCCATGACTTAATTGCATGGGCATGACACTCACTTATGCCCATAACAACATAGCTCACGCCTGTGACTTTGACATCTAGTACCCGAACTTTTCACTATAAACACAATGTTGCGGCAATAAAAAATGTATGAAATGTTTATGAAACATTTGGTGAAGTGAAGTCTCTGTTTTGTAAGGGAAGAAGGGGCAAACCTCTCATCCTTTGGAGACCCATAAAGGGATAAGCTTCCCGACAACAGTTCGAAGGTGATATCAACGCCGAAGAACTTGGTTAAGCATTCCCTTTTTGTATTTGTTATTCTTTCTTTCTCTAGGAATTGTTTAGATTATCCTATGCTTATGGATTTGGGTTCTCATGTATGAATGATCGTATTCTCGTTATCGTTAGATTGTTTATGTATGAACTCATTGCTAGAATCTTGAACTCAATCTGTAATTGTTGTGTTTAGATATTGCTAGAATCTTACAATATGATCCGTAATTGATATATTGAGATTCATTTATAGTAACTAGTGGCTTCGGATCATTAGGGATATAATATGTAATTGTTATGTTTTTGATTGGTGTCAAATCATTAAGGATAACATAACCTAGGTTAAATGACCTAAGCATATGTAGGTTTTGCCTTAATTAATCTATTTTCCTAACTCTTAATGTGACTGTCTAATTAAATCTAGAGAGCTTGTTCTAGGTTGTTTGATAGCTAGCTTCAGTTAAAGAGCTTGTTTTAATTGAACATGACCTAAGAGAAAACTAAGGTTAATAGAGCTTGTCGTTAACCTACAGTTAATAGTTGCTAGATTGAAGTATGTTTACTTATAAGTAGGCCGAGATTGAAGTATGTTTACTTATATATAGAACAACAATTCAATGAAATATGTTTACTTATGTGTAGGTCGAGATTGAACTGATGATCGGGTCCCTGACGTATTCATCACTTTTCATTATTTTTGAATGTTTTCTTTAATTTGCTTTTGTTAGTTTAGTTTCATTTTATTTTTTATTGGAAATCAAACTAACCCTCCATAACCTAAACACTGATTATTTTCATTTCAAATTCTTTACACACACTTTCTGTAGGATCGACCAAGACTTACCACTAGCTATAGTTTAAGTTTAGTTATTTTGAGTAGTGTTACGACGCGCTATCAATCCCTAATGATGCACAACCATTAGTTTACCACACATGAATTAGATTTACAAAAATTATCGATTGCAATCTTGATTCTGGCAATGAATCCATATATGAACAATTTAGCAGGCCTATCTAAAGTGTTTATACATAAATCCCAAACTTTAGACACAGAATAATATAATCAATTATAAAAGAGACTTAAGAGCAACATTATTAAGATTGATCAATGCCTAAACATGCTCACCATCCTCGATATCCCCTTTGATTAAGAAAGAAGAATTTTGGTTGCTCATATCTCTCAAAAGAGAAAGGAATCTACCCCCTCTTATGTCTTTACTCTGTGGATACCATATTTGGCACTTAATTGCCCTTTTATAGTGTAAAATCAGGGTATAGTTGTACGCAGTTATCTACACGAGCAAGCAAGTGACTGTGCATATTGAATTTGGTAGAAATCATAAAGTTACACATTCTTAGTGAGCTACAAAACCAAGATACATGACTGTGTATCTCACTTACATGACCGTATAAGTCTCCATTTAGGCGTGTAGGTCACAACGGTGGTTGAACTAATGTCTTCTCCTAAATCTTGATATGAATTTGTTGCGTTGGAATGTTAGAGGCTTAAACAACAAGAAATTATTTAAAGGATATAAACCCCTTCATATGTTGTCTTTTAGAAACTAAGCTAAGATACAATGGGATGAGTAAGATTAATTTCTTCTCACTCATTGATAAGATTAATTTTTTTATCACTATTATTTCTAATGATTATGCTCATCATTATGGTAGAATTGTAATTTCTTCTAGCCTTAGTAAAGTAAGGATTGAGAACTCTATAATTATAGATCAAATATCACATTTAGACATGGAATTGACATAGGAAAGAGCTTGTATTCACATATCCTTTATTTATAGCTCTAACTTTATTATCTAGAGAGCTTTCCTACCACAAAAGTTTAAGGAGATTACTACTAGCATAAATGGTTCTTAGATGTTGCTGGTGATTTTAATAGTAAACTTTGTCCTTTGAAAGTTAAAGGTAATTTTTCCTTAAGGAACCGCAAGCAAGATGTGTATAATTGCATATCCAATCTAGGCATCACTAAACTAAAAATGTAGGGGAATTTTATACATGGAACAATAAGCAAGAAGGGAGATGGTGTATAAGAAAAAAGCTTGACAGAGTTATCATGAACAATCTTTAGCTAAATAATTTTCTTAAAATTGTTGCTATAAATGGGAATCCTTCATTTTCTGATCATTCTCCAATAGTCATTAATGGCCTTAACTTAAAAAGGGCTAGGTGCTTTCCTTTCTACTTTAATAATTATCTGAATAATGATCCTAAATTTGAAAGTGTGAACTTAAAAGGGATGACTCATCATTTTGATTGACATATGTCTTTCGTTTGTATAGGGAACCTACAGAAGATTAAAGAACTCAAATTACTATAAAAGAGCAAATACAATGATACACGATTTGTTTTTCTTTCATCTAAAGATAAACTGGATAAGGGGAAACAAATGGTTTATCAAGATCCTTTCTTTTCTTTGATATAAATGGAGGAAAACAGGGCTTTACTTGATTATGACCAAGCTATTGAGTTTTATTATTCTTTTTGTAAGAAGAGATCAAGGAATTAATTGCTTAAGCATGAGGACATAAATACTTCTTTTTTTTCCCAATAAATTCATGCTTTTTAGAAGGAATCATAAGAGAATTAATTATCTTATAAGGTATGATGGGCTTATTATCTCATCCTAGTTTGATTTTTTAAAGTCCACTTATCATCTTGTTTTAAAAATTCCTTAAGCGCTCATCGAACTATTCCTTGTCAATTCAATTGTTGCGATCATTTATATATGATAAAATTTTATTCAATTAATGCAAATTTTTTAATCAGACATATTACTGATTTTGAAGTGGAGGAAGCCCTCTCTGCTCTTCATAACAATAATGCTCGAGTCCATATGGTCTTAATGCTCATTTCTTTCATAAATCTTTTCATATGTTGAAACATTTGGTTATTAAAGCTATGTTGGAGTTCTTTAATAATAGTCGCATGCTTAAAGAAGTAAACAAAACCTTTATCACCTTAATGCCAAAGATCCCTAATCATAGTACTTTGAAGAACTTTAGACCTATATCTTGCACTATATAATTTACAAAATTACAAAAGTCCTTGTTTTTAGGCTTAAGTGCTTTAACCATTGATCAATCCCTCAAAGTGCCTTTACTTTAAGAAGATCAATTGATGATACTGTGTTATTAGCTCAATAATTTTTCAAAAGTTATAACAAGAAGCATTCCTTCAAGAGTTATGATATCAAATAGGACTTCAATTAGCCCTTGACTCTTGTTATTGTTATGTATGCTTTTGTTTTTCTCCAAGGTGTGTTCATTCTCTTATTGCATTTCCAATGTATCTTACTTTACGTTAGTTAATGGTCAACGTACTAGATTCTTCAATAGTGCTAAAGGGCTCAGGCAGGGTAACCCTCTATCTCTTTACTTGTTCACACTTGGTATGGAAGTCTTGTTAAGGCTTATGAATCATGGAAAGGAGCTTTAAATATCATTACAATTGTAAGTATTTTAAAATTTATAGCCTTTTATTTAATGATGATTTATTGCTTCTATTTGGTGCAGGTTTTAACTCAATTAGTGCCTTAATCAATACCTTAAGATGTTTTAAAGAGTCATCCAGATTGGAAATGAATAAAGATAAAAGTTGCTTCTTTATATCCGTATTTATTGCAAATTATTCTAGTTGGAGCAAGGAAATCTTTGAAAGAGTCTCCTTTATTATTTGGTTGACTATCAATGATAAGCTAAACATCAAAGATAAAATTCATGATACAACTTTGATTTCTACCATTTGTTCTTTTAATATATGTTCACAAAATTAATCTGACAAAATTTATCAAGGATTAACAATCTCTCATGCTTAATGAGTAATGAAATTGATAATGTGAATTCTGAGTGTTGGTTTAAGTTGGAAATGTAAGGAGGAAGTTATTAGATTTAGAATCTCTTTTGACATTGTCATTTATCACACTTGGAAAGAAAGTAATCAAAGAGACTTTCAAGATAAATTGGGGTCTTACATTGAACAAATATTAGTTGCTTTTAATTCTTCTTATCCTTGATGTCTAAGTTTGGTTGCATTAGCTACTAGGCTACTCTTTTAGCAACAAGATATTTTTACTAGACTACTTATAATGTTTATATTTTGCTTGAGTTGTATTTCTTAATTTATTTACTACCTTTTCTTTCTAAAAGATGTCAATCAGTATACAATATTCATAATAAAAATTAGAGATGGGAATAGAGGTAACATTTTGTTTAAATTTGAATTTAAACTCAAGTTTAATATAATTTAAATATTCAAATTTAATTAAACTTAATTTAATTAATTAACTTTGAGTCGCTCTTAATTAGACTTAACGAATTTATGATGATTGACTAAATCCTAGAAACAATTATTGATTTCTGAATATAAACTCAATTGAATATGAATATCCAAATTCGATATTAGATCAAATTAGATCGGTTACACCAGAATAAATTTGGCATCTCTATGTACAGGTGCATAAATAAATAAAATTGGTAACATAAGTGAAACAGTCAAAAGCAAACACAAAGAGATACGGTAACGTATACGCCTAGTATCTCCATAGGAAGTGGTTGGGTGCAGCCTTGTTGCATACGTTCTTTTTGTCTCTATCTCTATCTTCTTAGAGTTGATGTCAACAATGGAAAGAAGACGAGAGTTAATTAAGGTGATGAGTTCCAAATTCACGAAAGCTTCCTTGTTATGGCTTGAGGGTTTTAGAGAAGCTTGTTGCCTTCACAGTGTTTTTATTCTCTGTTCCAGGTTCCTTACCCCTCCTTCCATGACTAACTAACTTTCTGCTGGATTCACCTCAAATAGAAACAAAGAACTGATTTTGTTTTTCAGGAATTCAAATTTTCGCTTTCTTTGGAACTATGGGTGAAAACTAGCTGTGGGATTTGTTTTCTAAGTGGTACTTGTAATCCCTTCATGTGCAGGTCAAGGAAGCTTTTGATTCGGACGGGACAGTGTTTTCTCTTGAATGGTTTCATTTTCTTAGGGAGGTAAATTTTTCCAGCTAAATATTTAAATGCATATTATCGATTATCTAGCCTGTTATTTAACTTGTAGTGATCGGACGCTGCAAGCTTAATTTTGCTGCCCAGCATCAAACATAAGACGCAAAACAAGCCACTTTGATACCCGTTTCTACGGTGTGAATAAAGATTATTGACTGTGCCTGTATAGGGTCCAGCTTGGCGTTTGACTCATTAGATAATTTTGTCCATCCTATAACGGAATCAGGATCTTGATGATTAACATATCAAAAAAATAATTGGAAATTGTTTTGCGATTTGAGTTCCAGTTGTTTTAAGAAATATCTGATATGTTTTGTACCATTTGCAGCTTCATTCTTTGTTTTTGTGGCTGCAAAGACAGAGATATATACTCACTTGCAAAATCTGCTTTTGTTTTCTATACGATCGAAAATAATACTTTATATGGTCAGAGCCTAACAAACCATTAAAAAAGTGCTTTTAACGGAAAAAAAAATGGCACGAGAAAAGAAAGGAACAAGATATTTGCACATCATAGTTTTGAACAAGTGGTTGATGTAGTTATAAAAAATAAAACCTTTATATTGTTTGTAATGGCATGCTATTAGTGTGCACCCAATATCCTATAGCTGCATAGTGCAGAGATAACTTTAGTGGTGCCATTGAAGTTCCCCATGTCGTTAGGCTCAGTTGATCAAATGCAAAATCAAGTAAGAAATACATACAAGCAGTAGATGCATATGGTATGGATCTAACATCAACATGAATTTATCTGAAAAGATGCTCAATTGAGTACCTTTTTTGATGGGATTAAACCACAAGACACGCCTTGAATTTAATGAAGTGGAATCCAATGGTGATGAATACTTCTTTTATATGAATGCTCAACATGGAATGCTTTAGTGGACTTCGTGGAATTGAGTGAAAGAGATTTGCTTCATAATGCAATTAGATGAATGATTCCTAACCCAACAGTTCAGTAGCCTTTTTTCTAAGTGGTGGTATTAAGAAGATCCATCAAGTTTTTTTTTATAATTCCTGGGAATGAAGTTCTACCCTCAGGACTTACAAATTTGCCTATTAACGATAGTTTCTTGTAGAGTTTTAATTGTTGTAAGTTGATGGCTTTTGAGTTATATAAGGATAGCTAATCTTTCTTATCAGTCTTTTCGATTTGAATGCAGCTAACTTTTCCTCTTATGTAAGTTATCGGGCAAGTTATGTTGCAACTTGCTAGTCCATTTCGATCTTAAACTTGCATTGCAACATATTATCAAAGCTGACTACTTTCTATATGATAGTGAGTGAATATTAGAACTCTTGTTGGCACCTTGATAGGAGGTTATTAGTCTGATAGAACAGTAGGTTAGCATCTGTTAATGCCTTATTAGTCTGATAGAACAGTAGGTTAGCATCTGTTAATGCCTTTATCAAGTGCACATTTGAGTTATAAGATGATACATAATTAACATGTTATTTATTCAAGGAAATTTAAGCAAGTACAAAATAACACACACGTAGTTTGCATGGACTTGTAAACTATTGAGTGATTTTATTTATGTTATGCCATTGAGAAGATCCTACCATTGTCATGTACCTTAAAGGAAAAGTTAGTGTTACCTTAAAGGAAAAGTTAGTGTTCTCTAAATTACATAAGAAATTGGAGCCATTTGATGCTCTATAGGCTTTCCCTTACGTCTTCTTGGTAATTTTAATTCAGTGACTATGGACTCTAATTTGTATATGCATAATGTTGCTACCATGCAGTATTTTTGTTCTAGATTCATTTGTCACCCCAACATTGCAATGGATATTACCTGATCACTGTTCAGAGATTAGTTCTCAAGAATCTTGTTCGTTTGACAATATTTTGAAACGATATTCCTTGTTACGCCATGGACTCATACAACTCTTATATGTAAGTATGAGGTTCTCATTTTAATTGGTTTTTTTTTTATGACTTTATGATAACCTTTTTGACTGTTGGTATTCCTCCTTTTTATGTAGATATAGAGAAAATAGGAGAATTTATACTGTCTAAGGTGGACAGAGTTTAATAAGCATAATCATACACAGTTGACAGTGGTATTGTTCTTTTGTATGCTGAAACAAAATGTTTATTTCATCCTTACACTTGGCTAGTGGGGTCAATGAGCATATACCCTTAGGGTGGGTTGATATTCAAAAACAACACTTTGTTCTTACGATTGAATGAACATTTAAATGCAGAACATAAACCTGTTGGAATAAACTTGTTGGAGGCTTACTATGTCCATTTTTGCTGCAAAAGATAAAAATTTCAATGCCTGCCTTCCTCATTTTGTTTATGCTCTGGGAGTTGGGGGTTGTTTAAATCATGTTTCCTTACAGATTGGGAGACCCAGATTGGGAGTTGGGGGTCGTTTAAATCATGTTTCTTACAGATATACTTCCTCTATAAACTTTTACACCATGAAAAATATGCAAATGAGGAAACAAAAATTGAAAAAGAATGCCTTACATATTCTTCAAACGTTTTTTTGTTGTTGTTGTTACATTAACTTTAGTTACAGTAACATTGACACGTCGAGAGTTTAGAAGTTAGAATGACTATTGAGAAAACTATCTCATTCTATTTTCCTCAAAAGAACTAAGTTATGGAGCTTTATGACAACCGATGCCAAGTGTAATTGATGAGGATAAATTGGTACATACTGGAATGAATCGGTGGCCTATCTAGGTAAACTACTAAGAAATTGAATGAGAATTAGCTTGTCAATTCTACAAATTATGCAAGTGGATCCAATTGAAATTCAATTATTTATCATGGAATTCATTTTTTTCATTAATTGTTTTTCTTGAGACTAGCTGTTTGTAGGTTATTTCTCATACTCTTTTTGTTCTGCTTTACAGAGAAGCATGAAAAAATAAGGAAAAGGTGGCACATCATCTTCCAATGGAAGACTGTGCTATAACAATTTGCTTGAAAAATATGCCACTTTTTCTTAGAAAGTGAAAAAGAAAAAGCATATCATAGCTCTATTTGATGCGTGTTTATGTTTTTGAAAGCATATCTTATCTAATGTCTGCTGTGGTGGATTTATTTCCTTATCTTCTTATTACATGCAGTTGTTCTGGTTCTACCCTTTGTACCTATTCAGTTTTATTCTTAGCTCTCTGTGGTAAGTCTCACTTTCTAGTTTCCATAGACTATTTTCTACTATGTATTTAATAGCCCCAAAGTAGGATAATGTTACCTATGAGATGGATAACGATTGGCCAATTTCTGCTAGTTCCTTGTGGCACTAATTGTGGTCACTAAACAGTTTTATGATGTCTTAAAGCATGACTATGCTTTCACTAAGTAAATTATGTTATACTTCTTCAAAAGTAGTTAAGGTTTGGAGTGTATTGTACATTGTCTATCACATATGTATGTGCATTTGTAAGTTCGCTATTATATTGGAAATATTACTTTTTAAAGTTTAATTTTGTGTATTTATAATGTTATTTTCTGATGAAGGTACAACGACATTGCTAAATATGGATTTGGTGCCATGGGAAGAAATGAACTCAATGTTTTAGAACCATCTGCAAGTAGTGAAGTGATAAAATCTGAAAATACACCTCTGAAGGAAAGGCCTGATGGACTTAGCGGGTAGCTTTTAAACTTGAAAGTTGAAATGAATATTTGTCCTTGGCTACAAGTTCTTAAGATTTACTCACTTTGCTTTAATTTTCTACAGAATCATGATTGGAATTGGAGAGCAGGTCTACTCTGCATTGCTTGGTATCTTCTTCTTTCTGGAGGTTATGTTCTACATTCACTCGCATGCTTACATAATTTAGGAATCTTTCTCTTGCCTTTTTTCACAATCTTATCTCAGTGCATCATCGTGCATCAACTCTTCAATCTCCACCGCTCACCTCCTATGTCTATATGCTATCAGCAGATAGAATTTTGATTGCAGTTAACTTGTTGCACTTCATTATGTGTTTTCCAATTGCCTACTTACTTGACAACTGCATGCAGGTTTATGCTACAGGATTCATACCATATGTGGGAAAGGCAATCAACTTTATTCTTCTTTCCTGGATGTATGCATACTACTGTTTCGAGTGGGTGATATTGCTCATCATTTTTGTGTTGTATTTTATTTTTGCTGGGAGATTGCTTACTTCGTTCTTACCTACTAGGTATAAGTGGAATTTGTCTGAAGTGTCTTTGGATAGAAGGCTGGACTTCTTCGAATCTAATTGGGCTTTTTTTGCTGGTTTTGGTAATATGGAATCTTTTGTTGCCAATTCTTGTATGACAGGATTTCATGATCTTCTTCATGTGTCTTTTAACATTGCAATTATACTGTTCATGATATTTTCTTCACACCCCTGCCCCACCCTCACCTGCTATTTTACTCCCTCATATCTTCCTTAACAAGACGACAAAGATTGTCATTTTAAAGTAGTGAAACCCAAGTCCTCAGATCTTGTTCTCATTATACATTTATGATATCGATTGATATCTGCAAATATTACTGATGTACTATGTTAATTGCTTCACCTGCCTTCCCATTTTTTATTCTATTTTGTTCCTTTTTCCCATCAAAGGTCAAAGCATATTATCAGTTAACTTTTATATGTTTGTCCTTATTCTAAAACTCAACTGGTTCGCACATCCTCAAAACATTATTTGTCAAATTCCAATAGAATTTTCCATATGGCAAAATTATTCCTCTCAATGTTGCTTTTTTTGTCAATAATTTGTCTTCTATTGATCTTAGACCTATTCGCTGACCGGTCTTTGTTATACCTTATAACTTTATATTCAACTTCATCATTCCCCTTATCATTTGAGATTATATGTTTCATGTAATTTTAGGTTTAATGAGAAAATCGAATTGAGAAGTGAGTATTCTTTTCTTTATGGTCATAAGAAGCAGATAAGTGATTCAAGAAGAGTCTTAGCAAATGCCCTGAAAATTACGAAATATTATGGAGAAAATAAAATTTCTTTAAAAGATATACTGGTTTATTACCGGTTTGATATGCTCTGTTCAATTCCTCTATTCTTCACAACGGTTCTTTGTTGCCTATTCTCAAGATGGTCCATCAGTAGTAACCTTTTAATTGACTTTTCAGGAAGCCCTTGTGTTCTGGCTATATTCTTCTTCTCACCTCTTGTGAGCTACGGCGTTATGGCTATTCTTTTCCCTCTGGTGCATAACTTTTCCCTTTTTAATGTTAATTTTCTACTATTCCTGTTGCCTCAGGGTACATTCTTCAAAAAACGTTTGGTCAAAGCTGGTAACATATGTAATTTGCAGTTTGTATTGACTGCAACGGGCTCAGGGTCTGAGCAGTTCATTTTCACTCAACGAAAGAAATGGAAAGGTGTAGACTTGGGAAGGCTTCCAATATTTTATCTGGCAGATAACGTATTGTAAGCCATCAACTTTGCATAGTCACTCATGAAAAAGTTTTGTTATTATGTGCTTATTTTTATTCTATGAACTTAAAAGGCCATTTTCTTAGCCAGTTTGTTTCAAAATGATATTGCAATGAGCATATACAAGTTAGCTGAAGTTGGCCATATTTGGATCTAGCTATTTGTCTTCTCAAAAGTTGTGGCGCATGCAACTTTTAGCATGTTTAAAATTCTTGGAGATCATGTTGCACAAAAAATAAGTCCATGAGACAGTTATTCTCCACTGCACTAATGGTTTGCCTACGACTATGCAATTCCTTTGAAACAATTGGTGTCTTTGAAAGTTTATTGCTATGAGCATTTAAGTCACACCATGATTATCTCCAAAACTTTAACAATTAATTTACAATTGTTTTAAATTCTGTGAAGGTACAAGGTAATCTTCCTTAGGATGCCAGAAACAACAAAACTAGAATGGTATTTGGAAATGATGTATATGATCAGTAGATTCACATTTGGTGTTTTGATTCTATTTTATGAAAATGGAGAGCAGTCATTGTTTGAATTTTGAGCCATTAAGGAATGCCAATCTTGTTTAGCACAATTCCTTTGCCACCCACTCTCTTTTCAAATAGCTGATGCTTTTGAATTACCTAATGCTTTTGTAGGATGTCAATATCCCTCTGCAGGATGTTAAGTTGTTATATGTGGCATGAGAACTGACATGAATAAATAACTAGGATAATATTTAACGTCGTATTTTATTCTGCAGAATGTGGATCTTGTCTCTTCTTCCTTTGGAACGTGGAAAGTTAGGGCAAGATATGAAAGAAAACTAAGAACATGTGGTTCAATCTCTTATCGATCTCAGGATCTGTGAGCTTGTGGGGTAGAATCGAATCAGAAATCTTTTAGCTTCGGTCAAGTAAATTTGCTTGGAGAGACTTATTTATACTGACTGTCTTAAAGGATGGTGTGCATTAAGGTAACAAGCAGGTCTGGAATGAAGTGGTAGTGGCTGAATGTGTAAAGCAGAAGAATGTTTCAAACTGATGGTTCTAAATCTTTTCGGAAGGAGCTAAAATTTTCATTTTTATATCTTTGACTTGAAACGTGTACAGTGAATAGAGCGCAGCTAGATTTGATGAAAGTTTGTCTGAATGTTATGCTAGTTAAATGGGATGCTGAAGTTTTAGGCATAATGTGTGTAGCGTCTGATTCTCTCATCTCAATCATTATTGTCATTCTTGTTAGCTTGCACAATCATTTTCCTTTTTCTCATCATTGTTGATTGTTCACGAGGGTAGGTAATAGTCGTATTTTAGTTTTTCTAATGAAACAAGAAAAGAAAGAAGAAATTCCATTACTATTTATTGACATTGAATATAATTTAAAGTATAATTCCGTTGTATCTAAATTTGTCACATGGACTCTTCAAAATCTAATACATATGGTCTTATTAACGAACATTTTTTCTTTTCTGAATCCCAAACGTTTGAGGTCCAAGCTACTGTAATGCTTACTGTCTCATAGAAGAACTTTGAATTCTAATTCTATCTTTGGTGACGATTGACCTGGATTTTCGCTTCTATTTTGGTTTGAAATTTTGTTTATTCTGCCTTTGTTTTGCGCTTCGTGTTCATTCCTCCTGGCTTCTTCTTATTCTTCTTCGTCCTTAGAATGGTTTGCCTTTTTTTGACAACTGCAATCAGTTGTTGAATGAGAACATATATATTAAACCTATCAGATCTGTCCTTTACTCCACCATGACAAGTTTTTTGTCTTCGATATCAGTTACTTTATTTGGGACAGAGTTCTTCAAATGTTCCAGGTCATGGTCAGGTTGCCACTGTCGAGGTTGTTCACAAGACTTCTGACGGGTGAAGGCGATTATTGCTCAATTTCGTTCATAATTGTGACGCTCCCAAAATTTGTTAACCCACAATAAGTCAAATAATTCTTAAAACATATCATTAATCGTCAAATTTTTTATTAGTTCCAAAAGAGAGGATTATTAGTCAAGCACAAAAATATTTTATACAACACAATTATCCAAACTGTCACATTTAGAAATATATACAATCAAATAACTTTATTCGATTAATTCGCTGGTTCCACCTAAACTTCACGATGTCAGTCCCGTATATTGAGGTAATTAGCAATCTCTTGATCTCCTAAAAAGTAAAATGACAACGAGTGAGCTATCTACTCAGTAAGAGTAACGGATCATATCTTTAAAATTAAATAACTTAATAAATAATTGTAAAATTTAATCAAGAGGTTAAAACATACATATAATACGAATGTTCATAACATTACTCAGTCTAATTCAAATAATTAAAAAAAATTCAAAAATTTTACCAAAGAATGATTAACACACATTAATATATAACTTTCATTTATGTTTCATCTCATAATTAACTGAATTGCCTGGGCCCTTGTATCGATACAATCGATCCGTCTAAGACCATCGAATATAGCCTATCCTAAGCAAGCCACTAATTCTCAATTTTCACCAATTATTCACGACATATTATCAACCCGTCTCTATTTAATAACACATTTTCGCCGAATTAACAATCAATACACTTCAATATACATAACAAAATATAAACAAGAAACACCATGTAATTCATGTATGAAACTATTAATCAATAATTTAATCAATGACTAATTCAAAATATAATTTATTAATAACAAAACAATACTCTATTTTAAGAGTAAAGTCTATGGTTATCCTTACCTCGATTTTGGAATTGATAGTCCAAATTACTTCTTAATCGGACCAAGAATTTACAAAAATCTATTAGACTAATTTACGAAAAATTTCCGACCCAATTACAATTAATAATCCAACATTATTCTCTTTTCTAATTTATTCTTAATTATAAAAATAGTATCCTTACTAACCTAACCACCATAATTACTAAAATATCCTTAACTACTTAAAAGTCTTATTTTACCGTCATCTATTTCAATTAATACCAAAATTGCCCTTCTTGGAAGTAAATTCTATATTTACCCCTTCACGCTTTGCATTTCCTATTTAACCCCTTCATACAACTTAAATTTTCAAAAGATGACATCTTCTTCACCTTATCCTCTTTTCATATCTCCTCTTTTTTTTTCTCATTTTCCAGCTAGTTTTTCTTCATTATTATCCCTTCTTGCAACTTCAATTATTGTGTCAATCAACCAAAACATGCAAACCAACTATAAAGTAGTGTAGGATTATCAAAAATCAGAAAAAACATAAAATGGCAGCTAGAAATTTACCAAAGTGTTAAGAAATTTGATGTTGTTAAGTTCCACAACTTCCTTCAAATTTATTGCAAAACAAGTACAATGAGGGAACCTATAAGAGAAATGTCACATGGAAGAGAAAGAGGGTGTTTTTAGACACACTTAACAGTTGGGAAATGAAGAAAAAGATGAAGAAAGAATGTGATTGTCCTTGGTTGTCTTAGTGTTTATTTCCAAATGTTGTCTTTTATACATCTTATTAGTTATGGGTTAGGCTAGGTTGTTTTACTTGGTTAATAATGGGCTTTACAAATCTCCCCTTTTAAAAGAATTTTATCCTGAAAATTAAATTACACACTTGAGGATCCAAACAATTAAGGATATTGACATCAAACTTCGTCCTCTACCTCCTAAGTCGCCTCTCTTGAAGAACGATGATGACTCCCAAAACTTACACCATCATAATCTCCCGTCTCCTTAATTTCCTAATTTGTCTGTCTAATATCTCCATTGGCTCCTTCTTACACGTTATGTCATTTGTAACTTCGATCTTAGGCCTCATTATAACATGATTAGGATCCGATCGATATCGTCTCATCATTGACATATGGAGACATCATGAATCTATGATAACTTTGGTGGTAATGCTAATCTGTAACCTAATGTCCCCATATGTTGTATAATTTGATATAGCTCGATATATCTCAAACTCAACTTCTCTCTCCTACCAAACCTCAGAATTTCCCTCCATGATGATACCCCGAAGAAATACCATATCTCCAACATTGTACTCCATCTCCTAACGATGTTCATCAACATATTTCTTTTGCTGATCCTGAGCTGCCTTCAAGCATTACCTTACCATCCCTATTTTCTCCATAGTTTCTTGAACTAACTCTGGTCCCTATAACAATTTAGTACCCTCTATATCCCAACATATCAGATCTTTACACCACTTACCCTATAATGCATCAAATGGTGTCATACCAATACTAGAGGTGATAACTATTGTTATACGCAAACTCCATCAAAGGTAGATATATATCCCAATCACCTTCAAAGTTCAACACACAAGCTCTCATCATATCCTCCAATGTTTGAATCGTAAGCTCTGATTGTCCATTCAACTGAGGGTGAAATGTAGTACTCAAATTCAACCTAGCCGCCAAAGCTGTCTATAAACTCATCCAAAATTGAGAAGTAAAATGTAAATCTCGATCTGATACAATAGACACTGGAACTCCTCGTAACCTTACAATCTAATCAACATATAACTTGGCAAGCTTATCCAAGGGGTCTGTTTATTGTACAAGTAAGAAATGAACTGATTTAGTCAATCTATCTACTATCGCCCAAACTAAATCGTGTCTATAACTGGTTATTGGTAATGCTACCATGAAATGTATCAAAAATTTCTCCCACTTCCTTGACGGAATGGCTAAGGGTATTAATTTTCCTACTGGTGCTTGATGATATGCCTTGACCTGCTGATAGGTCAAACACCTCAACACAAACTCTGCTACATTTTCTTCATTGTTGGCCAATAATAATAAGGTCTCAGATTCTGATACATTTTTACAATGCCAAGATGCATAGCATATGGTGCACTATAAGCTTCCTTCAAAATCTTCTCTCGTAATCCATCTACATCTGGTACACAAACTTGCCCCCAATAACCAACTCTTTGTCTACTCTTACTGAAAAGTTAGCCCACTACTCTGTTGCACACTCTATCTCATTCGCATCAGATAAGAATCTCAAGCTTGAGCGTCTCTGAAGCTATCACCCAAATCTTGTTAGACCCGTAATATTGTGAATAAATCACTCATATAATCAATCTCCAATTTAACTTCTAGTGCCCTCAACTCTGCCAATGGCATCATACTATGTCCACTCAAACTAGCTATTATGCCTGAGCTTTTTTTACTCAAAGCATCCACCATTATCATAGGCTTCCCTGGATGGTAATCAATAATACAATCATAATCCTTCAACAACTAGATCCATTTTCTTTGCCTTAAGTTTAACTCCCGCTGAGTTAAAATATACTTGAGGCTCTTGTGATCTGTAAGGATTTGGAATGTCTCCACATACAAATAATATCTCCAAATCTTAAAAGCATGTACAATCGTTGCTAACTCCAGATTATGGGTGGGATAATTTAACTTATGCGATCTCAACTGATGAGAGGCATAAGTGATCATTTTTCCATGATGCAATAATACACACCCCAAACCTACTCTCGAATCAGTATATACCTCGAATCCTCCACCACTTGATGGTAGCACCAAAATTGGTTAGAAGTCAATCTCTGCTTAAGCTACTCAAATATTTGCTGACATTGATTGTTCCACTCAAATTGAACTCCTTGCTTCAGCAGTGTGGTTAACAGGCTAGTTATTATTGAAAATCCTTCTACAAATCTCTGATAATACCCAGCAAGTTCTAGAAAACTCCTTATCTTTGATATATTGCTAGACAACTCCCACTCCATAATTGCCTTTACCTTAGCTGGATCAGGCATCACTCCCTCTCAGGACACCATATGTCCGAGAAAAACTACCTGCTCCATCCAAAATTCACGCTTACTTAACTTCGCGTATAGTTGTCTCTCCTTCAGGATCTGTAACTCAATCCTCAAATGTTGCTCATGCTCCTCTTCACTCCTTGAATTCACCAATATATCAATATTGAACGCTATCACAAACTAATCCATATACTCCTAAAATTCTTGTTCATAAATTCTATGAATGTGGCTGGTGTATTAATCAACTTGAAAGGCATCACTAAGAACTTATAATGGCCATACTGAGTACAAAAAGTTGTCTTAGGAATACTTGACCTAGCTATCTTCAACTTCCAGTATCCCGATCTCAAGGCAATCTTAAAAAATATGACAACTCCCCTCAGCTGGTCTAAAAATCATTTATCCTTAGCAACGGGTACTTGTTATTCACTGTCACCTTGTTTAGTTGCCGATAATCCATGCATAGTCTCATACTACCATCCTTTTTCTTTACAAATAACATTGGAGCTTCTCAAGGTGATGTGCTAGGTTTAATAAAGCCCTTTTCCATCAACTTCTCTAACTATCTTTTCAACTCATTTAGCTCAATAGTAGTCATCTTGTAAGGTGCAATGGAAATTGATGTAACTCTAGGCATAGTTTCAATGGTGAAATCTATCTCTTGTTGAGGCGGTTAATTTGGTAAATCATCTAAGAATACCTCCGAAATTCCCTCACCACAGGAATATCTTTTAATCCAAGACTCACCTCCCTCATATCTATAATATGAGCCACCAAATATGCCTTACACCCATCCAATATCAACCGTCTAGTAGTCGTGGTCAGGATCATGCATGCTGGAAACACTCTATGATCCCCCACAAATATCACTTTTGAGTTACCCGAAGATTCTATCATCACCTCCTTGGCATAATAATCTATTACAGCTCAATGTTGTGCCAACTAATCCATCTTGAGAATTACATCAAAATTCCTTAAATCTATTACTATCAAATTAGCTGGTAGCTCTACTCTACCAATCCTCACTGGCATTCCCCTCCTTACACTATTTACTACCACATAGTCTCCTATTGGTAATGATACTCTTAGGTCATATCCTAAGGGGCTAACCTCCCTCGAAACTTTAGAGACAAACTCTAAAAAAATGTAAGAAAGCGTATGTCCTGGGTCTACTAACACATAAACTTTAATATCAAACAATGAAATCGTACCAGAAATGACATCGTTGGTTGTGGATGCCTCCTCCCTCATCATCTGATGTATCCTCGCGTGAGTTTCACCCTGAGTTGATAATGTCCCACTAGTACTCATACCCACTGCTGGTCCGCATCCAACTCCTCTACTACTAGTTTTACCTGAACCTCTATCCAAACTAAAGGCTCCACTCTGACCATATAATGTCCCCTCTACCCAACCTCCCGAACTCCTCCCTATTGTCAAACAACTCCTTTGTAAGTGCCCCAACTTTCCACAAGTATAACATGCCTGATTGATGCCAGTAGGTTGCCAATATCATCAGCTGTGAAATCTCCCGCAAGTAGCACAACCAAGGTACACTCCAGGCGGTCTAAAATTATCTCTTTCTGCTTCCACCATGGCTTAGCCTCCTCAGGATCAGTAGTACCTTGAAACTCTATTGCACACATCTTACTAATTCACTCATAGTTGTGATCTACCCCAAAATCACCTCGGGTTAGAGTCTCAGTAATAGCTTGCTGCATCATCTGAAAGAACTGCATCATTTACAGTGGCATTGGCACCTCTTCTCCCACTTGATCCATTATGGCATCCCCTTGATCCGGCACATTCAGAGAAGAGATCAAATTACCCGATTCCCTAATCGACTCTAAGCCAACATTATCTTCTCCTAAAGTCATCCTAGATAAGATAAGAACACATCATTAGTTTTTTTTCACTTAATACGTCCCTAGAAACGTAAACCTGCTCCCATACCACCTTATGTGATGCTCCCAAAAATTCTTAAACTATAATTATCCAAATAGTTCCCAAAACATATCATTAATCATCAAATTCCTTATTAGTCCCAAAAGAGAGGATTGTTTGTCAAACATAAAAATATTCTATACAATATAACTACCTAAACTGTCACATTCAAAAATATTTACAATCAAGTAACTTTACTCAATTAATCTGCCGGCCTCAACTAAACTCCACTTTGTCAGTCCCGTACACTGGGATTATCGACAATCTCTCGATCTCCTAAAAAATAAAATGGTAATGGGTAAATTGCCTACTCAGTAAGGGTAAATGACTGTACCTTTAGAATCAAATAACTCAATAAATAATTGTAAAACATAGTCAAGAGATTAAAACATATATTTAATAGGAATGTTCATACATTACTCAGTCTAATCCAAACAATTAACAAAAATCTCAAAAATTTTACCAAGCAATTATTAACACACATATTAATATATAATTGTCATTTATGCTTTACCTCATAATTAACGGAATTGCTTGAGCATTGCTTAACCTAGTAGGTTTACATCCAATGGTTTGCCGACTCATCCATTTAATCTTATCATAATCTCTCACCAAGTGAACACGTAATTAAATGTATAAATATCTGTATAGGGTACCTCAATTTCTCAATCTCTCTTGATGCCTCGATACTACTCTAGTACCTAGCCATCGACATAGGATATCCCCAAGACTCAGGATATCCTGATGCCTCTCCAAAACCTAGACATAGGCATAGGACATCCCCGGGTCTTAGTATGCCCTGGTATTTGCTCCATAGGCAGATACTTAGCCACCACTCGCTCATATCGACACAACCTATCCATCTAAGACCATTGAATGTAGTATATTGATATGGGCTTAATTGTTGATATATTTAATCCATAACACTTAGTGATTAATGCTTTCAACTGCTTAAGAAATTCACTTTAGTTCATATTTAGTTTTTGGTACAATTTAGAAGCATAATAGTTAAAACACATCTCTATTTAATAACAAATTTTCGCCAAATTAACAATCAATACACTTCAATATAGATAACAAAATATAAACACGAAACACCATGTAATTCATGTATGAAACCATTAAACAATAATTTAATTAATGACTAATTCAAAATATAATTTATTAATAACAAAACGATACTCTATTTTAAGATTAAAGTCCAAGGTTATCTTTATCTCGATTACGACTCAACTAATTGATAGTCCAAATTACTCCTTTATCGGACCTCAAATTTACAAAATTCTATTAGACTGATTTATAAATTTTTTTTGACTCAATTACACTTAATAATCCAACATTATTCTCTTTTCTAATTTATTCTTAATTATAAAAATAATATCCTTACTAACCTAACCACTATAAATTAGATACTTTTCTGTTTTGATTTTGATGCATGAGAACCGTAGGTTATAGGTTGCTATATGGATTATTTAGATTGAGATTTGAAGTTTAAATGAAGGTGAATTTGTGCTAAAGAAAGGTACTAGTTAAGTTTTCTTGAATTTGGAAAAAAAGACTAGGACTACATATATGATGAGATTAAGTGAATGAAAGTTTTTGTTTTGCTTTTGTATGCATAAAAGATAAATAATTTATGAACTTTCAATTGAATGATTTTGAGTTTGAATTGGAGATGAAATTGATGAGTAATTGAAGTATAATTAAGTTATAATTAAGATATAATTAATGGGCTAATATTAAGATGTTTTGAATTTGGTATGAAGGTGTTAGAATCTAGAGAAATTGAAAGAAAATTGAGAGTGCACATTCAGTTCGCTCATCCCATGATCGTGGGCAGTTGCATTAGCTCCTTCCCACGATCATGTGCAATCCTTTGAAATGAAAATTTTCTATTTTGTGTAATTATTGAACCACAAGAGGATAAGCCACTTTATTTTGGTGTATTTGGATTTGATTGGGGCTTGAAATGAACTTAGATAGTTGTTTGATTAATTAGTTAAAGGTTTGATAAGTTTAGGTTGTTAATTAATGTTATAACTTAAGGAATGGATTATCTTCATATCAATGTGTTTAAATTTGGAAATAATGAGTTGTTAAAGGTATAAAAGTGTTCTTATGAATGCAAGTATGATCCAAAAGACATGAGTAATGTGTATTAGGTATAAATGAATAAGAATTAGGAAAATTTTGTGTGAATATATTGCTAGAAAAGGGTTGGTAAATGTATGAATGATGAATTTCGAGTAATCAAGTTTACTTAAAGTATAAACCTAATTGTAACTAGTTATATACAAGTTATGATGTTTTAATGGAGAAGATTTGTGAATAAGGATACATACCCGAAAAATCAATTGAGCCTACATTGAACATGACACATATCTATGTGCATGATTGAATATTCACTTGATTGAACAACTCAATACTATATGAACTATGTGTGTATTGAAGATCTTAGACGCACAAGTCAATCACCAGCATCCAGACATTGCCAGATCATCAAAGCAATAGCTTATCTGAAGCGTACTATGAGTTACCTAAATATTTCTCACTAAGATTGAATTGTTTTTGGTTAACTTTCAGTTATTGAACAATTACTTATATGATTGCTATGATTTCGAACATTGATGGTCTGACGAGTTTGATACTTGGGACTATATATGGAAGTCTTTTCAAATTATATGTGTATTAGAATGTGTACTCGATTGAATGTTGAATGCTAGACTTAGGTCTAAAGAATGTGATAAATGACATGAACATATTGAATGAAAAGTATTGATAGCATATTATATGAATTGATGCATTCCATTACATTGGTATGCATGATCAGATAAAGGAGTTGTGACCGAAGTGACCAACGTGAAAAAGAGCTTTAAGCTTAGGAATTATGCACAAAGAGCCACAGGCCCAATTAATAATGAGCTCAATATCTATAACAGATATGGGACAGTAAATGAAATAAGCTCGATATCTACAACAGATACGGGACAGTAAATATGCACTCGGTCATAACCAATTAAAATGAAAATAGAGTCATGTGTGCATGTGCATATATATAACTTTACATGTATCATATGAATGATTGATATGAATTAATAGATTGTTCTAAAATAGTGTTATGAAATTTTTGTATACATGTTGTACTTGTACTTGTTGAAATATGAAAAAATGTGATATGGGATTTAATACTGGATGACGTGCTAAACTTCTTAAAATTGGTTCTATACTTGACTTTGTGTTCTGACTAGAGTGAGAACATCAATGATGATTCACTCACTGAGTTCGCAAATTCATCAAATTTACAACGTTGATTTTTACGTACAAGGGAGTTTTAGCTTTTAAGACAACTAAGTAGAATTCTAGTATTGTCATTTTGACAACAAGAATGGCTCAAAAGTCTGGTCAACTAATATATGAGGAGTCTAGTTAGTATGTGTTTGTTTAGCTTCTCAATTCATGATAACATTTTTTTTGGAGTTGTAAACTCTCAAATGTTATGTAATGTAAATACATGGGCATGAATTGTAATGGTACAATGTAAGTAAGTTTATTTTGTGAATGAAATGAGGAGATTTGATCATTTTGAATACTTGTGTTATGTGTGATGCCATAATAAGTTAATGTGACTATACTAACGTGCCATTCTCATAAGGTATGTTCTCAAATATCCTCTGGATGTTTGGGTATATGCTCTATAGAAGTGGTATGTTACAGATGTTGATAGTTGTAGATTGTATCGAGCTTTTATGGCCAGTTTAGTTTGTATTTAGTTGTTAATTTGATTATTTAGTTCGTGTTTAGGTTAGAATTGTGTTAGTTAGTAGATATTTGTGTTTTAATTGTTTTATAGGTTGGAATGTGATGTTGAGCTTCAATTTTATATTTATGAGGTGCCTTGATCTATTTGTTAGTGTTTTAGGGTAATTAGAGGACATTCAGGGAAGACCTAGGAAATAACTCAAGGCCTTGATCGTGACAGAAGCAAGAGCCAGGAGCCACGATCATGCGGAATATGCTATGATCGTGGCAGAAGCTGGTGTAGGGAGCCACAATCGTGTCATTATAGGACACGATTGTGACAAAAGCAAAACCTCCCAGCCATAATCGTGCCATTAAGGGCCACGATGATGGCCTGTGTGACAGATACGTGGACAATAGTCCCGACTTTAATTTTCGAGGGATTTTTCAGATCTTTCGAACCAAAAAAAGACCACAGGGTTTCCCTAATTAGAAATACTATATAAGACTTAAGGATGTAACCCTAAGAGAGCTTCTATATTCTGCCACTTTTGGAAAATTCAAGAGAGAGAGAAAAGAAGAGAGAAGAAGAAGAGGAAGAAGAAGTGAGTCCCAACCCTACTATTTCCTGAATTAAATGGTCCCCCGATGTTGCTTCCTTCCTAGATTGTCTGATCTAAACTCTATTTCCTTTCCATTTCATTTTGTTCATTTAATGTATAAGATTGAAATGGATTGTATGATTATTGGCTTTGGGTTATTGACGATATTCTAACTCTTCCTTCGGGATATTACTTTAATTTAATGTTAATATAGTTGATTTTGTATTTTATTGATTGAGTGTTGTGATTAACTTAAATTTTTGCATATTTCGGTACCAAACGAGAGGGTGAGCCGAATAAAAATGATTAGATTGGGCAAACGATAGTTAGACGATCCAATAGACCATGTAGTTAATCATATTGGTTTTTGTGCATAGAGAGATCCTGTATGAGACCCGATAGTTTAGTAGATAGCTTCCGATCTAATTTTAATTATAGGTCTTTTATTAATTGAGAGATTGCAAATTTCATAATTTAATTAGGGTTAATGATTTAGGGCGTGAGACTATAACTCGAGAGAGAGTAATTCCTCTATGATAGTCTAAAACTGACACCTCGATAACTTATAATTGGCTAGGTTAGCATTAATGATAGGTAAAAACACCTCTATCATTACTTGGTAATTTCTTTTGACTAATTTTCATAGTGACCTTTTATGTTGCTCAATTTCAATTCTTGTTTTATGTTAATTTCTTGAGTTGAATTCCTGCAATCAAATTCCTGTGTTTATATTCTTGTTTCATTTATTATTTATTTAAGCCTTACGCAACTTAGAATCAGATTAGTTCACTCTCCTCGTGGGATTAACCTTTCAATTACCACAATTCACGACCTGTGCACTTATGGTATTTGAGGGCTATAATTATAAAGCTCGATGAACATGATCACCTTTATCAATCATAAGGAAGTACAAGGAATCAGGTTTGTGGGAAGCCCTTGCACTGAGTTGAGGCAATGCATATGTCATATATAAGTGTTAGATCTGTCGAAGGGAGGTTGCTTATACACATAGTGTAACAAGCAAGATGGGGAAAACTTCATCCAGAAGAAACTTAATAGAAGTATAGCAAACCATTTGTGGTTCATAACCTACCCAAACAGTTATACCACATTCACCAACCCAAGCCTTTCAAACCATTCTGCATAACTCACCTAGATATCAAAAGGACATTTTCACCCTTCAGATTTAACAATTTCCTAGTTGATCTAGCTGAATTTGAACCTTGCATCCACGAAGCATTAGATGTCTATATATATGGTTCTAGGCAAGTTATTCTTGCCAAGAAACTTACCTCCATCAATTTAGAAATGAAAGAGTTGTTTCAAAAGAATATGGGCAATACACACCATTTGTTAAACTCAGACAAAAGTGCACTCGAGAAGATCCAATATGAACTCCAAGCTAACCCTCACTCTTTCAACCTATATAATCAAAAAAGAATTGCAATGCAACATCTCACCAATGCCTTTACTTTTGATCACTCTTTAATGAAGCAAAGATCGAGGGTAAAATGGATGAAAGAGAGTGATAGAAATGCAGCTTATTTTCATAAGATTTCCATCACCTGAAAAGCAAAAACAAGATTATCTCCTTGATGCATAACAATCAAGAGCTTAATTCCTAATAAGATTTGATGCATGGAGTATTCGATTATTTCTCAAAGTTGTTGAAGGATACATCCAATGCCGTTTCATCTCAGGAATTCTTAAGTGAACTTATGCAGTTTCACATCACTCCACAGGAAGCTGAGATGTTGATTAAACATATTACAAGCCGAGAAATTGAAGATGTACTGAAAACTTTGAACCCATTCAAGGGACCTAGCCTTGATGGGTTCAATACTCAGTTTTATAACAAAGTCTGGCACCTAATTAATCCCTCTGTGGTTGATGCAATAATGGAATTCTTCAATAATGGGAGATTATTGACTAAATTTAATAGCACTTTCATAACACTTATTCCCAAAGGAGATGAACAAACCACCTTCTATGATTTCAGGCCAATATCATGCTATAATACAGTTTATAAACTAATTTCCAAGTTGTTAGTGTTGGACCCCACACCCGCCCTTAGGTCGGCGGCGTGTGTTTACGGGACATACCGCGGCATCCAACCTTACTCAATATTGTCCTCTTTGGTCAAGGGTGAGTCCACGACTCGAACCCAAGACCTCAAGGTTTTGTTGCATCTAGCTGCACGC
>JAOTAY010000005.1:17813278-17833131 GCA_025629805.1 Erythroxylum baracoense
GTCTGATGTTGTTTTGATGATTGCATTAAACCAATTTGGAAGCCTGTGGTATGATCATATCTTTACCATGTTCCCTAAATTTTGCAGTATTTGAATCTGTATGTAGATCGATCAATTCAATAGTCTACTTTTATGCTTTTTTTGATCAGTTTGTTTTTTATTTTGGACTTTTTGACTGAGTATAGACTTAACTTCTTTGTTGCACATGACTTTTCAACGATTTTTTTTTAGCATGAGTATTGTAGTTGTTTTTACTAGTTAATATTGTTCAATAAGAGATTTTGGCTTTAAAGTAGTGGATGGTTTGTGTCTTTGTGAAGTTGTATACATATATTTTGTATATATATATAAAATTAGGATGTTACAGAGCACATTAGCATGACTCTACTCAAGGATGACACGCACATCTCAAGAAGTGGTGAAAAAAAAAGCTGTGCAACATATCAGGTATAAGCAAAATTTTTGCAGCATGTCAGGTATGTCTATCTTACTTTTTTCTTACTAATTTTGTCTTTTAAACTTGCATATCTTAAATAAAGTTTGGTAGCTTTTCTGTCAGTGCTATAAATTTATTTTACTTTTTATTATTACTTTACCCTACTTATTTATTTCTTTATTAGGTATCTAGCTTTTTATCACATTTTATTTATCTATTTATTTTCTAAAATCTTCTTGCCACATTTGCAAAACTTTTACATTTTTTAACCCTTTAACCCTATCTATTTATGTATTTATTACAATCTTACTTACTTAGAGTTTTTCTGTGCTAATTTTACCTTTTCTCTATCACCTGCATTATTCATATATTGTCTCATTTGCATGTGGGTCCACCGGAAACAGCCTCTCTACTATGTAGGGGTAAGGCTGCGTACTATCGAACCTCCCCAGACCCCGCTTCAATGTGGGATTTCAGACTGGGTGATGATGATGATGATGATGAAGTCAAAAACCTCTATCCAGTAAGAAGAAGAACACGAGAGGACAAAGGGGGTTGAGGAAGAACTGGCAGAGGAACCAAGTAAGGAAACTACTGACGAGGTGTTGGTAGTGACCTTAAGCCACTTCCCCTAAGAAAAGTTGCTTAAGCCAATCGACGAATTAGGAAGTATTTTTCCCCTTGTTTCATTAACAATTTGTCATTAAAAAGGGCATTTATTGCTTGAAATTGGATTTATTAATTTGATAAATTATGTCCTTGATATTATCTTGCAACAGGCGGCTAGTTTATAAGCTATGAAATTGCTTTTTGGATAAAATGGTGGAAGCAAGCCATTGATTATTGATCCAGGATGAAGTTAACCATAAAGGTTACGTTGAGCTGCTAACGTTAAAGAAGCACTGCATAGAAGGTGACTTATGAATTAGTTTTAATTTTATTTTAACTTTGATATTATCTTTTGTTTGCTTTTGTCTTAGTATAGGATTTTATTTTCTATCATGTTATTTCTTTTATTTCTGTTTATCCTTTTCTTTTATATTTTACAAGGATGTTAGTTTCATATTGGATGGATCATAATCAAATAAATCATTATAGTTAGGAAAGTACCACTAAACCTTCTCAGTTTTTCATAAATGCTTATATTATGTACATTGAGAACAATGTACAACTTTAAGTGTGGGGATGGGTTTAATGAATCTTTAGCTGATTTCTTTAAGTTTATTATAATCCTAATTAAAATTTTTATTAATTTATATCTTGAATTGGTTGAATATGTCCATGAATAATGTATTTCATTATTAAATATTAATTTGAATTGGTGTGTAAAAGGATGATGGTTAGAATAAAATTAGTTTTCTAAGACATATTTTTTCATCATCAATGAAATATTCAAGTTGAATGAAATTGTATATTATTTACACACATATATACACAATTTTTTTCATCAGCTTTTGAGCTTAAAGAGCGAATTCCATAAAATTTTTAAAGTTCTTGTTATTCTTTCATGTGTGTGATATCTTGTATAGTAGGATAATTCTAGAACTTGCTTTTATTATGCATACTAAGATCATATTTGTTAGATTAGAAACATTGACATGATGAAGGCATTTCGATTTACCAACTGGTTTTAGCCTATTTGTTTGAAAATTACCATATTTGCATAAGTTACCTTTAGGAAAAACCAAGTTAAACCACAGCCTTTTTCATTGATTGAACCCACATATTAACCTTTATCCTATTTTTCTTTGAAGACCTTTTTATTGTTTTGAAACTTGAAGGTTATTTAGGTTATTTACATGTTTGAGACTTGAAATTCTTGAAAGGTCCGTTATTTCTTTATTTGTGGTACACGATGAAATTGCTCTAAATTATTGTGAAAAAAGGAAGAAGACAAAATAGGAAAAGAAAAAAATAAATAAAAAAGAAAAAAGAAGATAATAATAATAATAATAATAATAATAAGTATACAGTACCATTAGTTTTACAAGGAAAGGACCTGTGTACACTTGTAAATAAGTATTGAAATATATTGTATAATAAATTTCCTTTAATTTACCCCTTCTTATTATCCCAATCATACCATACCTAAGCCCCATTACAACCTATACAATGACTTTTTTTATTTTTGTTTCTAGTTTGTACATAAGTGGTGGAGATGTGATTTTACTGCAAGCATATGATAAGAGTTCTACTATGCATTGATTGAGAGTTTTGATACTTTTCACCTTGAACATTTGAGTGCAATGATTAAAATCTTGGTGAGGGTGTAAGGAAATATATGCTTTTGATTTCAATGTGATTGTTGATGTGATTAATATTGCTTACAAATTTAATTTTAGAATAGCTTGACTCCAATTGTATATCAATTTGATTGAATATGATATGATGATGTATAGTATGAATGGACAGATTGAGATTAATCATGGATTGATGTTGTAAAATTTATAATTTTGATTATGATTTGCTTAAAGACAAGCAAAAGCTTAAGTGTGGGGATATTTGATAAATGGATATTCGACTATATTTTTTACACTCATATTTGATGTATTTAGCTTGATATTTTATAATTTTATAGTATATTTGGTACTTAATATGCTCTAAGTATGTTTACAGAGTATAATTGCCTTCAAGGACTTAAAGGAGAAGAATTCGGATAAAAATATAGCATAAAACAAAGATTCAGAGCACAAAAGGGATGCATGTCCATGCAATAGTCCATGCGATTTTGTGAATTTTGGGCATTTTGGTGATGTACGATCTGTTGCATGGTCATATAAAAGACCGTGTATCTCCCAAAATCCTAAGTTTCGTGATAAAAAGACTTTTTCAAGAAAAATTTGAACAGGAGGCAGCTAAAGTAGACTCTTGGAGGTGATTCCAAATGTGAAGTTCATTCTCAAAGGATTATTTTGGTCCAAAGAAGTAGAAAATATGAAAGAAATCTTCAAAAGATCCATCGAAATACAAGACCAAGCCTCTACATTACAAGAACATTCGATAGAAGACAATAAGGGAGATTTAGAATTATGAACCCACTATTTTTCATCCATATTTCTATTTATGTTTATTTGATTTCATATTCGACCATGTGTAATTAAACATCCAGTTAGTATTTAGGTTAGACGAACCTTATGTTAATGCTTTTATATTATTTGATTCTTTTATTAACACAATTGGTTGTTTGATATATTGGGATTTGATTATGTATTTTACTTATGTTCTAATAACCCGAGAATATTATATCATAATTTGATTTCATACGTAAAAATTGAGAAATCCTAATGTGAATAGATCTATCGTAATTAGAAGGAGTTTATTGCAACTCTAGAGATAGGATGAGATAAATCTTCCCGATTAAGGTCAAACCTAATAAAGGGACTCATAAATTGGTAACATAATCCTATAAGATTTAACTTGAGTAATTCAGTTAGAGACATTAGGATTAGTTGTTAGTACACTCAAAGTCACCTATTAGCATACTGTAGGAGTCTCTACAATCCAATACATCAACAAAACAATTCCATGATATAAGATCAATCTATTAAGGGTTTAAGGGGATTCGAACATAGATACTAATTTTTGAGAATGATAGTTTTTAAGTGAATTCCACTATCTTTGCATTCATTCTGATTTCCTATTTCTTTACTTGTTTTATTTTTTATTTTCTCCTTATTAAAAATCTAAATTCAATATGTAGGTTAGATAATAGGAGAAGGGTAATTACTAGTATTCATCATCTTTGTGGAATCAACTAGTACTTGCCAGTACTAGCTACAGTTATGTCGTGCATTTGCAGTTATTACAATATTGACTATTACAAAATAGGTCAATCAGTTGCCGTGTCCTGAGTCTTTTCTTCAAATTTGACGAAGTTATTCTGAATTCAGTTCAATTTTCTCCAAATTTATTCCTTTTCTTTTGAGAGACTGAAAGAAGACTTGAAATAAAATATGAATAATTTTAAATACTAAATTTTATTAAAAAATACCTAAATATTGGCTTAGTGCTCTTAAAATCATGCTAAAAATAAATTCTATTTAGCATAGATGATTTGTCGATAAAATTTAGGGGGCAATTGATATACCATAATTATGCAACCCATTCCTGGAAGTTAGGAAGCTTAGGTTTTGAGCTCACTAATAGGCAATCATTAGATGAAGGATAAACTCACATCTTGGACTTCTTTTAACTAGGGTTACCTTTCGAGACAAGTAATCTTCCTTGCCACATCCCTATCATAGAGCATCACTCATAAACAAAACATCGAGATTTAGATACATGAGAAGTTGTTTGGAAATCATTATCACTATACAACCCATGTAAGGAAAAGAAATAAAATAGGTAACTAAGAAAAACAATTCAAATATATATTCCTTGTGATCTCCTTTCCAAGTAATCGAATTAAAGAGTCTACACTAGAAAAACCTCTAACATTATTCTGTACAGGCAAATGACATCCACCATAAAAAGAATTTACAATTGAGTGAAATAGTAGTCCGACGAGTAAAATATATATGCACATAAATCACAATCATAATTATAAAGTTTAAAAATAAAATTTTCAAATTTAATAAATATGGTGTAACTTCTATATATAAGGGTCATCATAATTATATGACTTTAATGGTGTAATGTGTTATGTGTTATTAGTACTTGTCATTACAAAGGAAAAAGACACCAATATTAATGCTTTGGTACCTTAGTGATGTTGTTTTACTTTGGATTTTCTATGATTTCTTCCCACCCTTTTTTAATTTTGATTTGGAGGATGAGAAGACAAAAGTAATACGTTTAACAACTTAATCAACTTTTGTGTAGCTCATATTTGTTGTCTTCTCTTTTTTTTACTTAATTTTTAATTTTTTGTTATTTTACTTATAATTTAAGAAGCAAATAAATAGGCAAATCAAAATGTAAATATTCACTCTCGTTATCTATTTTTGTGCATCTCCATGAAAATAAAGTTAGACTCATTTTTCAAAGCTTGCAAATTTGATATTTGTAATAAACCAGTAATCCAACAAGTAAAAGGCACTACATTAAAATGACAGCAAGATAAGACTATAATTGTGCTTAACTAATCCATTTTTAGAATATCATTATTATACTAGGGCCTATTTGTTTCTACTATGATTTTTGGTTTTATTTTCAAATTTAATAAAAATTTTATTTGAGTTTCTAATTTTATTTTTAGTTTTTTTCAATTGTAAAGTCTACCTTGTATTATAGAATTTTAAAAAAGTGTAAGAAACTACAATATTCTTAAATTAATTACTTTATTATTAGAGACATAAATTATTCTTATATTAAATACATAATATTCCTATATAGGTGGTAATTGAATTATGTTCATCACCAAATTGCATTCAAACTTTCAAATGATCTATTTCGCAGATACCTAATATCACGTAAAATTGAAAGTAAAAAAGGAAAAGAGAAATAACATGCACATTGATTTAACGTAGTAAGACCATCAAAGCACATAAGGTGATTTATTTACTGACTTTATCTCATCTATTTATAATACTAAAGCCTTTTTTTTTGGTAAATGACTAACTAGCTATTTTTTGACAGAATAAGAAGTATTCGACTATTTGATCATGTCAAATCGCTAATAACCATGTTTGAGAATCAATTGATTAGGTTTGCGGATTGAACCCAATATGATGTGTTTTGAAATGTTCATATAAAAAGCGTTTTGCTTCAGAGACTGAGAAATTAAGAAATGAAAGGACGATTATGCCCAAAAGATATTACAAATTGCTCAAGCTATCATCTTTTATTATTGCTTTCCCTTCACCAAACACTAGTACCCTAGATTTCTTTGATTTTATTTAAACATTCTTCCACTCTTCCCTATTATAGTTAAACAATTAAAAAATATATTTGAGTGTCTAAAAATTCACCTTAACAATAACTTATTAGTTCAACAAAATATAGGAAAAATAAGCTTATTACAACTAAGTTATCAGAAGACACATGCTAGTGATAAATAAGAATAAATACCCAATTTAGGTCCAAACATTTTAACTGCTCAATTAAGGTCTAAACTTTATCAAGTTTACTCAATGTAAGGCTATTTTGAACAAAAACCCGACAGCATCATATACGCACTGTTAAGTTTGACATATGACCCTTTTACTTTGCTATTCCTTGGTCTTTGTGCTTGCTTCCATACATATGACCCTGCTAGCTATCAAGTTTTGGTCTTTTTCATATTTTTATAGGAAGGAAATTGAAATGGAACCACCAAAATTTTGCAATTTTCTTTATAACCTCCAATATTGATGATTTCAAGTTTAGAAATTAATTCTTATTTATAAAATAAAATTAAACATATGTTTACTCATAATAAATATTATTCATTGTGTCCATATAACAAAAAAATCATATACTTCGTCTTACCTTAATTTCCGCAAAAAACAAAGCTTTACCATCAAATTCAAGGCCTCCTCGCCTTCACAATATCATATATGTAATAATTTGAGGTTTGCATTTTACTAATTTCTAAAAGAAAATGACCCTTCCCTTGGTTGCTTCCTCTTCAATTTGCAGTTTCACAAGCTTACCTTCAAGAAACTAAGACTTGTTGCTTGTTCACAACCCTAAAGTCTCTGACCAGACAATAACCCATAGATTTGGGAACTACCAACTTGCTTTATGGGACTATAATTACATCCAATCACTAACAAGTGATTTCTTGGTAATGTCATCTTGTTGCTTTCATTCTCTCTTCCAGGTGTTGTTGGTACTTCAGTTTCTATTTGTTTGCGCAGGTGGAGTCATCTACAAAATGAATCGATAAGCTCAAGGAAGATGTGAGTGCGATGTTAGGGAATAAAGCAATGAATCGTTTAGATCAATTAGAACTGATTGACACGATTCAGGGACTTGGGTTTATTTATGTTTTCAAAAATGAGATAAGAACCATATTGGAGAGAATTTACAACCATAAGAAGCATATAGTAATATTTCGTTAAATAATGATTTGTACCTTGAAGCTCTTAAGTTCATACTCTTAAGACAACACAATTTTAAGGTTTTACAAGGTATGGGAGAGATTTTTCATATCATGTGCAATGAGCTCTTCATCATTAGTCTAATATACATAATAAATTGCAGAGATTTTCAACATCTTTAAGGATAATCAACAAAACTTCAAAGCATGTTGTGTGCGGACAAGAGACGGCAAGTATGAGGCATCATTCCTCACAGAGGAAGGTGAGAGCATCTTAGAGGATGCAAGAGATTTTGTAAGGAAGAACCTTGAAGAGTATTTGAACTACAACAAAGGTGATTGCATTCCCGTGTTAGCTAGTCATTCCCTAGAGCTCTCATTACATTGGCGAATGCCAAGGTTGGAAGCCAGGTGGTACATGGATGTGTACCAGAAAAAACAATCCATGAATCCTATGCTTCTTGAGCTTGCGAAAATGAAGTACAACATGCTTCAGGAGGTTCACCAGGAGGTTCACCAGGAGGATCTAAAATGAGCATCCGAGTAAGCTTGTGTTCTTATGCGTTCGATATAGTAAAATCAAAACAACTCACTTCTCAACAGGTGTTGTTTACTTTTCTTAAGGTGGTCTCTTCGCAAGAGCTTCAAAGAAAAATTACCCTTTGCAAGAGATAGGACAACTGAGAGTTTCATGTGGATAATTGGGGTTGCAATGGAACCACAGTATAGTTATTTTGGAACATAAAGCACAAAATACGGTTAACTTGGTACAATAATTGATGACATTTACAGTGTGTATGGCACCTTTGATGAACTTGAGCTCTTCACCTTTACCTTGAAAGGTTAGTATAATCGTTGTATATTTAAACTGAATCAAGAACAACTCTAATTCGGGTTTAAGAATCTGATAAATGGGATATTTTTGTTTGGTTTTAGGTGGGATATAAACATGATGAACCAACTTCTGTATTACATGAAGCTAACTTTCTTTGCTCCAGTCAATTATGTAAATGAAGTGGCTTACGTTGCTCTTCTGGATCATAGAGTTGACATCATCTACTACCTCAAGAAATCAATACTAAACTTCATCTTTCATAGTATTAATCTACATATAGGAATTAAGTGTATAATTACTTTCTTAATATGGCTATCTATTTCTTTTAGTGGATAGATTTATGTAAATCTTACTTAGTGGAGCACAAGTGGTATGTCGGTGGATATAAGCCGACGTTGCAAGAGTACATACACAATGCATGGATATCTATAGGAGGTCCTTTGATTCTATTCCACACATATTTTCTAACAGTAAATCCAATCACGGAAAAGGCTATGGAATCACTCAAGGAAGATGGGTACCCTAATGTCATCAAATGATTGTCAATGAGTTTTAGGCTAGTTGGCAATCTTGGAACATCTTTAGTATTGAAAATCTAAAATTTTTTGTTTCTGTTCATAGTCTACAGATTTTCTATACCATTTTTATTTTCTTTTTTTGGATGTTTTAAATAGTACGAGTTATAAAAAGGTGATTTTTTGAAATCAGTCCAATATTACATCCACGAAATAAGAGCTTCTGAAGAAGAAAGTAGTGAACAGATACACTACCTGATTAGTGAAACATGGAAGAAGATGAACATGAGAGGGCTCTCAAACCTAAGCACTTTGTCCCAACTCCCTCTCTTTGCAATTTTTCATTTTTCATTTAATGGTTAAGGCTAGGGGACGAGTGAGTGTGTGTGAGTTTTGTGTTAGACCTCCAACATAACACCGATACGTATATGACACTTTCAGGTTTCCAGCCAAAATAACCTTAATTGAGCAGGTTAAAACGTTTGACCCTAAATTGATCAAATTAAAACACGTTTGGCCCAAAATTGAGAATTTAGCCTAATAAATAAGTTAGTATATTAGAAAATGAACTTCAACTTGATTAATATGGAGAAAGAAAGTAGTAGTAATAATAATATGATTAATATGGAGGAAGAAAGTAGTAGAAATAATAATAATAATATTTATTATTATTATTATTATTATTATTATATGTTTTATGTTTTTATTAGAGTTATAAACTTAATTTTTGTGAAATTAAATATCTAAATTTTAAATTCTTATGAAAATATTCAAAAAATACTAAGATATAATACTCATATCTTTATAAATCTTTTTTTAAATCATATCATCATAAATCATTTTACGCATAAACATTTAATACTAAACAATTAATTTTAACAAATATTTTTAAATAAACAGCTGACTCTGTCCGTTTGGTCAAATCAACTACTATAATACCCTATCAGCTAATCGTGATAGAATTAACTAACAGCTAATGCAATCCGCTGATTGTTAAATAGAACATAAGACAATAAAACATTTTATAAAAACAATACAATATTTTTAAATAGTAACTAAATTATTTTATTATTGGTTACAAAAGAAAATTTTCTATCAGATGCATCATATCTCGAGTGAAACTAAGTCCCCGTGATCTTCAGCAAGTCTGAACAGTTATTTTGATGTAGCTAATAATGTTTATATGTTCATGGACTATATTTTATCACTGTAAAAAACAGAGGAAAAAGAAAGTAGGCCCTCCGGTCCCTCCCTCTGTAACCGTCTTCATCTATCAAGTAGGCGCCAACGATCGTTCAAATGATACTAGTTCTAAGTTCATGCGATCTAGACATTAAAAGCAAAACACTAAATCTGAAATACAAAACACAATGGGAAACTGTAGTGATGAATTGAGAGTGAGCACTTAAAAAAATAGTCACATATTGACGAATTTGCAGCAGTATTTGCATCCGTTTTGAGTATCCTTATGAAAGATAAACTTGGATTCTCATAACCATATAAATAAAGCAGGATATAAGAACATGGATTTCATTTGACAAATTATACATGAAAGCATTCCTCAAAATGAGGCTTACAATAACAATAATCTAACAAAGCCCTCAAGATCCTTCATTACATTGAACTCCACAAGGCAGATATTCTAACTCTCTTTAAGTACAAATGTGACATTTCCTACACTAGATCCACTGGCATTGAATTCCACATGGACACTTGTTATATTGGTTTTGCCCTATCTGGGTTGAAATGACTAGTGCAGTCAGTTTAGTAAACCAGCCGAGGTCAAAAATAGTTGCACAACAATCCTCTGGCCTAATAATTTTACTTATAAGCGGAGTGGCCCAGAGACAGGTTCACTTCCAGAATTAGCATCCTTGTGTTTCAAAGAAAGGTTTGCAAATTGGGAATCAAGATCCCTGCTATAAGTACGATGATGACCATAAGACAGTTGTTGTTTTTGATGCTGCTGTTGATACACTGCTTGTAACCTTCCAATCTCCCTCTCCAAAACTTCATGCTCCACTGATGCCATTCTCACAAGTTAATCAACACAAAAAGGGACAAATTAACTCTCTCAAAAGGAAAAGAAAATAAGAAAAAACATAAGTTTCCTTATGATGAGACATTTTTGCATTCGTATTCATTAGCTAACTTGCATTCAACTTCATCCTTTAACTCATTAACTGGAGAACTGACAAAATTCCCACATGTTTCAAGTGCTAGAAAGAGGCACTTTGGGTCACTTTGGGCTTGGGAGCAAAGGTGAACAGTTATATAAATACCAAGCACAAGAACAAATGAAGTGATAAATTAGCCAAAAAGAAAAACTCTGAAACAGATCCTTGAAAAGCGTACTTTAAGCTGTTTACCAATGTGACCAACCAAATCAAATGCATAAACGATAGGAACATGATATTAATAGCTCAACTGTCCGAAGTTGAGTAATATAACTTACTGCACTTAATAAGTTGCTCCTGTGTTAAGCTTTCCAAACGCTGCTTCAGGGTTTTATTTTCCATGCTCAGAATAAGATTTTGATGGTTGAAAAATTCAAGCTCAGCTGAAACCTCAGATTCTTCTGCCTGTGTTGAGTACAAGGAAATTTGACGAGAACAGAGTTAGGTTTTTGTCATTTTGTTGTAAGGTAAATTGCATATACTTTAAAATGAGGATAGGTTCGGTTTCTGTTGCTGCTCTAACATTACTTGCCTGTAAAGCTTGTACATTTCTCTCCAACTCTGCTATGTACTGAAGCTTTCGAACCCGAGAACGTTGAGCAAATTGCCTACACACATTGAATTATAGGTTACATTAACATATATGTCATATTAGATTTCAGTTGATTCAAGTGTATTCATAATCATCAACATAAAATCCAGGATAAAGATTGTAGTTTTGTCAACAGGTAGCACATCTCAAGGTATAAGAACGAAATCTTATTATCCCAAAAGAATAAGTTCACGCTTCAACCATAGATTATATACAAACAGTTAAAAGATGGTCCAATTTGTTCTCTAGGATGTAGACAGCCCCATAATCTGACTTTTCGCTGAAAAGGTCAAGACAAAAATGAGAAATCATGCACACCAAGTCCAATCAACAAAGTATGCGTCTATAGTTAACAGCATTTTCCATAAACTGCCTTCAAGTGAAAGCAATTCTGTGGAAGCCTCTCATGTCACCATTATCTAGAAACCATTCAACCCAAAAGAAGAATAAATTTTATATTAATCTATTACGGCCCCTTACATGAAATCTCGACGAACACAAAAAATCACAGATCCACCAAATATAACAGCTGGGCAACTTGAACTTGAAAACTCTTTGTTATACAAGGATTTGTTACCATGTCAAGAAACCATTTAACCCAACAGCTAAAAGGCTATAGCGAGAGGGCCAATAATGGATCATATATAACCATAAAATTGTCTATGATAATCTTAAGGTTGAAAAGGATAGATCATTGTCTTCTTACAGCTTATTCTAAAGTCCTCTCCGGCCTGTTCATAATAGAGCAGACCTGTACTATACATGCTAATTTTAACCCCAAAAAAAATGATGATTTGCCTAAAAAGTTATAGAGGATGTGCAACTGTCAACTATTGATCAAAAAGTAAACAAAAAACAACCAAATTTATGCAATAAAATGGCCCCTGAATGTGCATCTCTGAGAGTTGAGCATATCTGGTGAGTTTCTGTTGCACTATTTACTTTCTATCTTTTTTATTTACAAGAGACCCACTAAGTCAATTTTGGGTTCTCATGTAACTCAATTCATGGGTTGGCTTATCTATTTTGGTTCTGTTATTAATCATATTCCATGCAAAAGTGGAGTAGCTAACAGTTTTACGTAGCATAAATTGTGAAAAAGAATATATACCACCTATATAAAGAAACCAAAGAGAAACTGAAAACTATTCCATTTCCATAGATTGAATTCTTAAAAGAAAGATCTTCAAAAAGAGATAATTTATATTAAATCTTCAAGAACATACTTAAATCACGTGATATAAATACCTCAAGTAGTTGGTCTACAAAAAATTCATATTAATTCCAAAAATTGAAGGTCGTCCAAACAAAATAATTGAACAATCAAATATTATTTCAGAACTACTACGTCTGACCTACATTTCAAATTAGCAACAAGTTTAAGAAAATTTATCTCAACCCATGTAGCCTTTTAAATGTTATTATGCTCCTCCACTATGTGAGTCTTTATTGAAAATTAGGTATAAGAAAAACCATTAGACCAATTACGAGAAAGACAAAACTGGTATGGTGAATTATTTTCAGAAAAGCCAAAGAATAAAATCATTCAACAATAATCACAACTGTGAAGGGCAATAGTTTTGTACATCCAAAAAGTTCTACATTTGTACCTAAATTCACTCAACTATCCTTGCGCTCCTTTAAGATATTACATATAGTTTTTAACTAATATCTCGTGCATGTTTCAAGAAGTATAAATGTTCATACTTCTAATGAAAATCATAATATAAAGAATGAGAATCCATCATATTGATGTTGTGAAACATAAATTGGAGAATTATTTGCAAACTAATCCAACATTAAAGCCTACCTAACTATAAGAAAAAACAGGAAGAAACATTATGGATCTAATCTAAGGGTTGTCAAGTTGTGTTCTTAAAAACTTGTTTAGTTTTGAACCCTCACTTACAGGAAAAGCTAGAAGTTAATACGCCAAAAACCAGAAGGAAGTAAGAAGCTTGTAAATTAACAACACATATATGAACTCCAACAATAAGGATTTTATCAAATAATTCATCTTACCATAGAAATCAAACCTTATTTGAGATCTCAAGGCACTAAATATCAGAATTCTTAGAACAATAAGCAAAAGAAGAAGCAAGATTTTGGGCAGATGGAAATAAAGCCTTTAAGCCACATGCACAGGAAATATGCTTCTATTTGTATTAAACTTAACACATGGCAAAAGACAATACAAGAGAAAAGGTTAGAAAGGCATCTTCAATGCTTGTTGTAAATTTAATAGAGCCCAAGTAAAAGTCCAATAGATTAATTCTTGGATGTCAGAAATATCAGTTCTAAAATAAAATATCAGCATTTCAATAATAGAACTTCAACATGGGGCTCAAATTATCCTTCAAAGGTTTCATTTTGAACTCATAAGAAAGCTTAATAACTAATATGTTAAATACTGAATTAAGTGCCTCAATGGCAGGCAAGAAGGTGGAGATTGAAAACCCATGAATTTGCTACAGTGAAGTGACACTGAAAGTAACAGTGTGTACTTTTTCTCTCTTTACAGAATTGACCTCAAAGGAAGAACACATCACTACCTGATTGGATGTTCTAATGACACTAGAAAAATAGTAATCAGTACCTATCTTCCATACAGATTGTTTAAGATAAAAATCAACATCAGGGAGTAGTAGAAGGTACACCCATGTTTTACGAAGAATTTGAGCTTGTCACAAAACTATGTCTAGGATGCATAATTTTTGGGTCATAACAATGATATCGGAACAAAAGAACTTAGAAGTACAGAACATAATTTGACTTCAATTTTTAGCGGTTATTCTTTGTTAAAATTATGTCTAGTATGCACATCCATTTCCGCTGAACTGTTTAAGACCATTTTGATCTGTATGTTACAAGGACTCATTTGCTTCACTTTTAATATGAATAAATACTGCGTAGCTTTTGTATGCCACTAATAAGACTATACGCATGTCCAAATTTTCACTATCTTCAATAAGTATAATATTATTTCAGGTTTTATAATCACAGGTAGTTGGAATAAATTGTTCTCATCCATGCAAGGAAACAAAAAAAGTGCCAAAAATCCATCAACCAAAGGATAAAAAGAAATAAACCATGAGAAGCAAAACATTTTTCTCAATCCAAGCAAATCTAAATGCAATATCAAGAAGCATGCACAGTATCAACAAAAATAAACAATCTATATAATGATTAAAAGGCAACATAAATTAATTCGACTACTATCTTAGATTTTGCAAATTGTCTTAAGGCTCTCAAAGTGGTCCAACCCACTCCTTGACCATCTCTTTTATCTTAAAACATGTAACTGATTGTCCATTTCCATAAAGACAAGAAAAAGGGAAAAAGTTACTCAACCCAAGAAGTCATTCAGGGAACAAACTACAACAGATCTCAGAATTAAACATAATTTAAGATAACTTAACCATTTCATTAAAATTAGATTATCAAAGTAAAATCTTTTTGGTTCTTCCAACTAAAAACTTTTCATGGCAAACCTTTGAAGCAAAGCAATATTTCCTTCAGACATTAAATTTTTGCATACAAATCTTTTAGATCAGGTATATACAATAAATGCTTTTTGGAAAATTAATATCTTATTACAGAATTATGACCTAGTGAGAGAAACTACAACATAATATATTAAGAATCAGGGCAGTTTATGAAAAAAAACATAAATTCTGAATCAAACATTTAGCAATCTTAAAATACTAGTATAATCCATACTAAAATTTTATACTAATTCCAACTTATGAATGCTGGCGTTTAATTTTTCAACTCTTAATGTTCACTTGATCATTTCTAATTAATTTCATTATTCCACTACTACACTATACTTCATACTGCATTTCTTTCTTTCTGGCAAGCTAACATATGGAAACTAACTTATGGGTCCAAAATAACAATTACGACACCAATACCAATCAAGTATAGTTTTAGATTCTTACTACTAGCGAAACAAAAGTGATAATTATTGAAGAACATTCTTGTTGATCCAAAAAAGAATGTCATTCAAACATATTGAATCACATTAGAAACAAGACAACTCCATACATACTGTTTAGCACGTTTTGTATCAGTCTCTGATGCAGAGGACTTAGTATGAGAACCATCCTTCTTTTCAATGGCAGTTTCCAAATCATATGCGCCAGATTCAGATTGATCTTTCTTTTCACTGGCTGAAGATGGAACTCCATCTGACTCTTGTGAGACATATGCTGATCCTAAATTCGGCGAAACAGAAAGGTCCCAGGACGGAAGGAGCCTACTTGCACGGTGTGTTGTGTTTATAGGTGAATCCCAAGACCTGTGCTTCTGTTTTACCATATTTGTTTCAGTATAGATAGCATTTTGTCGGAAATCTTTATGATGATCAAATTCTTGAGATCCCCAGAAGGGTGTCGACATCACATGCTTATGTCTATACCTATCTGATCCTACATAAACCATGTTAGATGTATTAGCTACATCAACGTATGCAAAGGAATCACTTGACGAACGGCGATGAACCCTCCGAACAGGGGTCTCTGGCTCATTAAGGAGATCATCAAGCCAAGAAGGATGTTCATCTATGAGGAGAGTCTCAGAAGAAGTTCGCTGGTGATGCATGTTATGCTCTCTTGGTATTTGTACAGATTTTGATCCTATCACACTGTTTGAAGCATAATCAGCATAGGATGGTGAAACAATTGGAAATGGACTTTTTGGAGGTAGTAAAGCATGCTTTCCTGAGTACATCAAACTTTGAATATTGGAAGAACCTTTGGAATTTTCCATAGTGAAGGAGTTGCAAGTCCCTGCAATTGATATCATCTTAAGCCAGAAAACTTTAGGCACCAAATGAAAAATGACATGACATAAAAAATGATTGTTTCGTCACTTTGTCTTTCGGCGCCAACTTTTTTTCCCAGGTATTAAAATGTACTAACCTAATATCTAAAACATTACGCACATGATGAAACCTCAAAACAAATCCATGAAGCATATGGCTTTGGAGTTTAGTTATCATAGGAAAGGATCAGCTCAATCCATCTAAGGTTAAAATTTACCATTTTGACCTTAACAACATCACTATTTCAAATACCAGAAGAAGTCAGTGTGCTGTCCTCCAAATTTCAGCACAAAATCAATATTTGATTCCGGTAATAGCAAGTCAACACGCTACAAAATAACTCACTTGTAACTACAATTGTGCATCACTAGTGAAGTCAAATAACAAATCAAGCTACCAATGCAGCAGAAATCTTAAACAGAAAAGAAAAGAAAAGAAAATAGACCACCAAATTGTCAGTTAAATGCAATTTCATAGTACGAAGCTCAGTAGAATTCAAGAAAACCAAATGGTAATAAACATTTATGTGAGTATAAACTACTATTCTTGATGCCACAAACAAATACATTATAATATACATAGAAAAGAAGAAAAAAATCCACAAACAAGAACAATAAGACCACGATAGAAACCGAGATATCAACTTTGATTATGCTCCCACATTTTCTCGTCAAATCAAAACAGCATAGACAAGTACAGAGTGGGGTACAATCGGATAAAAAAGCACGCAACCCCAAGAATACGGGATTAGCAATTATATTTAAAGAGAGGGTTAACATGCAAGAAGAAGCTGAGGAAGAAAAAATGAGCTGGTCCATTGACAACAATAAAAATAATAAAAAAAGGTCACCTTGAAATTGAGATCTCTCCCAAATGAAGAAGCAGTCAAGTGAGTAATTGGATCTTCTTCTTTTTTTCTTTTCTTTTTTGGTTAGGGTTTGGTCTCTGGTTCCTAGATTCTAACAAAAGTACTCACCTGTCTCTCTGTAACAATCTGTGTATGTCTGTCTCTGTGTTAGTTGTAGTTTTTTCTCCCTCTGTTGGTCGTTGAGTTTGGGGTTCGCATCCACTCTCAACCGAAAATAAAGAGAGATTATAATAAATAACAAGAAAAATCAAAGACGTATAAATGTAATCTACACTTCTCCACTTGTTTGTATTCAAGTTCGTACAGCTTCTGTTTTGCTTATACCATACTCGTACCGTAATAAGAAGCCTAACAATAAATGCGGCTTCCGTGCTTTCAATGTCTATAATAAAGCAGACATAATACTTCACTTAATTGTCGAATTTTTAGCTTAAGTTCTTATTTGTCAAATTTATAATCCATAACTAATTTGTATAAAAAATATAAAAACTTAAACCATATAAATATATGAAAGTATTATTTAAAAACAACTCTTAACCCTGATTTGAATATTTCAAATATAGTTCTAACTAAATATTATTAGATATAATCTTATTAAAATTGTTAATAAAAGGTATACAATTTTAAAAAAAAGGATAATACGTGAAAATTAGTGTGAAGATATTTCAATACATATATATACAACATATTATTTTTTATAAATTAAATTTATTTATTTCCGAGAATTTAGTAGAATCACAAAAAATAGTAGAAATACTGATTTAAGATACAAAGGTGTTAAAACACCAAAATTTGATGGCTTTAAGCCCAAGCCTAAAAGTAATGTTTGGGCCCAACAAAAGCATTATCAAATGAGTTCAACCTAACTATAATTTACAAAAGATATTTGTGTTATGACAAGATTGATTTCGTCCTCTTCCATTGCATGTCCGATCAATTCATCGTCCCATGATTTATCTATCAGAAAAAATCATGGACATGCATTTCACGTATCACATACAAGTCCTCACATATCACATTATATATGTATATACGTATATATCAGAAACAGGTGGAAGCATAACCGAAACAATGAACATCATACCTCTAGTCATTGCAATCCGAAAACTCTATCCACTAATTCAATCCCATTATCGAATGAAGTGTTTCTAAATTTTCTAACATCTTAAACTCTCAAGTTAATAATCTAAACTTTTCTAAAACAAACGCAGAAAGTTAAGGGCCCAAAAATAACCCACAATTGTTCATATATTACTCTGCTCGTTACCAAGACAACGGGTAATAACAGACTATCACAACGTTTATGGTTGTGAATCATATGGATCATATATACACGAGAGAGTATTCTAACATCATCACCAATCTTTAATCTCCAATCCCCAATCTCCAATCTTTCGCAGGAGCATTCCTTGGATGTTACTCAATCCAAATTTTGGTGAATGTTGGGTCGTTCGACCTATCTTCCTATTCCCATTAGAATCTTCTTGACAATGGTTGATTGGTCGTACTCCTTTTCTTCGGATCCCTAACCTCCCTGGTGTTTAGATTTCTTGTTCAGGTAATATACTAAATTGGGCATTTTCCTTCTCAAAATTGGTGTTGGGTGCAACATCTTTGGCAGAGCTGGTGATGCATGACCCTAAAATTCAAGCTCCACACGTTTCCTTCGTATGATTTTATTCTCATCCCTCCATTCTCGGCGTAACTTATAGATTTCGATTTTGCTATTTTGTGTAGAATGGATATCTGTAACCCCGTGTACTATTCTGTTATTAGAGGCACCAGTTTTCCTTTGTAGTTGTCCTGCTGTCTTGATGGATGTTTGTAGCAATAATTACGAATAACAATAAAAATTCCACTCACATCTAGAATTTGGAAGTTCTAATAATAATCCGTCTTTAAAATAAAATAATCAATAATCAAATTAAAAAAATAACAATAAAATATAATAATTTAAAATATAATAAAATAATCAATAATCAATAATCAAATAAATAAAAATAATAAATAGTAGACAAATACTTAATAAATAAAATATAAAATAAGTAATAAACTAAATAATACAAAAATAATAGAAATAAAAATAATAGTAGGAATAATCATCATCATTATCATTATCATTATCATAATAATCATAATCATAATCATCATCATCATCATAATCATAATTGTAATCATGATCATAATCATAATCATAATCAAGTTACGTAGGAAAAAAAAAGCGTAAGCTAAGATTCTAGGAGCTAAGTACTACATATTTAAAAGTTTAGGTTAATAACAAGAGCAAAATGTTAAAAGACCTATGAGTACAAGAGATCCTTTATATGTTTCCTATCACGTAAAAGTTTTATATTGTAGGTCATGTCTTGTGTAAATTTTGACAATGTCATATCATTTTTAGTCACCTCCCCTCAATTCTTCTTAAGCCTCTATTTTTGTTCCTGCAATCACTAAGTACAATATTCTGGCATCTTCCCACTGAAGCGTTTGGGTGTCTTCGCTTAACATGTCTAAACCACCATGCCTCAGCCTCCTCAAGATCTGTAGTACCTCAAAACTCTACTGCTCCCATCTTACAGATCCACTTATAGTTTCGATCTACCCCAGAATCATCTCAGTTTGGAGTCACAGTGATAGCCTGCTG
>JAOTAY010000005.1:17840603-17869015 GCA_025629805.1 Erythroxylum baracoense
ATATATCAGATTATTAGTAAATAATAGTAATAATGTTAATTTTTTACTAAATAATAGATAAATTAATTAATATTGTAGACAAGAAAATGTATATATATATATATATATATATATATATATATATATTAATAAATATGATTAAGTAATATATATACTTGTTATTACTATATATATATATACATAACAAGTCAATAAACTCATACCTCCAACACTTGGCATGTTCCTTTCCATTGCTCAAAGGTCCAACACCTATCAAAGAAAAACACAAAGAATCCTTTTGCAAGAGAGAGTTATGGTAGAAGACCTAACCTTATTCTTTTACACACCCACACACAATATATATACAACAATTTCACCTTATGTCACATATTATGACATGTTCTACCCTAAGGGGTAGAATAGGTTAATTGTATCATTTTATATGTATGATGTGAACTATAGTTTAATGGGCCAACATATAGTCATTAAGGTACTACCATGTGCCTCAAATGCAATTAGCAAATTAACCATCCCATTATAGTTATTAAATATACATTAGGCAATTCAATTGTGGTTAGACATATGGAATTAACGTTGTGATATATATATATAATAGTATATAACATTTATACTGATAAGTATATAAACTAAACTGCGAAAATAATATTAATATTATTAGTTAAACATTAACACGATAATTTGACTAATCTTTCCTCTTCGTCTCATTTTCTTTTGTCTTACTTTCTACTTTTCCTTTGTCTCATTTTGTGCTTCCGCTTCATCTCATTTTCTGCTTCCCTCTCGTCTTACTCTCAGTTCCGCTTCCTTTTACTTTGACTTGCCCTTTCTCTTAGTTTCACTCTCGCTTCATCTTATTTATCCGCTTCCGCTTCCGCTCATTTTCTTTCGTTTTACTTTCTGCTTCCCTTTCGTCTTATTTTCTTTCGTCTTACTTTCTCCTTCCCCTTCCTCTCATTTTCCTTTCGTCTTACTTTCTGCTTCTACTTCGTCTCATATTTCTTTCATCTTACGTCTCATTTGTGGTTGCGTCTCTCTTTGCTTCTTTTTGCGTCTCATTTTCTATCTTGCGTCTTGCGTCTCATTTCTGACTTCCAGCTCATTTCAATGTAACAATAACTGATAATCTATCTACCATTCATACCAAAATATCTTCCACTACTTCTACATTCTTCCACAAATCATATACTTCATTCATGTAAACTGTTTCATAAACATCAAAGAAATTCTTCCAACTGACTGCTACAATCTCCTCAAACAGACTAATGAACAATTCGCTTTAGGGTTCTTCAAAAGACGATGTCAGGATATTTCAAGAGTCTTCTAGAATGGGTGGTCTTCTCAAGACTTTAAGACGCTTTCCCTCTAAAATTTTCTGCTGACAGACTTTACCGTCTGTAACAGGTTTCGTCTGATTTCTTTAAATCTTTTCTCACTTAATACCTTACCGAAGATGTAGCCTAACAATCAATAATAATTTTGATGATAATGACGAAACCACAGGCAAAACTAACACAAATGAAACTAAGACGAAAGCAAAAAGTAATTACAATAATTTATTTAACACCAATCAAAAAAATTTTGCCCTTAAAATATAATTAATTTAATAACTTATTAGGTAATTTTTTATTTAACTGTTCACAATTATAATATAATAAATTATAATTTACTAAAAAATTATTATAATTAATAGATTAATTAATATTTAGTATTATTGACCAATTAGCTCGTATATATTTTGTCATTTTGGATTTATTTAAATTTATATATAATTATTTTACTAATTACCTTTTAATTAATAGATTGACTTGAACCTTATTATATATTTTTATATATTTATGTAACGAATATTAACGATTCCGAATTTCATATATATTTCCTACAATTAATGCTTTTTTAATTATGCTTAAATAACAATTAATTAAGATTTTTCAGTTCATAATAAACCGTCAATGTTTTTAACTATCTAATAAATTATCAATAACAAAATATTTTACATTTTGACATTCTACCTTTTATATTTTCAATATAATATATTTAAATCTTCCTTATAAAATTTCCCTAAGATATTTAAATTTTCTATTATTCAAAAACTATTCTTTCCTTAAAAATTAATATAATTAATAGATTAATTAATATTTTGTATTATTAACTAATTAGCTCATATATATTTTCTCATTGTTTATTAATTTTATTTTATATATTACATTATAATTAATAGATCATATATTTTTCCTACAATTAATGCTTTTTTAATCATGCTTAAATAACAATTAATTAATATTTTCCAGTTCATAATAAACCGTTAATGTTTTTAACTATCTAATCAATTAATTTTTATTCACCCTTCGTATTAATTATAATCTTATATTATTTTAATAAATCTCCCTTATAAAATTTGCCTACCATATTCAAAATTTCTATTATTTCATAACTATTCTTTCCTTACATTATAACTCACTAAATTAACTGGGCATTATTACTGCGCATCGCGCAGTAACACTCTGCTAGTTGCTTATATAGAGGAGATTTATGTACAAATATTGATATTATAGGTGGTCTTTTCAATGTGAGTAAATGCAAGGGTATTTTCTGTGATGAAGAATAATCAAGGGCCATTAATAAAATTAAATTATATAAAAAAGTCTAAAGATTTTTGTTAGGCATTTGCAATAAGAGAACTTACGAAGAAAAGATGTAGTCTAATAAGTTTTCATACTTTTAGTTTATCCTTTACTTATTAATAATATTTTTATTTTTATAACTATTAATTTAAAATACAAATGAGTAATGAGCATTATTTTGTCAAATGCTCCAACATTGAAAAAAGATGCTATTACATTGCTTAATCAGACAACTTTTGTATTAGATTGTGAACATAATTGGAACATTTTTTTAATGCATTTCTATGAAGAAACAAAATCATCTAGAACATCAAAAGATTAGTGACTTTAAAATTTGCAGATAAAGAATAAGTTTTTTTAAATTTGAATTTTGTTTTTAAAAAAATAATACATTTTATTATTGATTTTATAATTTCTCTAAATGAATTTAGAAAGCTTAGTAAGAAAATAACATAAAATTCAATTAATTTTAATTATATTGACAATATTCATTTTTTGATCAAAGAAGAAAAAAACGTTGCTTGATCTTGATTATAGTGGACTAGAAAAGGCGATTTATGAAGAAAATAATTTGTCAAAATGAATAAATTAAGTAGACTTGACAAACCGACCCAGTCCTGGTCAGACCTAATAGTTATAAGAAAAATGATATCGTTTTTTATTTTTCTAATTTAAAAAATTTAAAAATTCAAGTTAGACCAACTCGAGCTAAATCAGGCTTTTGGTTGCCACGGCCAAGTTAAGCTCGGGCTCGAGCTCAAGCCCAGCAATCTTGAAATCAATGCAGCCTTAGGTTGAGTCTGGGCTCATGTAGAAGTTGTTGGGCAGGCTCAGGCCTAGGTGGCCTGGCACATTACCACTCCTAAAATTAAGTTCTGCAGATAGTCAGTCAGTATTTTATTATGAATATATTTAAAATTAAAAGTACAATGTATTACAATAGAAAGTAATTTCATTTATTATTGATTTATAATTTATTTAAATGCAATAGAAGATGTTGTTACAGATACTTTGACCAAATGCATGAATTTATGAGTCTTTAAATAGTATTAGAGATAGAAGCACAATTTTAATTGTTACTATCATTTTATGTTCATGGTAAATTCAATTCTAGTTTAAATTATTAAATTTATTATACATCAGTAGACATTATTGTATTTTATTTATTCCAATAAAGAATTTCAATTTTATATTATATTTTTGCTTATTTTTATTTATTAATTATAAATTAATTTTATGATAGTCTAATACCAGTTAAACCTTAAATCTCTTCTCTTATTGGTTTTTTATTCCTGATTTTTAAAATATTAAATCTTTATCCAAACTATCCCTGAACGTATGTGTTACATCTGGCTTGCACTGCCTCCATAAAGCTAATGTGAACTAGCGTTTAAAATAAAAGATGAGAAACTTTCTTTTAACTCCCTGATTTCATAGTTCACAACAAAGGTTTGCTCCTCTTGAGTCTTGACTGCGTCCTCTGCCCTCGGTACATTTTTAACCGCTCAACATTAGATGAATGACAACTTTTAGTATTACACTTTGATCAAACCAAATCTGACTAATTGATTATCTTATTGTAGCATCTGAGCAGTTCCAAATAAGACTAACTTGTAAAATTTTCAGATTTGTGCCTTAACCAAATTGTGTTGTCAAATTTCATTTCATTTAAAATTATATCCAGACTAATTTTCTCTAATTATAGAAAAACTTCCTAGGCTGCATTGCCATTGATCATCTTGAATTATCTCCTTTATTTTGGCATCATTTGGCATCATATGTCTGATGGAGTTCAACTTTGATATCTTGTGCAGTGCACCCTACCCACTCTAGTTATTATTCCAAAATTAAGTGTCATGTTCATTACCAATCACATATTTAAACTCTTGATCGATAGTATCTTACATTCCAAGCATTTTTTTTGGGTGTCCAAGAATTTTCATTTCACATTTGTCATGTTCGATAAGCTTGTGTCCTTTAAATGCTGAGAATGCATCCATCGATTATTTGTTTGCAAAATTTAGGATACAAATATATACAACGTACAGGATATGTGAAAGATTGCAGACAAGACTTTCACTTTTCGATACAACATTTCACGTGCTCCCGGTCTGTGCTGGCATGTAATCCATTTAATTGTCTGATTCTGAAGGATCACAAAACTGTAGTTGGCTAAAAAAGTTCAAACTTATGAACCAAGTAGCTTCTTCCATCTGGCATATCCTAGAACAAGCAGAAAAATGATAAAACAACCTGCTAAAAAACCTACCACAACATAACCGAATATCCCTTCTATTTCGTATAATTGACAAGGTATATTCATGCCAAATGCTCCGGCAATCAGAGTTGCCATCGCTATTGCAAATGACGCGATGGTTAATATCAACTGGAGCTGTATGAGCTCATTTCGCTGATTGTCAAGTTGTATGTTCACATAGTCTTCAGTGTCATCAATATATTCACGAACCTGCAAATTCAGATTAGTTGAAGAACAATTTCAGTTACTTCACGACAAAAGTAGATTAGTAATTCTATTAATAACATAACTGAGCATTATAATTTGTAATTCCTCAATAGCATGACCCTTTAGTTCAGCTACTTCAAATCACACACTTCTTTAATTCCCAACACAATCTCACTCGATACTACCAACACTAATATGTAATTTTGTTATAAAGTAAAATCATAAACAAAATTCTATTAATGCTAGTTTGCGGATTGACTTCTGGAAAAGATGAATATATTCCATCTTTGTTTCCCTGCAAGAAGCTCCAAAGAAAAAAATACGTTTATATTTTCCATGTACTTTATATTTCCTGGTAAGAAAACAAGTTTATACGAGTAACCAAGATTCACCTACGGACTGTTGCAATTAATTGAACCTTAACCTAAGCAAATTAAGATAAATGAAATCTTCCAGGGAATATAAAATGATATTTTCCAAGCCTATATATAACTGTCTAATATTCATGTTTAACATGACAATAAAGCCTGTTTTATGTTATAAGAATATCACTAAGCTGAATATCGAGCTCTATTACATCTTTTGGACAGGTTAACAACAAAATTTCAGTGTTCTCTATAGTTTTAATCAAGTACTCACAGATAATATTTTGTTCCGTGTCCCATCCAGCTGCATGAAATAAGCCTCAAGCAACATCTCCAAATCTTCCACATCCTGATCATCCAATGCACTGCCAGTCACCAGACTTGCGCTCCTATGAGAACCAAGTCGAGGTAGGGACGGTGCTGAAGGGACAATGCTATTCGAAGTTGCAGATGCTAACAAAGCATCAGACTGCTGAATCTGGATCCATTTCCTTGTCAAATATAAATCAGCCATGTCCTCATTGTCATCTAATAGGTGTTCAATTTCATCCCTAACCTGAAATAGGCATAATCCAGTCACTTCTTTAGCATTCAAAAATCAATTTGAAGCATCATGCTCCATAGCTGGAGACATCAAATTCGTATGAAAAAATCATAAACAAACAAGCCTGTGCATTATCATTGTTACATTCTTCTGTTCTCTTTTCACTGAGGAAGTCAGGGAAGTGAAAAATAAGCAAACTAACAAAATGCCCACACACAGGTAAGTTAAGGTCAATGGTCATTATCTTAAGCTCATCTGAATAAATTAAATGGAAATCCATTGATCCTGTTAGAAAGCTGAATCTGTTCCAATTTTTGCTCAATAAAGGAATGGTAAATCTTTCTTTTGAAATTCAGGAAGAAAGATAATTATATGCTTTCACATTCTACCTTATGCCTAAAACATGGATGTCTCAACTGATATAATTTAATTGTTGACTAATAATGACGAAGTACGTAACATCCGCAAGGCCTAAAGAAAAACAACTTCCACCTATGACGTATACCTAAACAAGTAAGACTAGATTGGGAAAAATAATTGGAACTTCCACATACAAAGCTTGTGCATACCAAAAGTAGACCATAAACTATGCTCGCACAATCGACAAGAAAATGTAAATGAGCAGGTATTTAATTTCTGCAGCATAAAGCCACCAATATAAGTCCTTGCATAAACAATACCCACAATTCAAACAAGAGAAGGTTGCCAACAGAGGTTCACAGGAAGAAAATAGCTTCGGTGGAAAGAATAGATAACCAGCATCTACTTCCATGAAAGGTGGATCTTTTGTTATTTCTATTATGAACATTTCATTTCTGAGAAGAAGAACCATTCGCTAATTGTTGAAACTCAATCTCCTGCCCCCCTATTGCTCTTTCCGTCAGATCACCTTCTTGCAAGAAGCTCAGAATCAAGCAATGAGAAATATGCAATTTAATGCCTCACACATGCTGGAAAGCTCCTTCCAACCAAAGTTCTATACTGCAGGCAAGCAGCACAGAGTCCAGAAATGTGAAAAGGATGGACGAGAGCATTCTAAATCCCAAACCTATGTGGCAAAACAGATATCACTATGCTGAGTGAAAAAATGCGCATGAGCCCCAATAAGCATTTGGATTCTCTATTCTTCAAGTTCTATATACAGGGAGCAACTTGGATGATAAGTCTCAAATGTCAAGAAAGATATTGACAAAGTAAAAATCATAAAAGGAAACTTTAGCCTGGTCTGCCCTAAAAGTTTATCAAATCCCATCGCAACAATTTAACGAAAAATTGGACCAGATATCCACCGATGCGGAGGGGGCTGACAATTGAACTCCCCTCTCTCCCCTCCCCATTTCCCCCTTACTTGTGCTCATTTCATGACATTGGTTGCTAGAAAAAGAAAGGCATCCCTGTATTAACACTACAGCAGGTATCAGTACCCTTTAGCTAACAGTTGGCCTTAGGTAGAAACCTTCTTCTCCATACAAGCGTTTCATACTTGCCATTGAAAACTGTCTGGACATGGTTTTTGCATGACAAAAAAGGCATGAAAAAAAAGTTGATATTTTCCATTCCAAGAAAGCAACAAAGTACTATTATTATAATTATTACCATTTTACTTACTTTGCATCAATTTGTCTCTCCTCTATCAAAGACTATATTGAATAGTCATTGGACATAAATCATCGAAGATTTCCTCTTTCTGTATTTCATTGCTTTCCTTTACATACATTATGTGTAAACAGAAAGATTGATATAATGAAGAACTAAAGAAGAGCACTGAAAGATATACAAACTGAGACAAAGTAACAATATAAATCAATAGTACCTTTTGGACGCGTGCAAGCAGACGAGTGAGATTGCTTTTCAAACTCCGCACATATTCAAGATTTTTGGTGCTTACATTCCTTGCCAGTTCATCTAGTACAGGATATGCTTCTCTCTCCAGGTCTGCCACACAGGAGTCCAAATATATGCAGACAACTTCTAATGCTATCTCAAGAACCTGAAACTCAAAGGGAAGCTCACACTGCAATCCTTCAGCAGCTTCCGAAACTGGTAACCATTGCCCATCAGCGATAACATTTACGCTTGCTTCATTTTCTTGACCATCGGCATGTCTTGCACCTTGAATCATAGGTAGGCTTTTATGAGGAAGTTGTTGCCTAAGCTGATCCACGAATGGAAGAACCTCCTGGTGGAGAGGATCCAAAATAAGAACTTCTTCAGCTGTAACTATAGCCCTTACAAACTCTAGATTGACAACCATGGCTTTCTCCCTGGCTGAAAATAAGACGAATCACATCTAATTCCAAATCTTTATCATAATTCTTGAAAAAAAAAAGACCAGTAAGAAAAAGTATGAAAAGAGTAAGAGACAGAAGAGAAGATAAATATTAGCCCAAGATCTCTATGGTGATAAAAGACATTCTTAGCCTTACTCCGGCCACTTCAATAAACTAAACAAAAGTACATACTAATCTTGTTGGATGAGTCCAATACTAAACTGTCCGACTCAAGGTAAAGAAATAGGAGGTAAGTGTTTACAGGAATCAGAAAATCATAGATGGATATAGGTAAACTGGAAATGAGGAAAACAAGCAACATCAAAGTGGAAAATGGGGGAAACAAATAAACCGTTTTATGAAGAATACAAATTTATGAACTGAAAACCTTGATGACTATTTGTTTGTATACTAAAAACGAAATTCCAACGGCAGTCTATGTTTGTGCTCAATATCCCGTACACAAGACTCACAAACAGCAATCACCAGGGGCAGAAACAGCGTAAACGGGGAAGTCATAGGCTCATCACAAGCACATATGATGATTGAACTCATACCCAAGAAAAACAAAGAGATGAAAATTTGGCATTAACAACTCCATAGCGAATTGTAGAAAAAGAAATGTATTACCAAGAATATGAGAGGAGTGAGAGAAAACAGGGCCAAGAATTCTCAAATCCCGAGCAGGAATAGCAACACGCTTGATAATGGTGCTTTTGTCGCATTCCACAAGCTCTGAATTCCCAAACCTATCAAACCTCATCCACAGCCTCGCCCCGATTGCCTTCTTCTTCAACTTCCCCACCACCAACCCTCCATTCTCGTTAGCTTCTCCATCCACCGGCGGTGGAGACGAGGGTCTCAACGGCGGAGGCGGGGGTGCCGACTCCACCACAGTCTTCAGGCGGCGCCTGCTGCCCTTTCTCAAAAACCACAATGGCCCCTTTCCCATAATCTCTAGCTCTCTATTTATAAATCTATATACACACAAATATCTAATGTGAACATAGATCCCAAGCCAAGAACAAAGTTTGACTATGGGTAACAGAAGCCTCCTCCCCTCTTCTCCTCCTTGATCGTCTGCAACGAAGCTAACGCTTCGAATTAATTAAACAATGATAAGTTGGATTTGTCTGTTGTGATCTGATGAGCAATCGACAGAAGGGAGACAACGCCATGTCTATAACCTATGATGCGTCATGGTGCGTAGGTATGGGTTTTATTTTATCTAATATATAATTTTTGTTTTTTGGTTTGTGTCCGTAATCCAATGTCAGTAAGGTAATGGCAAAGAGTTCGGTTTTGACTTGCTTTATATGCCTAATACAAACATAAAGACATATTAAAAATATATTTTTATCACAAGATTTAGGAAATCCAAACTATTCAAATATATGAATTCACCCCTTCCTACTTTTCTGAGCATTTTTATAGATGTAAATCAATAAATACAGCTAATAATCACATTACATGTAAATGTCCATAGAAAGAGAAGAATAAGTTGTTGCTGCAACCTGGCATACAAGCAGGTTCAGATCCTCTATCCTATTTAGCTGGTTCTACTCTATGCCATGGGCAATATGATAATGTCATTATTGCTTTCAAAGATGAAGTAAAACAAAGAAGAAAAAAAACACCTTGTCATGTTTTACATTTGACACAAAGAATCCCTGTAGAATAGTTACATTATTTTAGATAACTAAATTAAAAACATGATGGACTTGTTTAATATTAAATCCCTTTTATTGACAGGCTTATAGTATTTAAGTTTTGAATGGAGCTTCTAACTCTTCTATTAAATTAATACTCCTTATTGTCATGATCAATATTATATATTTAGCACACAAATAGGTACCCAGGTCAACGCGATCTAATCTAGAGCTCGAACAAAGGGAACAGTTTTAAGATTGGAAAAAAGTAAAATTGGAAAGTATTTTTGGTGTTCCATTAGTTCTAGTGATGCTACTAATAGGAGTTATGAACAAAGAACTTAATAATCCACGTGAGTTGCAAATGTAAGGAGGGATGTATAAGGTTAGACTTCTATGTAGAATTCAAATATTTGCACTTGATCAAATTTCTCTTCCAGAATTTTCCCTTTATGTCAAACTATAGACTTCATAAAAGAATTTTCCATAAAATTGTATAATTGAAGAACATTTTACATCCAAATATCCCAAGTGAAAGCACTTAAAGAATTATTTGACGCATAAAGCTTATTTACCCTAGAAGCATAATGAAAGAGTAGTATAGAAGAATGTTTTTGTTGTACATTATATTGAAGTTTATGCAAGTATTTATACAACATGATTTGAGTCTAAGTATAGAAATACATTTAATCTAGAGAAATACAATGCTAATATAATTGCAATGAATGTAGAGCTGAATTTATGGAGCTTGAATCATAGCTGAAGACTTGCATACGTTATCATCTCCCCTTAAGCTCATGGGTGAAATAACAGTGAGCTTGTGTCTGAGTTGATGAAATGATGTTGAGGCAAGATGTTTGGTCATGACACCAGCAATTTGGTCTTTAACTGAAATATGTCTTATGACCAAAGCTTTCTTAGCTACCAAATCACGAACGAAATAAATATCAATTTCAATATGTTTGGTATGAGCATGAGCAACTGGATATGCAGTAAGAAATGTAGCACCAAGGTCAAGGTTGGCTTTAAGTTGGAAAACCCAATTTCATTTAGTAAGGATGTAATCCAGCATAGTTCCGCTGATGCAAGAGCAATACTCTGATATTCTGCTTCAGTACTAGAGCGAGCAACTGTTGGTTGTTTCTTGGCACTCCAAGAGATAAGATTTGAACCCAAATAGATGTAATAGCCAGAGGTAAAGCGACAGTCATCAGGACAACTAGCCCAATCAGCATCAGAATAGGCTATAAGAGTAAGATTTGGTGATCTTTTAAAGTGCAAGCCATAAGAGATGGTAGAACGTAGATATCGAAGGATACGTTTGAAATCTGTCCAGTGAAAATCTGTAGGGAAATGGAGGAATTGGGAGACTTTGTTAATAGAAAACTAGATATTAGGACGGGTGAGGCAAAGGTACTATAGGGCACTGATAGTGCTTCGATATTCAGTTGCGTTTGATAGTGGTGTGACATGGTTTTTGGAAAGGGGTAATATGGGTGTCATAAGGGTTGATGTAGGTTTAGATTGATCAAGATTGGTGCAAGTGAGGAGGTCTTTAGTGTATTTAGTTTAGGTGAGGAGTAGGCCTTCTAATATGGTGGTGGCTTCAATTCCAAGGAAGTAGTGAAGAGGACTAAGATCTTTTATGGAGAAGGTATCATGTAGGTTCTTAATTAGAGTGGTAATGAAGGATTTGGAGGAGCTAGTAACCAAGATATCATCCATGTAGACTAAAAGGAAGGTTGTATCAGTGGGAGTGATGTGAATGAAAAGAGAGGTGTCAGATTTAGAGGGTATAAAGTTGAGTTCTATAAGGTTTTGGCTTAGGTGATGAAACCAGACATATGGGGCTTGTTTTAGACCATAAAGGGCCTTGTGTAGATGACAGACATAATTAGGATGTTGGGGATCAACAAAACCAGGTAGTTGGAGCATGTAAACATGTTTTTGGAGATTTCCATGTAGGAATGCATTGTTGACATCCAACTGGCGTATGGGCCAAGAATTAGAGAGGGCAATGGTGAGGATAACATGAATGGATGTTAGTTTAATCACAAGACTAAAAGTATTAGTGTAGTCAATACCTGGTGATTGGTGATATCCCTTTACGACTAGGTGGGCTTTATAATGATCTAGCGTCCCATCAGGTTTTCTTTTAGTTCGAAAGACCTATTTGCACCCTACTATATTGACATTAGTTAGTGGTGGGACAAGGGTCCAGGTTTTATTTCGATAAAGAGCTTGAATTTCATCAGATATAGCTTGACACCAATGGGAGAATTTTTTAGCCTGTGTACAACAAGTAGGGCCAGGAGGATCGGGTGAGGAGTTAATGGTATGAAAGGTCACATAATATTGAAAGGTTCTTAGTTTTTGGGTATTTGTGCGAGTTACTAAGATTGTTAGGTGGTTACGGGTTGTTGTGGTGATGATTGATGGTGTAATTGTGATGGAGTAAATGATGGAGGTGTGTATAGTGGTAAAGGTAAGGTTATTGTAGGAGGTTGATGTAATAGGGGTGGTAGATTGGTGAGGTCTTTGTATGAAAATTGGGTCTCAACGAAACAAACATGTCGAGCGAGATGGATTTTATTTGTGGTGAGATCAAGGCAACGATAACCTTTATGTTGGAGAGAGTACCTGAGAAATATGCATGGTTTGGACTTAAGAGTGAGCTTATTAGACCGTGGAAAGCAGGCACATCCAAAAACTCTGAGGTGAGTAAGATTGGGTTTGGCAAGGAATAGGACTTCGTAAGGTGTTTTATTGAGGAGCACTGGTGTAGGAAGAAGATTAATTAGATAGACTGCAGTTGAAAAGGCTTTAAACCAGAAGGTTTTTAGTTGTGATGCATGGAGGAGTAGGATAAGGTCTGTTTCAGTGATGTGTCAAATTTTACATTTAGCAACACCATTTTGTTAGGGTGTGTGTGGATAAGAAATTCGATTGATTATGCCATGAGTAGATGTGTACTGGGCAAAAGGTCCTTTAACTAGTTCAGGGGCACCATCTGTTTGTAACACTTTAATCTTTGTGGAAAGTAGATCTTCGTGAGTGGTTTTGAACTGTCGAAATTGATTAAGGGTTTGTGATTTATAGGTTAATGGGTATATCCACGTGAAACGATTGTAGTCATTAATAAAAATGATAAAGTATCGACGATCAGAAAAGGATAAAGTTGAGGAAGGCCCCCAGATATTGCAGTGAATAAGTTGTAATGGAGTAGCTGATATTTGTGAGGATGAATAAAAAGAAAGTCTAGTACTTTTACCTTAAAGACATGAAGTATAAGGTTTTATTATATAATATTTATTAGAGAGACTTTGAAATAGATTAGAGACCGTGGTGTGGCAGGGATGACCAAGTCTTTGATGCTAAATGTCAGAAGGCACTGTATAAGCAGTAAAGGCAATTGGTTTGAGAAATGTGCGAGGAATCCGCATTGGGTAGAGACCCTTGAGAAGTGGTATCCTAGTTTCTAGATCCTTTATAACATAACTAAAAGGATTAAATTCAATTGAACAGGAATTATTAGTGATAAATTGACTAACAAATAGAAGATTGGTAGTTAATTGTGGAACAAGTAGAACATTATTAAGATAAAAAGGTTTTGGATGATTGGTAAGTGTTCAGGTGCTAGTGGAAGTTATAGAAAGAATATTTCCATTACCAACAATCATTTGCTTTGTTTCATTGTAAGGTGCTATGTTGACTGAGAGGTGTAGATCGGACGTCATGTAGGGTAGAGGCACCAGTGTTGGGAAGCCAATCATCTATATTGCTATTAGTGGGATTTGTATTATTTGATGGATCATTTAAGCTCACAGCAAAAAAGGCATTGTGAAAAGTGTTTGGGTTAGGGTCTGGTTGAGCATTTCTAGAATTGGTGTATCGAAAACGACATCTAGCTATGGTAAGTCCTTTTTTGTAGCATATTTGACAAGTAGGTGGGTTATTGTTGTAGTTGGACCTTGTAGTGAGGTTAGGTTGAAAATGTTGGTGTTGGATTAAGGTATAGGGTCTGGAATGGGCTGGACAGTGTGGAGAGTGTGGCTGGTGAGTTTGATAGGCATTGGACTGGGCTGGTTTAGTATTGTGAGTGATGTGGGCCGGAAGGCTGTCTGGTACGGGCCCAAAGGCAAGGTTATTTGATTTGGTGAAATTCAGCTGATTAAGGTTGGAGAAACGCGAGAGGAGTGACCATGTTGTTGTCCTTCACGTCCAAAGTTTCTGTTGGTAGTGTCAACAGCAAAGGCAGCATCGACAGCAGGAGAGGCAGGTGTGTAATGCAGCGTTAGTCATTGTTCATGCAGAAGTAGTTTTGCACCGAGCTCAGTGAAGGAAGGTGTAATCTCTTGATTCTTAATAGCGGTGACAAAAGCTTCGTAGTCAACTGGTAGGCCGGTGAGAGCGAGGACAATAAGATCTTCATCTGGAACTGCGTCTCCAATTGCAGCGAGATCCTACGCTATCGAAGATAGATTTGTGAGTTATTCGGAGATGGAAGAGTTACCTTTCCTTGTGGTGTGCAATCGGTGATGAAGAAGAGAACGTTGGGTTGTTGTCTGCTGTAAGAAATGAGTCTCCAGTCAGGTCCATAGCTGGTAGGCAATGGTACATCCAAGTGCCAGAGAAGACACTGCTAGTGACAAAGTAGCGGTAAGAGCACAATACACTAATTCTTCCTTTTTGTCCCACTTTAGGTATTTTGGGGAGACAGAAGATGATGTGATGTTGATCTTCAGTGGTGCAGAGAGAGTGCCATCAATATGACCAAGTAAGTTGCAGGTACGCAAGATGGTTTTGACTTGATTCCTCCAAACTAGGTAATTGGAATTATCTAGGATTATGGTTATAAAATTTGTAATGTTTGGTAAGGCAAAGGATGTCGAGTTAGGTGAGATTATATTTAAGGGGTTCGGGAATGAGTGTTCTGGTTGTTGGGATTTCATATGAAAGTAGGGATTGGGTTGTGTTTAAAACAAATTGATGGTGATGGTGAAGGCTGAGTGGTTGGACAGACTTATGTATAGGTAAAAAGAAAAATTTAGACGTGGGCTTTGATATCGTGAAAGAGTAGTATAGAAGAATGTTTTCACTGTACATTATACTAAAGTTTACATAGTTATTTATACAACATGATTTATGTCTAAGTATAGAAATACATTTAATATGGCGAAATACAATGCTAAGATTATGGTAATATAATTGCAATAAATATAGAGCTGAATTTATGGAGTTTGAATTATGGCTGAAGACTTGCATACATTATCACATAATAACATTGGTTTGGGTAGGACTAAACGATGTCATGTAACTAAAACAAATAGAAGACTGATAACACATGATGGTTCTCATTCAACATTTAATATTCAATATTCCATCTCATCCTCATTTGATCGCTGAGGGAGAAACGACTACATATGTATTAGGAGGTCATGTTGATTTGATCAAGAAGCTGTTGGGTGAAGCTAATAATCATATTCTCCTAGTCTTTGAACAATTTCTTGTTCCTTTAATCCCAAATCACCATCAAGTAAGATAACCCAATTCTAAATACCCATTTATTTCTTTGTGAATTTTACTGTAGATAGTGGCAATGATTTTCAATATGTAGGAATTCATTAGGGATGCTACCAATTAGGCATCTCTGACTTATTTCTTTCAAAGCCTTATTTGAAAAGAGGCATTAAAAGAAAAAGTGTTTAATTGATTTGGAGTTAGACAGATATAAGTAGCATCGATTAGGGATATTTAGGAATCTTGTAATCTGTTAATCGTAGGGAGTACACTTTTAGCCATTGACCACTTACAAAGTTAGGTTTATGGTTTGGATTATAAGAAATCCTTGCATCATATTAGAAACATGAGTAATAGCCCTATAATCAAACCACCAAATATTAGAAGGAACTTCAGTTAAATTTAGTTTAAAACATACAAAAAGGTTAGATTTACCTTTCTCTTCAATCCAAACCATACATTTTAAACAATCTTTCTCATAATGTCCTTCTTTCTTATATAAATGACACTTATATGTCTCATGTTCCTTCTTGTCAACATTAGTAGCAATTTGTGTCACTTTAACAAGTGCTTTCTTTTTACGTTCTTGGCTTTTGGCTTGTGAATCTTATTGGCTACTTGACCCATCAGGTTGATTAAATTAACTCCTTAATTCTTTAGCCTTGTTTCCTTATAAATGAGTATAATAGACAATTTATTGACACTCTACTTATCCTTTATAATGTTGTATAATTTGAAAAGTTCCATACTCATAACGTAATGAGCTCATAATGAATTGCACTAAGAAGGAGTCATCAACTGTCATACCTAGAGTCTTTAGTTTGCTGCAATATTTGTCTTATTAAGGCCATGTTGTCGCATGCTCTTTGACCGTTCAAATGTCATATTCGTGTGCTTAGCCATTAGTGTACCAGGGAGAGACTTTTCTTTTCTTCACTCTCGAATTTGTGTCGATTAGCTTTCAATTTGGCAATGACTTCCATTAATTTATCTCTAAGCTTATAGTGATTCTTATTAGTGATTGTTGTTCTATGTTCTTTAACATCCATTTCAATATGACTAAGCACACTCCTCAGATGTCATCAGATAATATATCTACCAGTTGGCCTATCCGAGTGCCCAAATTTATTATTGAAGCCTCTTCTTCGTGAAGCTTCATGATTGACTTTTCAATAAAATTAGCCATCATATCTTCCAAAGTTGGCTCGTTAACTAGAGGTGTTTGGTGCGGTAAATATCCAGTTGGAGTGTAACCGTTCCATCTATAAGTGTAAGAATTGCTCTATTATGAATTGTAGTTATTGCCGTATACTACACCATGAGTTTGATAGCACATGCTTAGTCGCTTCCATATATGTGTTGGTGCTCAACATTTATAATTGTAGTGATAACTCCCACCAATGTCATGACACGCCCTATACATCAGTTATGCTTCCGAAAATATATGAGAACACTCCTCTCTCCAATATGGTGATGATATAGATCGTGAAGACATATTCTAACTCCAACAAAAGTCTGGTTTGCTCCATTCTTCCATTATGAGTTGTGGTTATGACAATGAATCGTAATTCCTACGATAAACCACAATCTCAAAATCAAGTAGAGAAATTCAAAAGATAATTAAATTAATGAGCCACAAATACAATAAAATAAAATAAAAGCAAAAGCAAAATAAAAATAAAAATAAAATAAAATAAAAACAAAGATAAAACAAAATAAACTGAAAATGACTAGAGTAATAACATGAAGGCTTTCCTAATATTAAAGTCCCCGACAACTATGCCAAAAATTTATTTGACTAATTTCATGAGTTAGTCAATATTGTAATAACCGCAAGTGCACGACATAGCTGTAGCTATTACCGATAAGTATGGGTCGATCCCACAAAGACTATGAACACTAGTAATTACCTTTCCCCTATTGTCTAGCCTAAGGATTGACTTTAGATTTTTAATTAAAAGAAACTAAAACTAAGTAAGAAAGAAAATAGGTAACGAAAATGAATAGAGAATTTAGGAAACACTAGGAAATTATCATTATCAAGTAATTAGTATATAGATTTTGAATCCCCCTAAACCCTTAACGAATTGATTTTTTATTATGCTATTGTTTTATTTGTTTATTAGATTGTGGAGACTCCTATAGTATGCTAGCAGTTGACCTTGAGTCTACTAACAACTAATCTCAAGGTTTCTAAAAGAATTACTTAGGTTAAATTTTATAGGATTGCTTTACCGTTTTACAAATCCTTTTATTAAGTTTGACCATAATTCGGAAGATTTATGTCATCCTATCTCTAGGATTGCAATCAACTCCTTTCAATTACAGTGGATCTATTCAACCTAGGATTTCTCATCCGCTATGTATGAAATAAGATTATGGTCTAATATTCTGGATTACTAGAACATAAATAAAGTAAGTAATTGGATAGTAACAATCAATCAAACCAATTGCATTAATAAAGAATCAAATCATGTCGAAGTATTATCGTATAGTTCATTTACCCTAACTACTAACTGGACATTTAATTACACATGATTGAATAAGAAATCAAACATACATAAATAGAAATACGAATCGAAAACAATGGGTTCTCCCTAATTGTCTTCTATCGAATGTTCTTGTGATGTAAAGGTTTGATCTTGTATTTCGATGGATCTTTCAATGACTTCTTCAGATCAAAATCACACCTAGAGAATGAGTTCCAAGTCTGGAATCACCTCCCCACTAGCTCCTCTGATTGCTCCTACCTTTTTGTCTTTAAAAGCATCCTTTATATTGAAGTTTAGGGTTATAAGGAGATGTGCATCAAACCGTGCATAACCAAAAATTACATGAATCATAAAGATGCACAGGCTCAGGGAAGTGCACGGTCGTGCATCCTTTCTGCACTTCAAATCTTTAATTTTTGTTGTGATCTCATCCGAATTCTTCTCATTTTAGTCCATGAAGCAATTATACTCTATAAACATACTTAGAAAAAGGTTAAGTACCAAATATACGATAAAAGTATAAAATATCAAGCAAAATATATCAAATATGGGTGTAAAAATATAGTTAAATATCCATCTATCAATGGCTAAGAAAAGGATGCACTTTCCACACATTTGAGGGTTAAGGTTATAATATGCCCTAAAACTATACCTTGATCTACCATAAAATGACATTTTTCCTAATTAAGCACAAGGATAGTTTCAATGCATCGTTCCAAGATAAAAGCAAGATTCTTTAGGCATTCATCAAAGGAAGAACCATAAATGCTAAAATCATCCATGAATACCTCGATGATTTTCTCAACTTACTCAGAGAAAATGCTCATCATACATCTTTGAAAAGTGGCAAGTGCGTTGATAATTCGAATGGCATCACTGAGTAAGCAAATATACCGAATGGGCATATAAATGTGGTCTTTTCTTGATCCTTTGGTACAATAAGTATCTGAAGAAAACTTGGAAATCCATTTAGAAAACAATAATACTCATATCCAACCAATCTTTCAAGCAATTAATTAATAAAGAGAAAAGGGAAATGGTTTTTACGAGTTGCCAAATTCAACTTTCTATAGTCAATACAAACTTGCCACATAGTTTGCATGTATGTGGGAGCCAACTCACCATCTTAATTAGTCACTATTGTGATTCCAAACTTTTTTGGAACCACCCGAACCTAACTTACCAACTTACTGCCAGAGATAAGCTAAATGACCATATCATCGAGAATTTTTAAAACTTCCTTCTTCACTACTTCCATCATTGGAGGATTTAATCTACGTTGTGCTTACTTGTGGACTTGACATCCTCCTCTAACAAAATACGATGCATGCATATAAAAGGGCTTATTCCTTGAATATCAGCAATAATCCATCCAATGACCTTCTTATGCTCTCTCAACAATTGAACTTGTTTGTTTTCTTGTTCAGAAGTCAACTCTATCGAAATGATAATTGAAAGGGTATGTTTATCTCCTAAATAAGCATACTTTAGGTGGGTGGGTAGTGGTTTTAGTTCCACATCAAGTACCAACACATCAGAAGATATCAACCTCTAGTAAGAATTAGGTAACTGTACGGAAGCCAAATCATACCTTTAAGGAGAGTTTTCTAACGATTCTAAGGTAGCTACCATTTCAATCAACTTTTCTTCCACTTCAACATCATTAATGGCTTTTGATTCCATATGCTTAGTCTAGACCTTTTCTAATTTTGATCCTTGTAACTCAATTTAAACATTTCCTGTACTAAAGGATCAATCACATCATCATAGAAAACATAAATCATCATGAAGATGTTTCATTGCATAAAAAATGATAACACTTTTCTTTTTTAAAGGGCTTAGATTTAAGGAAGCATAAATTGAATGAGACATAACATTGATTGAAGCTCCCAAGTCTAACATAGCTCCATTGATCTTGATGTTACCAATTTTATAGGGGATAGTAAAAATACCTAGATCTCGGCATTTTGGAGGTATTTTCTTCTTAAAGACCACATAAATGTTCTCACCTATCGTCACCTTCTCGTCACCTCTCAACTTTCTTTTATTGATAAATAATTCCTCAAGGAGTTTTGCATACCTAGGTACTTGCTTGATTGTGTCTAGCAAGGGTATGTTCACTTCTACCTTCCAGAAAATCTCTAATATCTCCTTATCTTTTTTCTCCTTGTTCAATTTTGCCAATCTGCTAGCACCAAAACATCCTCATCCACTCCATCAGGGTAAGCATTAGTACAGTAAGCTAATTATATGATAAAAATAGTCTCTTTTAAAGAGCTCAAGTTTAAAAAATCATAGGTAGAGTGAGGCATAATATTGATTAATGCTCGTAAATCCAACTCTCTTAATTAAAGTGATACTAATCTTATAGAGAATGGTAAACATACTTAGATCCCTACTTTTTGGAGATTCTAAAGACTACAAAAACATTCTCACCCATCATGGCCTTCTTATCACCTCTTAACTTTCTCTTATGGGTACAATATTCCTTAAGGAATTTTGTATAAAGGGGCACTTGTTTTATTGCATCAAAAAAAGGCATATTTACTTCTATCTTTCAAAAAATCTCCAGTATATCCTTATCCTTTTCTTCCTTATTCGATTTTTCCAATATGCTAGGAAATGGTGGACGGTTAGTCTTAACCACATTAGGACATTCAAAATTTACCTTTGAGCTAGGCGATGAATTTCCTTCTCCTCCTAACTCCTTCTTAATCTCATTTTTATTGGCCATCCTTGATGGCATCCTGTTGGCATCCTCAAGACCCTACCACTGCTTAAGGTCACTGTAGTAAAATTCTCTAAATTTACCTCAAGTTAAGATGACAACTTCCCTCCGCTTTATGTTTCTAAGCGGTTGATAGCTACCACCATTTGACCCATTTGGCTCTCTAAATTCTAGATGCTAGACCTTATGCCTTGAAATTGAGATCTTATCTTTTATTGAAATTGTTTTACATACTGCTAAAATTGCAGAGTATTAGTGACAAGTGACTTAAATATATCTTCCAAAGATGTATTTGAGTTGGAAAAAAAAGTCTTATAGCCTAGGTTGGAATTGTTATGCTCCCTATGGCATCTATAGAAAGTTGTTTTAATGCCTATTCCCTCTATACTCAGGTTAGGTGATTGCTCCAACCTGGGTTATAGGTTTAAGAATATGGGTTATATTAATAGGAAAAATTTCCCCTATAACATTGACATACTTTATACTTCCATCTTGTAAAATTGGACATCTATTTGTCAAATGGTTCATATTTTGACATATACCGCAAGCTTTGACCTGTACCTACCTGACAACAATTTGTCTAACAAAAGATCTTAGTTCATCTAGTTGATGTTCTATAGATGAATTGTTAACCCTCATTTACCCTATGAACATTATTATAGATGCCAAATTATTGAGTGTTTGTTACCATGTGCTCAATTTAAGTTCTGGCCTCCACAGGAATCTTTTCATACAATGCTCCACCACTTATTACATCTACCAAGCTCCTATCTATAAGCAATAATCCTTCATAGAAGTATTGGATAAGGATTTGTTTCATGATATTGTGGTGAGGGTAGTTGGGACACAACTTTTTAAAGCACTCCTATTACTAATATGGGGATTCTCTATGATGTTCAAAAAGCTTTTGTCTCGCAAATCTCTTTCCATATGTTAGTTGTCTTTAATGTTGGAAAGTAATTCTCTGAAAATAACCTTTTTATTTTGATCCATTTACTCACACTCCCTGTGGACAAATCAAAAAGCCAATCTTTTGCTACATCTTTTAATGAAAATGGAAAAGCTCTCAACATAATCTACTCATTCGTCAACCCTAGAGGCTTCATACTAAGATAGAGCACATCAAGCTCCTTAAAATGCTTGTGAACATCCTCTCCTGTAGGACCATGAAATTTAAGCAAAAGATGGATTATGCTAGAATTATGTTAAAAAGTAATATGTTCAGTAAAATTAAGAAAAGTAATGTATAAGGATCTTTGAGTCAAGTCTAGTGCAACCAACTTTTTATAGTTCTAGAAATGGCTATAGCTTCTTCAAATTCAATTCCTTTTTGTATACCTAGAGTTGTTCTAGTTTCCCTTTGTAACCTTCATAATGTCCTTTCGATCTTAGGATCAAATTATGCAGGGTCTTGATGAGAAAAGCTCGTCACTCCCATACATAAACATTAACAAACATTAAAAGATCAAGAAATAATTGTAAAAACTAATTATAAACTAATATATATACAAAATAACAATTAAAATTAAAAAAATAAATCACTTCACTCCCTACAAAGATGTCAAAAATCTTGGTGTGCATCGAACACATAAGAAAATAAAACCTAACTAAGGCAATTAAATTTGTAGTAGTGGTAAGAAATGATCATATCTATAGAGAGTGTGTGTTTAATTTTTATAATGAATAAATCAATGTTTAAGATTTAGGGAGGTGTTTGGTTGAATTCAACGAAAGAAATAAAGTAAGAATAAACTATTGAAGGTAAATCAAATAAAAATACAAAAATTATAAAATTAATCAATGGGTTTTGGATCTAGTTTGCAGTTCAATCTTATCCTTCACACAAAAAAATGTGTATAATCAATCGTTATGTTATTCTCATACCTCTCTTTGAAACTATTAACTATAGATTAACAATAAGCTCTATTAACCCTAATTTTTCCTTAGGTTATATCTAATTACAACAAGCTCTTTAATTAGGTATAACTATCAGACAACCTAGAATAAGCTCCCCTATATTTAGTGTGATAAACATATTACATAATAGGAAAACAGGTTAACATAGGCAACAACCATATAAGCTCGAGTTATTTAACCTGTGCCATATCCGTAATGATGCTTGAAGTGAATCAGATGTATAACAATTACATATTGCAATCTAGATTCTGGCAATATGTTCATACATAAATAATCTATTTAGAGTGTTTAAATCATTCATACATAAATCCCAAAACATTAATAATATAATAACACAATCAATTCCAAATAAGAGTGAGAACAATACTATTAGATTAAAAAACACCCACATATGTTTATCAGCCTCGATATCCACTCTAAATTAGAAGGATAAAGATTAGCTCCTTGTAGCTCTCTAAAGGTTAAGAAATCTGCCACCTTTCTTATCTCTAAAATCTTCATGTCTCATTTTTCCTTTTAAATTCTCTTTTATAGTAAAAATTAGGGTTCTGTCACAATACACGACCAACTATATGGGAGTGTAAGTGATCGCGTGTGTAAAAATTGCAAGAATCATGAACTTACACGTTCATAGTGACCTACATGGTGACTTACATAACTATATGGCTCACTTACACAACCATATAATTCCATACACAGACTTGTAGGTTGCAGAGGTAGCTAAAATGTTGTCTTCAATCTCCTACATGCTTTCAATTAGTTACACGATCCCATACATGACTGTGTAAGTTGCAATAAATTCATTTATTTCATTCTTTGTCTCATCTTCACCCTAATTCATCTCCTTCTTTTTTCCATAAAAGCAAGTAAGATTGAACATTAGGACAGCTCCAAGGATATGCTTTTAGCTCAATTTGGTTCTTGTTCCTCCAACTTGTACCTAAAACAAAAATATGAACCAAAATAATATCTTAAGCACATCATAACATTAATAACTGAGCATTAGGGAGTAAATATATAGTCAATCAAGCACTTATCAACTAGCTTAGCATGAGCTTACATAGCTCCACTTGTATTTTCTTTAGGACCTTCCATTTAATTAATCCATTTTATTTTTTAAAATGAAAAGCTATCTCACTCAAATATAAGACAATAAATGCTCAAATTCTTAATAAACACTTTGAAATATGTGTATAAGACACTCCAATTCTTCTTCATGTAAGAATTGATGACAAAATACGAATTTATAGGATTTTGAGACCCTTAGTATCTGTTAAACACAAAAATTAGCAGTTATAATGGCTAGTTGTATCACATTAGTCAACCATTAGATCACACTAGTTTACCAATATGCATAATATTCACTAGTCATTACATATTAGTTAACTAATGCAATACACTGATCGACTAATATATCAACTAATATAGCTACAAACTCTCAATACATCAAATTTGATAATTTTAATATATATTAGTTAATCACTAACGTACATAGCTCGAGCAATCCCCCTAAAATCATGATTTTAACAATCTTAAATGCTCATACTTAATTTGTTTAATACAATTATGACTTAAACACTTCCAAATGTTCCCAAAAAATGTTTAAAAGGTCAAGAGGCTTTCCCTTAAAAACAAAAGCCTCTTGATGATGGAAAAGAATCATGTAATAAATTAAGATGAAATTTTTATAGATTGTGAGCTTTTAAGATTAAACAATTAACTAAATTAGATTACAATTAACATTTCAAACTATAAAGCGACCTTGATATTCTTTTCTTCTTGACTTGATCTTCATTTTGATGGTTGGAAGCTTCAACTTTTCTATATCACCTTCACTAGCTACATCTTGTTCTTATGTATTATCACATCAAAATAATAAACTTATTAGTAGTACTTAATTATGTTTTATTATCATCAAAACATCAATTGGAAGCTCCGTTCTTTAAACAATCTTCCCTTTTTGATGATGAAAAAATATTTATGATATTGTAGAGCAATAATAAAATTAAGCACACAATCCTAGTAGTGATTGGCTCCTCCTTAATTCATGCAAAAATCCTTAATTTGGTATTATGCCTAAGTTGAATTTCCAATCAAATAAAAAAAGGATAAATTTTGATAAAACTAGAGATTGGAAATTTAAAAATATATTCATAGCTGCAATATCCAACCATGAAGTTAATAAAAAGAAGTATAATTTTGTAAGTCTCAAGCATTAAAAAAATAATATGACAAAGTGCACAAAAAACTAAAGTTTATCAAAATCAAAAAGATGTATCGATGTAATTTAAATGAAAACACCCTTGATTAATTTTCTCAATATGACTACAGAAGCATCAACTTGAAAGAATGACTAAAAATTTTAAAAAGTTTAAAGGATCTCTAACTTAAAAGTGACATAATTTCAATTTGATGCAATATAACTAGATTTTTATAAAATAAAGGATTTTGTTTTCCAAAAAAAAGAATGAGTTGTTTAGGGTCCTAGAAGACATAACATAACAAACAAGATGGAAAATATAAGAAAGGATAATGAGGAACCCCTTAAAACATAAAGATTGGATGAATATACAACTTCACTAATTGGCCCGTGATTGTGTGTGGTCAATTCTTAGATAAGGGGACATTGTTAAGCACTCGAAGACATCGATTAACTATGGTACATAAGTGGTCAATTAAAGGTGAAACTAATCTACGAGAAAACTCATTGAAAAGGAAGTTGGTCGACCATACTAAGAATTTGGTCATCTAGTATGACCAGATGACTAAAACAAAAATGGCAAAAGGGTCACTTTTGATCTTAACTATTTCACCGATCGATAAATTTAACTCTAACGTTTCAGAGTGAATAATTATAATCCTAACATTTAGAAAATGTTAAAATTAAACCCACTCTAATATAAAATTTAACTTCATCTGTTAAGTGTCATGTTAACGTCGACTTGACAATTTTTTAATATCTTTTGTGAGCCTCCAGTGTCACGCCATTGCTGACATGGTAAGGTGGGATGCACTTTTTAAAAATATAAAAACTTTATTTATTTATATGTGTGTGACCCACCATTTTTAATTAAACATTTCTTAAAACAAAAATTAACTTAAAGATGTTAACAAAATGATGTCAGTTGCTGCGTTTTGTTTAGCCTTTGTCTGAAATCCCTCCCTCCCTCACTCCTTATCTTATGTTTCTGCGTTTGGGATCAGTGACCCTCTGGAATCTGTTACCATCTAGAATCCTTCACCTTCTCATATCCCTCCCTCTCTCGTGAACACCGAAATGTTGAGTATTAAGTTTTGTATTGAGAACCTTGATTTCTTCTGCCTCTTCAGAAATGTCAACATCCTTGCCACGAAGCTTTTGTAGTACAGTTTTAAAATGCTTTCCTCTCCCTATTTTTGCCCGAATATGTAAAGTTATTTTTAAAACTCGTACACAGAGACCATGTTTAACATAAAAATTTAAAATGGCTCCCTTCCTTACTAGCCATCTTGGTGACTCTAGAACAGGGCTGTTCCTATCGTTTTATAGGCCCTGGGTGAAATAAAAAAAGGGCCCTAATAAATCGATAATATACAAACATATAAACTTAAAGTTTACATGCTTGTATGAAACATAAATGACTCAATTTATAAGTCTACATACTCAACCAAATATTAAATAATCATAACATCAGTTAATAATATCTTACAAATATCATTAACAATAAAATCATTAAAAATAGTAACAGTAACAACAAAATAACAATAGCAGCAATCAAAGAACAATATTAGACTGTAAAACACTAAGAGAATTGAACTAACAAATACACAGAGGATCATAATTTATGAAAAACAATTTCTACGTGCATTTCCAGATGCAAAATCATTAACAATATTATCAAGATCAATATTATCCAACATATCCTTCTCAATACATAACATAGCTAATCCATTCAACCTTTCTTATAACGTTGATGACAAATCCAACAATTATTACATTACTTGTGTAAAGTATAATGAAAATTATAATTACAAAAATTAAATTATTTTTATAAATAATAAGTAATCTAAAAATAAAAAAAGAGAAACACAAATAAATACAATATAATTTAATATTAATGTTATGATTTAAAATGCTAATATAATGTCCACGTTAATCAAAAATTAAAAATTAATTATAACATATTCAAATATTTAATAAGCTAAAAATACACTAAAAAATTAAAAACTTTACCTTTAAATTATACTTAGAACTCAGAAGACAGAATCGTAAAAAATTTTTGCTGCCAATTTTTGAGTTAAAGTACCTTAAATACATATATTGATAAAAATAAAGAAATTAGAAGATAAAAATATACCTAAATACTTCAAAACTATTTATAATTAATAAGTTAACGTTTAACTTAGTTAACACTAACTTTGAAAGTTAACGTTAACTTAATCAATATGAAAGTTGCTACGATTTCTCCACCAACGTTCTCCACATTCAATGCTAATTTCGTTGTAAAATGAGCAGTTTCCTTTGTTTTCAAGTAAGTGGATGACTTAAGCTAATTCAAGCAACTCTTCATTATGTATCCACGTTGGAATTTTCTACCTCACTTAGCAACGTTCTCTATCTCTACCTTCAATAACGTTTCCTACGTTCAGTGCTAATTACAGATGGGGCCTTTTATTTGTAGAGGGCCCTAGGCAGGTGCCCTGCCTGCCCCTGCCCAGGGTCGACACTGCTCTAGAATAAGGAACAAACCAAAAAGCATAATTGCACAAGGGATAAGACCTGCAGTTATGACATATGACAACCATTAGATAATAATTCAAGTGTTCATACATTGCTTATATTGTCTGTTGACAACACATTTTGGTGAAGGTAATTACTAGTTAAGGCTAAAGACTTCCATGACAATACAGTTCCAATTATGAAGGCAACTGACACTCCAGTGCAGATCATAAGCTACAGAAATAATACTGAAAGAGTTAATAGAATCATTACGTATATGTTCTTCCATTTACACATAAGCTGCATTATGTATATGATATTCTATGCTCGAATTAACTCTTGTGATCATTTTCTCAAATCAAACTTTTCGAATAAATAGCATTACCTAGTTAGCAGCCATTGGTGCTCCTTAAAGTTCTTTTGGTACAAATTCAACAGTAAAAATAAGTACCTTGCATCAATTGTAACCATGGAATCAAAGTTAAAATCAAGATTGGAAAATGAAAAAAATTGACCTTAAATAAAAATCTGAAAGCTATAATCAAATGACAAAAACCTTTGCGAAGTAAATGGCTAGCCAACCTACAACATAGAAGGTGATGGACGCTTTCATTGTTTGCGTGCATTCTCAACATTAAAAAAGAATATTGATAAGCTGAGAAGATATTAGAGAGTTCCCTCTAGTAGAAATCCAAAATATTTTGATTAATTGTCTGGCTATTAAAATGCATGGGCCATGCAAGTGTACATGGCTATTAAATTAAAATGCATGGGACATGCATGTATACATTACTATTAAAATGCATGGGTCAGTCTGTGTTACTATTAAAATGCATGGACCATACGTGGGCCATGCAAATGCACCAAACGTCAATATGGAACCAAAAACGAACACCGACTATTACAAATCCATTAATGTAAAGATTCACATTGCTATTTTAAGGAATGGTTCGTAGTAGCTAATCCTAGGTCTTGAATGTATGACTATTATCTCTAATTGTTGCTTTTCGTGTTGAGTTTGGCTCCTTTGTGTTGTCCCATATTGGTTAGGGAAAACAATTGGGGCAAGGCTCTTGACTATATAAGGAGGGTGCTACCTCCTTAGTTAGTGCACCAATCCAAAGTCAAAGATTTGTATGACAA
>JAOTAY010000005.1:17873895-17915605 GCA_025629805.1 Erythroxylum baracoense
TTGGTCAACTTATAACTATAATCGTATAATTATAAAATTAATTCCCAAATAAATTCCTAGAAAATTCATATTAACACTCCTTTCATGTAATCTTGATTATTTAAAGGAAACTATGTAATCCTGTATTTAATATATAAATTGGTCAACTTTTAACTAGAATCATTTAATTATGAAAATTTCCCAAATCAATTCTAAGAGAATTCATATTAACACTCCTCTTAAGTTAGAGCATTCAACTTATTAATTATATCATTAAATATTTTTTAAATTATTTTATGATAATATTGTCTAATTAACTTTATGACATGGGAACAATAATCTGTTAATGCAAGTTCTCTTTGATAAAATAACAATCAACTTTAACATGTTTGGTATAGTCATTTTGTAAAAGAATTTTGTGAAATCTAATAGCTACCTTATTATCACAATGAAAATTCGTAAGTCTTTGATATTCAATCCCCAAAATTTTAATCCACAATAACTTGTATACGCTATAAGTCATAAATTGTAAATTATCTTTTACGTTTAATCATGCAACATCCTTCTACTTCTTACTGCTTTAAGTAATGAGATTATCTTCCACAAAAGTGAAGAAAGTAGACATCGATTTTTTGGTTGTTTAGTCCCTTACCTAGTTAGTATCTTTTAATGTTAGAGACAACATTTTTCGAGAACAATAATCCTTTTCTTGAAGTACTTTCTAAATATCTCAAGATTTGATATACTTCATTCATATGTTTTTCACTCTACATATTTATGAACTAAATTACAACACTTAAATCATAAACTATATCAATTTTTAGCCAATCGTTAATAGTGGCCTATGTCTATTCTATAAGCATTACTGATAATTTGCAAGCAAGCATTTAAGTTTAAAAGAAGCAATACCCTTTAACCCTACACTTTATCTAAAGAACTGAAATAGTTTTTTCAAAGAATAGACATTTCATCAAACACCTTACATGCATTAGAAATTCATCCCAACATCACAAACTAAAATCATGTCCTGTCCCTTCTATCATTAACCTTTATACCTTAAAATTGTTTTCCAATCATATAATACTCAAATAAACGAAAGTAATGAAATACCTAGATTAACTTTCATCCAATATATGAAAAAACACATGACAGTGGCTGCAAAAATACCTCCACTGAAGCACACGATGACAATGGCCAGAGACACGACAGATAAACAGATGAAGAGGAGAGACGGAGAGAAGAAAATCACAAACGACAAACAAAAGAAGGAGATGAAGAATACGCAGGGGGAGGGGGACCTTCGGGACTGTTTAATGTAAAAGAAAATGACATCGTTTGGTGTTAAACCAAACGACGTCGTTTTCATTTAGTTTAAAATGCTGAAGTCGAAGCAAACGATGGCGTACCTTAAACGATGGAATTTACAGACAGACAAATTTCCATCAGTAAACTCAAAAAATTCCCACATTCTTTACTGACGGGCATTTTATACAGCCACTAAAGTTTGTCGCTAATTTTTCCAGGATGATTTCCCTCCATATTTACTGACAGATATTACTACCGTCGCTAAACAAAATTTTTCCCGTCAATGTTACCGACAAAAATTGATTTTCTGTCACTAAAGTCTGTCGTAAATTTTGTTGGGATGATTTACCTCCATATTTACCGACAGTTATTACTACCGCCGTTAAACGAAGTTTTTTTCATCAACGTTACCGACAGAAATTGACTTTTTGTCGGTAATTTGCAACGGTTTAGTTTCTGTCGGTAATTTTCTATCGCTAATTCCTACTTTTCTTATAGTGTTGAGGCTAGCAAAATACTACTACTGTGGAAGGTTGAACAACCTTGAAAAATATACACTTATGGGCTTGAAGAGGCTCGTCAAATTACTACTTGGCTTTTATAGTGAAAAACTCAAGTTAGATATTTAGAGACTAGACGTAGGCTTTGTTATAAGTCGAACCAGTATAAATCTACTGTGTCATTTTCTCTCTCTTCCTTATTTTTAAAATTTTGCATTATATGCTTGTATTTTCAAGAGGCTCCTTCAGTTTTACAATAGGTTCCTTATGTTTTTATATCGCAAGAGGTTTCTTTCAAAAGTCAACAGGCTCCTACTGATTAATGGGCTCCTTTCTTTTAAGCACTAGCAGGTTCCTTTCGAGTAAGCAGACTCCTATCGTTTTAAGCATTAGTAGACTCCTTTCGATTAATTGGTTCCTTTATATTTGAGAATTAACAAACTTCTTTCTTTTTCAAAGTCAATAGGATCCTTTCAAAAGTTTATAGAACTCTTCTATTTATAAATTTATTTTGTTTAGCAGGATTTTATCAATTTGAAAGTACCTTGAATTTTTTTACCCATAATTCAACCCCCTCTTGTGTGTGTTTGCTTTATCATTTGGTATCAAAGCTAGGTTTCACATTTATTGTATTTTATAACACGTGATAGATCATAGCAAACAAGTTAAGAAGCCTTGAAGGACAATTCGTCTCAAAGCCTCCTTATTTCAATGGAAACAACTACTTATACTGGAAAGAGAGAATGACTATCTATCTCCAATCTGTAGATATTGAAGTTTGGAAAGCCATCAGAGTTGGAGATACACTTCCCGCTACTGATAACATAAAAGTGTGGTATGATGCTGACAGAAGAAATGCACAGTTACATGCTAAAGGAAAACACCATTTGATGTGTGCACTATCTTCAGAATATAAAAAGATATCCTACTGCTCTACAGCAAAGGAAATGTGGGATAAACTTCAAGTCTCCTTTGAAGGAATGAACGAGGTAAAGAAATATAGAATAAGTCTTTTAGTACATCAATACGAAACTATTGCATTAGATAAGGAGAGACCATAGACAAATTCTTTGGACACTTCGACAACATTATCATAGCCTTAAAGAACTTAAGAAAGATATATCTCAATGATGAAGTTGTAACAAAGTTTCTAAGATCACTACTAAAGGAATAGAGACCAAAGGTGACAGCTCTAGAAACTACAAAGGATCTCAATACCATCTCACCCAACTAGCTAAGAGGAAACTTAATGATCCATGAAGCCAAGCTTAGGCGAGATGAAGTATCCTCATACAAAAGAGGAATGACACTAAAAGCAACTGAATGAATCAATCGGTGATGAAAGTGACATTAATCGGTGATGAAAGTGAAATTGAGTTGTAAATAGATGGAGATAACGAATTCAATTTCATGATCATAAAATATTTCCGCTTCTACAAGAAGAAACTGATGAAGAAAAGAGAAGGGAATAGTAAAACTGGAAACAACAGGTCCCTACTAAAATGTAACAACAATAATAACAATACACAAAATAATCAAATCATATGTTATCACTGCAAGAGGCCTTGACACATAAGACTAGAATGTCCCCTTGTTTAAAAAGACAAAACAAAAAATAGAAAATAGAAAACAGAAAACCCAAGAGGTAAGTGATGACAGTAACATAGTCAAATGAAGATTTTGAAAACTTTAAAGAAGAAGAGCCAGAAGAATTTAGCAATGTTTGCTTCACGGTTGAATTAGGAGATAATGAGGTATATTATTCTAACTCTGATATTGAAGCTGATGAATTGAGAAATGTATATCATGAATTGTATGATCAGTAAAAAAATTGACAATAAATTATTTCAAAGAAGTTGAGAAATCCAAGAACAATGAAGCATGCTTGAAGAGTAAGATTAAATCATTAGAATCTGTTAATGAAAATCTGACAATTAAGAATATGTCACTTGAAGATGATTATAAGCAAAAGGTTTTTGAAAAGGAAGTTCTAGAAGAAAGATTAACCAAGTTGGAAATTACTTTGCTTGAGAATGATTATGATAAAGTGAAACAGCTAGAAGAAAAGGTTGTCATCCTAGAACTTCTAGACATGACGAAACACCTCGTCATGAACAAACTTTTACTTTTGATTCCTTATCTTTTTCTTCCATAGTAGGTTATTTGGACACTTCCATCGAATATATTTCTGTCTCCTCAAAGTTCCAAACGTCATAAATACCTAATTAGGAGACCCCAGAAGATAGGAAATGGAAGATTGTTACTATATTGTCTCTACACTATACTAATTCCTCTTCAGATGAAAAATAAGAAAACTGAAAGAGTAGTTGGCCTCTTAGATCCTTCCTCAGAGCAGAAGTCTGAAAGGATACCAAAAATTGCAGGTCCTACTCTAGAGCAATAGGCTCTTGTTCCCCCTCAGAACGAAAATAGCATGAATGATCAATTTCTTCAACTATTGAGGGAAATTTGCTCTAACCAGGATCAAATACATGAACAAATTGACAGCATCCAAAACTAAATCCTGGATTTGCAAATTCATCTTAGGAGAAATTCTTCCTAACTGTGACAATCGATTTGTCTCTATTTATACTTTGTCTTATTTCACTTCCTCCCCATTTTATTTATTTTTTTGTGTTTTTTTTAATAACAAAGGGGGAGAGCTTATGTGGACATATTTTTTTGCATATATATGATATGATCCCTTGATGCTACCTTGATTATATCTGTGATTGATTCTGCTGTGAAAATTTATGATACATAATTAATAGGCTCCTTTCTTAAGAGGCAAGCTCTTTCTAATTATGTGTGAACACATAAAAGTCACAAGTATCTTTTGAAATCATCCATTATCTTTTTTAATTTTGAAAAATAGATCTATTATTGCTTGTCATCATCAAAAGGGGGAGATTGTTAGCTCAAGTTTCATATTTAACGATTTTGATGATAACCTTATAATATTTCAAAATTCAAATTGGATTTATTTCCTTATATATAAACACCGGTATAATTCTTAAAAGAAAATAAAATCATAGAATAATTGATTTACTTCTTGCAGGAACCTTCTTTTTGAACTTACCTCATTAAAAAAATGGTTTATTCAAAAAGATTTTACTTATTATGAAGGTCATATATTAGCCGCGTAATTACTGAAAGATTTTTGGCGAAGATGACAACCTTCTTTATAAACTTACCTTATTAAAAAATGATTTATCCGAAAGGATCGTACTTATTATGAAGGTTATATATTAGCCACGAGATTACTGGAATATTTTTGGCAAAGATAACATCGAAGTTAATCGGAATTAAATCCATCCAATTGACTAAGGATGTAAGTGAAGTAACAACTAGTTGAAAGAAAACCCTACTTAAGGAAGAATCACTGTAGTTGAGAACAAGCAGAGCGAATAAGAAAAATTCTCGAAATTATATTCACAATATCAATACTTTTGAAAGTGATATCATTGTCAAATCTTTTGTGTTTTAAAAAGTAAAAATATTTTTGAGAGAGATTATGTAGCTCATGTATTAAGATTTACAAAATTATGACTTGTACATACATTACAATTGGTATCTTACGTGTCAGAAAATACATCTTATATTACTTGTCACGTCAGTTCTATTAATGGACACTACAACAAACAGATGAGTTTATGACATTTTATTTTGTGACAAAACGAAAATCGTCGCCAAAAGTTAACATATTGCAACGATTCAAAGAATTCGTCATTAAAACTAACCATTTAGCGACTAAAATGAAAAGCGTCGCAAAAGGGAAAATCTTTAGTGACGCATAGCAGAATTCATCAGTGACGTATAGCAAAAATCGTCACCAAACGCAAAAGGGGGGACGTCTTCCTCCTCTCTCTCGTTGATTTTCTACTATTTTCGTCCCTGAATACGTGCAACTTTCTCTTCTTATCTTCGATTGTCACCTAGCGTCTCCCTGGAATTGAACTGAACTTGGTAAGTATTTCTTCGATTTGTTGTGGGTTTGTGTTTCGTGCTGTGTTTGTTAGTAGCAAACGTAGGATAATTTGTGGGTTTATGGTCAACATGATGACGATGAATTGATCACATAAGTACTTTTATCCCCGTTAGTTCTTAAAACCGTTATCTTTTTATCTAACTAATGCTCAACTGAATTCATATGCTTTATTAAACAACATAATTACTTCATATTTATTCTTATATTATGTTACTCACTAACAACTTAATATAAACATAATTACAAACATCATAAAAGATGAAAATATAGTTTTCTATTGAAATAAACATATCTAACAAATAACTATAGTATAATATCAAAGTTGATAAAGTTTATATCCTTGAACTTTTACACATAGACCAATAACTAAAGTGGTAGTTAGCTCATAAGGAAAAATCTTTGATAGGAGACCTATTAATGATCAATGCCTTTCTAATTTGGCAAAAAAAGGTCATCTTTAACAATTATAGGTCTTATGGTCACTCACTAATTGAAATTGTTTATATTGTAAAGAAATATATAAGAAAGGCTCCACTTTGATTTAAAATTTTTTTAATAGGAATAGAGGACTATAAGTAGGTAGTGAATAATGGTTTGTCTTCTTTTTACTAAAGCTCCTAGGCTTATTTTTATTTAAGGAAACTGCAAAGCATTTAAGAAAAACTAAAGAAAATGAAGAAAGCCTATGAAGAAAACCTTAGAAAGCTTTATTGATAAGCTTAAAATACAATATAGATAAAAACATTTGTTTTTGTTATATATGTTCTACTTTTATTTTCATTTCCACTAATCCTTCGCTTTGTCATTATTTTGAAAAGGATGCTAAATGTTTAAGTTGACAAAGATATTGTTTAGAAACTTACATTACCTTCAAATTTAAGATTGAGTTTAGAAACTTTAATATTCATAGTTAAGCTAATAAGAACCTTAGAAAGCTTCATTCATGCCTTAAAATACTATATAGATAAAAAAAGCAAATATATTAAAAAACACAACCACCTTATCAAAATAATGCTACTTTTATATACAAAAAGTACCACTATCCATATTAATTAGGTAACATAAAAGAGATAACTTTTTCTTTATATAAATGCCTAAGGTGGGTTGACATTGAAATTTTTTAACCTTCTTTCTTTCATGTCTTAATTATTGGCATATCCTTTCCTCTAAGTCCCATCTCTCATGGAACCTAATCTTCCTTCTTTGTGCATAATTTAGATACTTATAAATTATGTCATTATAATGTCTATGCATATTAAATATGATTTTAGGCCATTTAATCTTTAATTCATAGTTTTCAATATATTTATAATAGATTTTGTTGTTCACCAAATCCTTTGTCTATTTTGCAGATTCTATGTCCCTCATTTTGCTTGGACTAAAAAATCACATAATTTGTGTGGCATCCTTAGGTACATTTTTCCCTGCCCACCACATTAGTCCAAAACTAAGAAAATTGTTTCTGTTTTAAGCCCTTTCTTCTTTCTATCTTTGTAAATTTGTATCAAAGTGTCCTATTCTATTCCAACAACATAAACAACTCAAGTCAACTGTATACAACTATACATCTTTAGGTATGTGAATTAGTAGTAACCTTTATTGTTTTATATATCGATTGTTGCTTCATTTTGTTGTATATTGTTTACTTAATTGGTGCATATGAACTGATACAACGTTGTTGAAGGCATGTGATATTAAACATAGGTTTTTTTAACATGACTTAAAACAAAAAATGCATGTTATAACTCTGTTATCTTTTTGTATTGTATAGCTAAATGGATAAGAGTTGGATGTCTCATCGAAAATGGTCAACTAAATACGTAGAAGGAGTTAAGAGATTCATGTAATTTAAAAAAGATCAAATGTTAAATGATTGCTTAAATGTGAACTTCCAAAGTTAAGATGTGGTATATAATCACTTACTCATTCGAGGCATAGACAAATTCTATACTCCATGGCTTTGTCATGGTGAACGTAAGGAAGTAAGTTATAGTAGAACTACTGGTACAACTTATGATGATAGTTACAATAATGATGTTGATGATTGTGATGTGAATGATGATGGTGATGATGGGATTGATGAGATGTTAGAAGATTTTCAGAATTATATGGAGACTATGAATGAAACAAGAATGCCTAACATAATTGGTAGTATGAAATAAGATAATTTTAGGAAGTTATTGAAAGTTTCTCAAGAACAATTATATCCAGGGTGCTCTAATTTTTTTCAACTCTCATTTATTATGAAGTTATTTCATTTGAAGGTTTACAATAAATAGAGTAACAAGTCATTTGATATGTTAATTGGCTTACTAAATGATGCATTACCTATAGGATATAAGGTACCGAAATCTTATTATGATGTGAAGAAACTGTTAAGGGATCTTGGATTGGGATATATTTCAATTCATGCTTGTAAGTATGATTATGTTCTTTATTGGAAGGAAAGTAAAGAACTTCAGGAGTGTCCTATTTGTGATACATCAAGGTGACAGGTGGATGATGGGAGAGGGAAAAAGCTACCGATGAAAATCCTTCGATACTTTCCTATTAAACCACAATTACAAAGGCTGTTTATGTCAACAAAAACAACCATAGATATGAGGTGGCATAAAGAGAAACGTATTAATGATAACATTATGCGTTATCCAGCAGACTCAATGACATGGAAAGAGCTTGATAGAAAGTTCCCATGATTTGGACAAGATTGTCATAATGTTCGACTTGTATTGGCCTCAGATGGATTTAATCCTTTCGATAATATGAGTGATTCATATAGCATATGGCCGGTGATTCTAGTCCCATATAATTTACCTCCATGGAAGTGTATGAAGGAACCTTTTATGTTGTTGTTTTGGCTTATTCCAGGACCTACTTCTCCTGGTAAGGACATCAATGTTTACTTGCAACCATTAATTGATGACTTAAACGATCTATGGGAATATGGATTACAAACTTTTGATGTTGTTGAAGGCAACATATTTACAATGCATACTGCTTTATTGTGGACTATAAATGATTTCCCAGCTTATGGGAATTTGTTCGAGTGGAGCACTAAAGTGTATATGGTTTGTCTTATCTGTAATCATCAAATGTATTTAAAAAGGATACGAAGTAAAATATGTTATATGGGTCATCTTTGTTATTTGGAACATAGGCATAGATGGAAAAGAAGTAAACAGTTTAATGGCACAATTGAGATGGGTGAAGCTTCGATGCAGTTTTTGAGTGATGATATTGTTTACTAGCTGTCACATTTAGGTGACATTACACCTGTCAAACACCTAAGTAATAAAAAGCATAAAAGAAATGATATTGAACTGAATTGGACAAAAAAAAAGCATAATTTTCAACTTGCCATATTGGAAAGAATTACTATTGAGGCACAATCTTGATGTTATGCATATTGAGAAAAACATTTGTGAGTCCATTTTAGGGACTATCATAGAAATTGATGGGAAATCCAAAGACACTATTAAGGCCAAACTAGACTTGGAAGATATGAATATTAGAAAAGATTTGCATTTGAAAAGAAGAGATGATGGTTTGTACTTTATTCCCCCTGCTTATTACAACATGTCAAAAAGTGAGAAACAATAATTCTGTCAGTTCCTCCAATTAGTCAAATTTCCTGATGGGCATGCATCTAATATAGGCCGTTGTGTGAATGTTAAAGAGGGAAAAGTGTCAGGGTTGAAAGTCATGATTGTTATATACTTTTTGAATGACTACTTCTTGTTGGAATACGTGGGTGTTTGTCGAATGATATGTTCATTACTTTGGGTCAAGTGGAAGAGTTTTTAAAGCAATTTTATTGCAAGACACTTAGAGTTGAAGAGCTTGATAAATTAGAGAAAGACAACATTGATTCTATGTAAGCTTGAACTATTATTCCCCCCATCATTTTTTGATGTTATGTTCCATTTGGCAATTCACTTACCATATGAAGCAAAACTTTATGGACCGGTTCAATTTCGATAGATGTTTCCTATTGAAAGGTAATTTATATTAAATTCAACAAGTTTTTCCTATGTTATTTGTTTGTAACAATTCCTAAGTTTATAACTATTTATGTTCAGGTTTTTATACTCTCTTAAGCATTATGTACGTAAGAGAGCTCGACTAGAGGGGTCTATTACAGAGGCTTATATAGCAAATGAATACTTGACTTTTTGTTTAATGTATTTAACTGATGTGGAGATAAGATTTAATAGACCAGCACGTAACTTTGATTTTAAGGACGATGGTGGGTTGTCTATTTTCTCCCATAAAGTTAGGCCACTTGGTGCGGGTAAATATGTGGACTTAACTAAAGATGAATTTGAAATTATCCATTGATATATTTTGAACAATTGCGAGAACGTCAATACAGACATGGAGTACGTATGTTCCTTTTTATTCAAACAATCATATTACAATTCAGACATAATTCGTAGCAAAGGGATCATTAATGTTGAATAAAGACATAGGCAGAAGTTTGTATCATGGATTAGAAATTGAGTAAGTTTCTTATTAATTACATATTATAAAAAATGAGAATATGTATCATCCTCATATTTATTTTGAATTTGTCGTACAGATGATACGATTATATAATCATAACGTGCAAGAAGTGACAATAGCATTATATAGTTTGGCATATGGGCCTCATATTTGTGGGAAGAAATACACAGGTTGCGTTGTTAATGGGGTGAATCACATACAAGATAGAGATAGACGAGTTAGAATTTAAAATAATGGGGTTATCGTTGAAGGATGTTATGATGACAAAATCATTGATTTCTACAGTGTAATATCTAAAATTATAGAGTTACACTACATCAAGGATAAGAAGGTTGTTCCACCTAAATGCAAATGGTTTGATCTAACTAACATGAGAGTGAACGGGATATCACTAGCATAAATGTTAGTAAGATATGGTATGATAATGATCCTTTTGTCCTTGCAAGTCACGCCAAACAAGTTTTTTACATCAACAATGCTGTATTGGGTAGCAATTGGAAGGTTGTTCAAAAGTTTCTACAAAGAAATGTCTTTGATTTTTGTGAAAGGGATACTGGTGAATTGGATGAGGATGTTGATGAAGTCTATCAAGATACTGGATTGGAGATCAATAACGAAGGCATTCCAATATAAGATGTAGATCTATCATCATTCCATAGAAGAGATGTCGAGCCTAACATAGTTCAACTGGATGAAGTCTAAGCCCATCTTATCTTACAAACAGATGAAGATTATACTCAGGATGACTTCAATGACAATGACGATACTTTGCTCAAATATATTAGTGATGAAGAATCGAACGATAATGTAATTAATGATGATGATTTTCTTCATCTTGATCATGATGATAGAATGTAAATAAATTGTTTGTATTGTTTCAAATTTTAATAAGATAACTACCTTATGTTGTTGATGTTTTAGTTATGTTAATTTACAATTACTACAAGCATATTTTTAATGTTCCACTTATGTCTTTGTGGATGTTGATGATTTTCAAAATCTTGATCATGATGATTGAAAGTAAATAAATTGTTATGTTGTTTGAAATGTTAAGAAGATATTTGCCTTATGTTGTTGATGTTTTATTTATGTTAATTTATCATGACTACAAGCATATTTTTCACGTGTCACTTAATGATGACATTTTTCAAAATCATGATTATGATGATGGCATGTAAATAAATTGTTTTTGTTGTTTGAAATGTCTCCAAGTTATAATTATCTTACGTTGTTGATGTTTTAGTTATGTTAATTAACTATGACTACAAGCATATTTTTAATGTTTCACAACATGTTAATTTTATTTTTCAATTACAATTATACATTATGTTCATAATTCGTTTTACACAGGTTCATTATAATGAGCCCTGGTAGAAACAAGGAAAAGAGGGTGGTAATGGTAGATGAAGTTTCCCACAGAAAAACCAAAAGAAAGTCAGAAACAACCTTTACCAACATCGTTTGGTAGTTATGAGGGATCTTTAGGTCTGTTATTGATAACCAAACATATTTACATTTATGCTAAAGTTGCTCATTAGATGTTTAGTGTGTTTTTCTCGTTATTTTTTTAAGTCCCAATACTGGCATCAGAAAACGAGATAGAGGTAAAACAAACGATGATGAGTTGCAATGGATGAATGTTGCAATGAATACCAAGTTATCAGTGATGATTGACCCCACGCAACGACACCCAATGGATAATATGCAAGCGGTAAAATTGGCCAGTGAGTTGGGCATTGTTATGAGGAATAAATTGCCTTGCCTTTAGCATGTCAGGAAGTTAAAGGAAGACAACTTGCTCCAAAATGCTTTGGACAAAGTTTTGATAATATTTTAATTCATTTTATTATATGTGTTATGATTTTACTTAACAAAAAAAATAATTTAACTTATACGTATCTTTCACAGATGAAGTTCAATGTCGTTGATATCGACACGCTTGAGGTTTCAAACAGTGTTAGTTCACTGTTGAAACAAAGGGTGAGGGATCATCAATGTCGACTTCATAAATATTACCAGTCTTTCCCTTTCGATGAAGAGGCAAGGAGACATGTTCCGGAACGGGTGATCGAAAAAAATTGGAATGAAATGTGTGATTATTGGGCTTCAGCAATGGTTCAGGTTTGTTTTCTTTCTCTTCACATTTCCTTCCATTAATTATGTTTATACATCTCATGACTACTTCCACTTCTCTTAATTTAGGAAAAGTGTGAGAAAGTCAAGGCTAACAGAGCAAAACTGAAGACTCCTCATAACGCCGGCTCTGGATCATTTGTCGTTGCCCGATAAGAATTTGTAAGTGTAACGTTTTCAATTTATTATTGTATTTTTTAATACAATAAATTCTAATTAGTTATAATTTTTTAAATTCATATTATAGAGCCAAACACAAATCTAAGGGCAAGAGTGTGATAGGATCAAACTATACAGCACACACATACTACAAGGAAGGTCAAGGCTGGACGTCTAAAGAGGCACAAAGTAATTATGTAATTACAAATTAATTAATATTACAATTTATTTTTATATGTAATAGTACGTAATAATTTTTTAGTTAACTCGATTTTCTACTTTAAATTGTAGGACAAGATGCAGGAGTTGTTGCATATGTCATTTGCTTAGGAGAATCAGCTCAATGTCGATGACATTTGCAACAATGTCCTTGGTACACGATCGGGTTATATCAAAGGTCTTGGGTATGACCCTAAGCCTGTTGGTGTCTCTTTGTCACGATCAGTATATGTCACGACACTTCAAGAGGAGAACAAGGCACTGAAGACTAAGTTATAATGTACGGAAGACAAGTTAAATCGTAATGTAAAAGAAGTAAACAAGATTAAAAAGATGGTCAAATGATTACTAGGCTCAACATATGTCAGTAGTAGTGATGACGATGAGGAGTCTTAGTTTATGTATGACTTGTAATTATTTTTTTTATAAAATGCATTCTATTTTTAATATTTATTTTATTTCAATTTGTTATTATTTAAAATATGTTACTAATATTAATTATAAAATAAATAATTTTAATATTTCAAATTATCTTAAACATTGTAATAAATTAAAATAAATTTGTTTTTAACAATTATAATAATATTTAAATTCAAAATTAAAATTTGTCACTAAATAATATTAGCCACCAAAACAAAATCATCACAAAAAGTTATTAACTACGTTTACAAGAATGTCTTAAAAACATTTTGCTACAACCACATATTAGTAGCTAAAAGTATTTTACTACAAAAACAATATTGTCACAAAAAATTATTAGCTACCAAAACCAAAATCTTCACAAAATGTTTTTACCTACGTTTGTAGAAACTTCTTTAAAAACATTTCCCTACAACAAATAATTAGTAGCTAAAACTATTCTGCTACCAAAATGAAATCGTTAATAAAAATAATTAACTACGAATATAGTTTAATAGAGAAAAACTTTTACCTATGAAACAGAAACGTCGCAAAAAAATATGTACAACATTTTTTATTCTCGTCGGTTATACTTTCTACCGACAAATTTTTTGTGTCGGAAAAATGTTTTAGTGACGATTTTGGTAAAACATCGCGGATGTTGTTTTGCTACCGGGATTTAGCGATGATGTGGGCGACGATATTTTTCGTCACAAATTACTATTTGCGACAATTTGTTATTGTTTAACGACGTTTATTTTCGTCACTAAATGTACTGTTTGTTGTTGTGTGACATTTCAAACTCCTTCTTCATGCTTATTCAAAACTAATTCATAAGTAATGAGGATGAGCTCATGTAGATCATGTCATCTATGTAGAGGCTAACAAATAGAACATATTTTTCCTTTCTTCTTTATGTAGAGTGTAAGCTCATTTTTGCTTCTCTCGAAGCCATTCCTAATGAAGTAGGAGTCTATTCTTTCGTACCATGCTTTAGTAGTTTGTTTTAACCCATAAAGTACCTTTCTCAACTTATACACTTTCCATTCTTCACCTTGAACTTCAAAACTTGTAGGTTGTGCAACATAGACTTCTTCTTCCAACTCCCCATTTAGGAAAGTAGAATTTACATCGAATTGGTATACTGGCCAACTTAATTGTACTGTACGAGCTAACAATTTTCTCACTGTTTCAAAGCATGCAACAAGTGAGAATGTGCCTTCATAATCGATACCATGTTTTTTAGAGTATCACTTTGCCACCAGTCATGCTTTGTGCTTCTATATGCTTCTATCTGCATTGTACTTAGTTCGAAACACACATTTGACTCCAATTGCCTACTTATCTTTTAGTAATTTTGTCAACTCACATATGCCATTTCTCTCAATTGCCTTCAATTCTTCCTTCATTACTTGTTTCCATTATTCTTTCTCCATAACTTCTTTGAAGGAACTTGGATCAGTCACGTAAAGAGCCTGCGTTGTCTCATATGTGTCTCTCAAGGATTTGTATCCTCGCGGCCCCTATTCTTCAGTTGAATTTGATGAGTTTAAAGATGCTCCACTTCTTGATGGAGTAGTTACTTCAAATGTCGTAGGTGTTGATAGAGTGGACTTGTAGGGAGTGCTAGGTGAGGTTTGTATCTGATTATCATTAGTGGAATGCTCTTCCTCAGTAGAAAATTCCTCAAGTAGAATAACCCCGTCACTTCCTTCTTACCATATCCATCTTATTTGCTCATTGAATATCACATTCCTACTAATAATAATTTTTCCATTTGTAGGATTGTATAGCCTATATGCTTTTTAGTTAGTGCAATAGCCAACAGAGACACATTTAATGGCCTTTTATCCAATTTACTGCAAATTTATAAGTTAATCAAAGTATAAGCAACACACTCAAAGACCTTTAAATGACTTAGCCCTGACCTTCTTCCTATCCAAACTTCATATGGTGTTCGATCTTGAGTAGCCCTCGTCAGTGAAATGTTTAGCAAGTAAACAACTATAGCGACAACTTCTCCTCAAAGTTATGTTGGTAATCCTTTCTCTTGGAGCATACTTCGTGCCTTTTCTACTACAGTACTTCATTTTGCTTCGGTTTATAGGAAGCATTGAGCTCCCTATGAATGTCATGCTCTTCACAAAATGAGTTGAACTTTTATGAAGTAAACTCTCCTCCTCGATTTGTTCTTAGTGCTTTAACATACTATCCACTTTGTTTCTCAACAAGAGTTTTAAATTTCTTGAAAGTTTCAAATGCTTCTTCTTAGTTCTGTAAAAAATATATCCAACTCATACGACTAAGATCATTAGTCAAAAGCATGAAATATCCGCTACCTCCAAATGTTTTTGTATTCATTGGATCACACAAATCTACGTGGATTAAATCCAAGTTGTTCGGTGCTCTCCTAACCTTTCCTATAGGAAAGGGCTTTTTACTTTGCTTCCCAGAAATACAAGTAGACATGGCAATGGGCCCGACCCAGCCCGGTCACTATTATGGATGACTGCAAGCAGGCCCGTGGCCCGCGCTGGCTGGGATTGACCAGCTCGTAGCCCGGCCCACCGACAGGCCGGCAAGTTCGTGGTCGACCGGTGGCCCAGCCGGGCCGTCTTGGCCTGTATATATATATTTTTTAAAATGGGCGGGCCACGGCCCACGCGGGTCAACCGTGGTCGACCCCTGGCCTGGCCCCGACGGACCATGGTCTGCCCGTAGCCCGCCCAATCCGGGCCAAAAATCGGGTGGGTCAGACGGGCTGGACCAAAATTGCCATCCCTATATACAAGCTTCACAAACTCCCAAAGTATTAAACTTGGCATCCTTCGCATTATTTCTATTTGTTACAGCAACTTTATTGCATTGAGATTAAGATGCCCATACCTCTTATGCCATAGTCTAGTTTCTTCTTATTCTTTAGTTATCCTGGCACAATTTTCCAAATTTGAGAGCTCTACCGAAAATAGCTTGTTCTTTGTCATACTGACTTCTGCTATAACCTGACTTGTTTGCTTATTCTTAATAAAACAAGATGAGTTATCAAACAACAAAGAATATTCATTTGACAACAATTGACCCACGCTCAATAAACTTTGAGAAAAGCTAGGAACGAAAAAAACATTAGAAAGGTACTTAGTTTTACCATTACTATTCCTTAGCTCAACTGTGCCTTTTCCTTTGACTTGAATTTGTTTGTTGTCAAGCCTAACACTCATCTTATATCTTTCGTCCAATTCTTTAAGCATTGCCTTAGTCCTTGTCATATGGTTCGAACACCTACTATTAAAGAACTAAATGTCCTGCTCATTTAGCTTTTGTTCCTCTTTTGCTAAGAAAAAAAGGCATTCCTCTTCTTCATCATTTTCAGTCTCCTCTTCTATATAGCTTGCTTGATTTTGTCTTCTCCAACAATTCGCCTTGTTATGACAGTAGTGTTTACAACAATGACACCAAATAGTTTGTCCTCGACCCATTCCTTGTCCTCGACCAATACTTCCTTATCCTCTGCCGGCACTTCTTCCATGACCTCTTCCATCAGCTTGCTCGTTGTCACCATGCATGATTCCTTTAGTTACTGAAGTCTCCCCCTTTATTTGAAAGGCTTTTTCCTCTATTTGCTCATCTGACCTGTTAATTCTTGCTTTATGGGTTTGTAAGGATCCCATCAATTCATCAAAAAAAAACTGATAGGTCTTTTGATTCTTCAATGGCAGCTACTATATGGTTAAATTGGGGCATCAAAATTCTCAACACCTTAGCCACAACAACTTGATCATCACATTTTTCACCATAAACTTACATTTGGCTCATAAGCATTGAAACTCAGGAGAGATACTCTTACACTATTTCATTATTCCTCATCATTGTTGTTTGAAACTCCTGACGAAGTTTCTGCAATTTAATAGTGATAACCTTTTTGTCCCCCTGAAATTCCTTTTGTAAGATCAGCCATACTTCCTTAGATGAAATGGCACTCATGATTCTTGGAAAAATGCTTCATGAATAGCTTGTTAGAGAAAGAACAGTGCTTTTGCATCCTTTTTCTTGTTTTCCTTTAATCTAGCTGCTTCATCAAGATCTGGAAATCCTTCTTCAACAATCTCCATAAATCTTGGGACTTAAACAATGTCCTCATTTTCACGCTCCAAAATTAGTATTTGTCTCCATTAAATATTGGGATGAGCGATGGCGAAGGTGTGGATCCATTTACTGCCATCTCAAAGAAGCGCTCGTCTCCCGTGTTTCTCTCCCTCACATGTTTCACTCTTTCTATCGCCCAGTCAAAGACCAACCTTGCTCTGATACCACAATATTAAAAACAGAGCACTCTATTCAACAAACAACAAACTTTAGCAATGGAAAATTTAGGTGAACTGAAACTAATAATACTGCTACACTTTTATTATTGAAGCTAAACAACCTTTGTATAGGCTTTTACAATGTTTAACAGAAAGAGAAAACCACTCCAACCAATCTAGTAGTGGAGCCTAACGTGTAGAAACAAACAAGAGAAGTGAAAGTAGAAAATGCAGAAGTGTGGCTAACCCATTCTTCACATTAACAGTTTCAAGCTCCTGAAATTTTAGATCACGTCTTAACAAGGAGGGATTTCAGACAAAGGCTAAACAAAAAGAAGCAGGTGGATCATTTTCTTAACATGTTTAAGTTAAATTTTGTTTAATTTAATAAATGTTTAATTAAAAAGGGTGGGTCACATACTTATAAATAAAATAATTTTTTTATATTTTTAAAAAAGTGGGTCTCACCTTGCCACATCATTAATGACGTGGCACTAGGGGCCCACAAAAAATTTAAAATTGTTAGTTCAGCATTGACCTAACACTTAACAAATAAAGTTAAATTTTCTGTTACGGTAGGTTCTAATTTTAATATTTTCTAAATGTTAGGGTTATAATTGTTCACTCTAGAATGTTAGTGTTAAATTTGTCGATTGGTGAAAATTTTAGGGTTAAAAGTGACCCTTTTGTCAAACAAAAATATTTAAAACTTAAAATAATATATTAAAGCATGTTAATAATTCATGGAAATGTTAAACAAGAATAGTTATAAGCATCAAAATGGACATTATTCATATAAACTTTCCATCAATCATATAACTCTCCTAATTGTGCAAATTATATCTCACTCACAAGTTTATTGAAAATATTGGCTAATAGATGTATTATATAAACAAATGTTAACCTAATATTCTTATTTTACACATAATATCTATATCTTGGCACTAAAGACTATAAACTAAAAATTATTTAATCCCTTATTCATAGTACAATCCTAATAGTCATCGTTAAGGATTTACACTCAAATTGACAAACGAAAGCAAGATGTGCAAAATTTCTAAAATTTGAAATAATTATTACCCATTATTGAATATTATCTATGATATAATTTAGATAATAATTCTTCTTGAATTTTCAATGCATTAAAAGCATCTCATCTTTGCATCTACCTTACTTGGTTCAACATTTGGCTCTTTTAAAAAGTCTTAGCGATTACCCTTATTCTCTTCAAGGGTTATTTTTTCCATATCCTACATTAATATCTTTAAGACTTTCTAGGAGGCAAGGTAGTTAGATTGAAAACAATATGTATAAACTCTTTAATAACAAGAATCATCTTATTAAACACTTTATATGCTTTGCAAGAATAACATAAAAAAATATGTCTTCAACACTCGTTATTCATGTGACTTTTATTATTTTCCTATAAGACAAGGCCATCACTGTATTTTAGATACCTAAATGAACTAGGTCCTTAATTGTTAGTCTCCTTCTTCTCAACCCATGTTTTCATGGATATACTTGTCAACTTTTTTTAAGGAATAGTATTTATCAACATGTACATATTTACCATAAAAATGACATACCATGTCATGTAAGAAATGATGATGCATAAATGCATTAGTTGGACTTTAATGTGAGTATATATAATGAGTCTTCCTTTGGATATTATTGATTATGTGTATGATACCTATTATAAATGAAGGTTTGATGCATGCTTTTTTATAGGTTTACACGATATCATAGAAGCTATGTATTTTCTACCATTGAGAGTATTAAACTTTATTCTTATGTATAAATCTATATATAAAAGCATGAGTTTTGTTTTTAGGGAGGTGGTTTTATGTATATCTTATATGAAAATGTTTGTTTAGAAACGGGCATATCATGCTCATTTACTATTTTAGGTAAAGGCTTATGTCCTTATGTTTGGAGCACTCCTATACGTATAACCAATCTTATACCTATTATGGAATTATTTAAGCACCTAGCATGCTTTCTAGTTTTTCACTCCCTTTAATGAATTTGGAAATAAATCCTTTAGAATATTGATATCCTGTCTCAATGTCTCATTTTCATGCTTCAATGCATCAATGTATGATTGTCATCAATGATCACATTTTTTTATGCTTTAATGCTATATAGTTCACTTTTCATCTTTTCATTCTCATTCATGCATGCATCCAATTGTTTTTGAAATTCTTTGATTTCAGAAGATAATTTCTTCCTTTTCTTACTCATTATTTCTGAACTTTTGACTAGTTCATCATATGTCCAATCATTACCATTATCATATGAATTAGAGTTGGTGTTACCTCATCATCTTCTTTAGTTGTAAAGCATATATAAGTTGTCTCTCCATCCAAATAATCATTTTTTATCCCAAGTTAAGACTTCAAGTGATTTCTTCTTATTTTTGTCTTTCTTCTCCTTCTTATTATTTTTTCACACTTTTCGTTGACTTTGATTAGGGGATATTATATTTTTAGATGGTCAGTTTTCTACATTCAAATCAAATAGTGTTAAAGGATTTATCTATTGAATCACTTTTAACTTCCTTGAAGTCTTTTGCTTTGAAAAAATTCTCTCTCTTCAATAACTTCTTGAACTCTTAAGGAAAAAGATAAGGTCTTCATCATCACTTCCACTTGTAGATATCTCTTCTTCACTTGATTCTGCCCTTAAGACTTTAAACACCAAATCCTTTTTTTTCATATGTAGTTGTTTCTTATTACCTCTCTTGAAAATTCCTTTCATATGTGAAAAGAGATCTAATGAGGTCCTCTAATGATAGTGTTGTCAAATCCTTAGCTTCTTATATAGCTATTAATTTGACTTCTTATGTTCTTGGAAGTGTCCTAAGTAACTTTCTTACCATTTTAACATTAGTATAGGTCTTTCTAAGAACTTTAAGGGCATTAATAATATCAATGAATATTGCATACATACTATAGATGCCTTCATCATTGTTCATTTGAAACAATTCATATTGATGGTTAACATACTCACTTTGCTCTCCTTGACTTGATTTATACCCTCATATGTAATTTATAATATATGATAAATTTCATAATTTTTTACACATATGGAGACTCTATTGAATTCATTTCATACTAATGCACAAGATAAGATGTATATAACCTTACTATTTAAGGAAATTAGTTCCTTATCTTGAGGTTCTTATTCTTTTTTTTTGTTTGAGAACCTTTTATTATCTATAATTTTTATGAGTATAAAAGGACCATTTGAAACTATTTCCTATAGGTCTACGAGTTTGAACACTAAGAAAAATTGCATCCTTGGTTTCTAATAGAGATAGTCATAGCTCTACTAATGTTTTATCCTTCTTAATTAAATGATTATGGTGATGCTCTTAAATATTCCAATATGATCGTTTTTTTAGGATTTCATAAAATGCTAGCCTAATAGACATGCTTTAATACCACTTATTAGTCCTTAAAGGAATCTAGAGGGGGTGAATTCTTGTTGATAAATTTTAATCAAAATCTTTCAAGGTGAATAATATACCTTTATATAATCTTTTTCCAATAAAGAGGAAACTAATTACAATCTTCCTTTATAGTGAAAAAGAACCCTAGTGTCACTTGGAACACCCCCAAATACAATATAAAACACCCTACACAAAAACCTATAACTCAAAATAACCCACTTTATCACTTTGATAATACCTCACTTTGATAATACCAAAGAGGCTCACTCACTCATATATGAGACAATTAATGCTCAAATGCTTGACAAACACTTAGAAATGTGTGTATAAGACACCCCAAATACTTCTCCATATAAGAAATAATGAGAAAACATGTATTTATAGGTTTTTGAGACCACCACTAGCTTTTGGAGTTAAAATCTAATTGCTATAATAACTAGTTGTAGGGCAATAATCAACCACTAGGTCACATTAATAGACTAATATGCATTAAATGCATAATAATCAACCACTATGACATATTGGTCAGATAATATGGCACATTAGTCAACTAATATATCAATCAATGTATAATCTTTTGGTATATGAAATTTGAAATTTTTAACCTATATTAAACAACTACTAACACATATAGGTCAACCATTCTCTTTAAATCATGATTTCAAAAACTTCAATTGCTCAAACTTAATTTTTTAAATTTAATTATGAATGAAACACTTTATAAAATGTTCTTTAAAAAGTGTTTGAAAGATCAAAGGTTTTTCTTTTAAAGAAAAAGCTTTAACACCTCTTAATGATGGAAAAGACTTATGCAATAAAGTAAGATAGAAAATTTATATATAGTGAGACTTTAAGATTACCACAATGACTAAATGAGATTACAATTAACAGTACAAACTATACAATGACCTGGATGTGCCTTGATATTCTTTTTTTTGTTGACTTGATCTTCACTTTGATAGTTGAAAGCTTCAATTTTTCTTTATCACTTTTATGAGCTATCTTTTTGAGTTATAGTTATATCTTGTTCTTATATAGCATCTTATCAAAATAATAACTCATCAGTAGTACTTAAATTTTGTTATTATTAAAATATTGATTGGAACCTCCCTTAGTTTAAAAACTACTAAACTCATAATAAAAAGATGTCTTAAATCTTATACTCGTGATCGTTTAAGCATCTATTTCTTGAAAATAAGGTGAATTTAAAGTATTAAAGGAATATTTGAATGAGATTGCAAATTGAAGAATAGAAGACTTTTCATCAGTTTGAATAATGCATCTTACAGAGATAGATTGATTTATCAATTAAATAAGTAGTATCAAATCGAAGAGAAAAAAGGGCTAATCTTTAACGGTTCCAATTGAACCGACTAATCCGACTTGATTTTCAAAATACTAATATAATATTAAAATTCTTAAGTTCCAAATAAGATGTTTTGAAACCATGAAAAGATAGAAAACCAACAAATTAGTATACAACTTGTATGATAACTTAAGAAGGTAAATAATAATTTTTAAAATATAATTGAAAAATTATATGACAGTTTAGTATAATTAACTCTTGATTAAATATCAGAGACATACGATAATTTTAAAAGAACGTAAAAGTAAATATAAAAATAAATACAAGGTCATACAAGGTTCTCGTGTAGTTAAACCTAAGATACCATTTCGACTAAGAGTTAAATCTCCACGTACCTTTCCAATATTATCATTTGATACTGCTACATATCCTTTTATCGAAAACATGAACGAGTATGCATTAGTTGTTTTGTTTACCATACCTAAGCACTGGTCCTTGACACCAAACAATCCAAAACAGTTGCATTATGCAGACAAGTGCAGTTTGCTTTGTGCAAGGCTAAGGACCTTCCTTTTAGACATTAGACTGCCTGACCCAAACTTCCACAAAATTCAACCCAAACAATATCTTCAATAGAGCATGTAATAATAAACAAACAATAACAAAACCTTTGAACTGCACAGTATTCCTACGGTTGAGGCCGCGAATGGGTGGGAGAGAAGCAGATTACACTAAATTTGGATGATAATTTGAGCTTTAAGAGGTAAACGCCAATTATATAATTAAAAAGAACACTATATTACAACCAAAACTAACTGTAAAAGATGATAAAAGTGACCCTATTGTTTACTTCTCCCTCAGTCTTCATACTCGGTCTCTTCATCATCTTCGTCATTGTTTTCCCCATATCTCCATCCCTCCTCGGCATTGTCCCGTTCTTCCTCCTCAGTTTCCTCACTATCTTCCTCGTATCTTTCTTCCTTAGCAGGCCAGTGTTTTTTTGTGACATTCATTGTGACAGGAGAGGGACTTGAACCTCTGCGTTTTATTTTTTCTGGAGGCATCTTTATGTTCGGTTTGGGCCTATTCTGTTTACTTTTTCCATTGGCACGCTTTCCAGCAGAAGCATCCTGGTCACTGGCATCGTCCATCTCATTCTCAGCATTCGGAGTTGCAATCTCATCAGACATATGGCCAGGATGCTCTCTTCTCAAATGGAGTTTAAGCTTGTATTCATGAATGTAGGCTTTCTCGCACCCATCATAGGGACAAACATAAGGTCGGTCAGAGGATGCAGAGCCATAGGCGCCAGAAGAAGGCTTGGGAGCTTTAGCCATCTTTTCTTGAGGGGTGGAATATTTAATATCAACAGTTGAATTCTGCAAAGTTATTAAAGATGTTATAGATCAAATCCAGCTCATGCTAGAAAATTTAATCAGTAAAGATGCCTCAGCAAGAATGAAAACAGCATCAATATGACATAAATTTTAAAGCAAATAGGTTAGTGGCTAGCTTTCCGGATTTTCTTCCTACGTGAGAAAAAATTTCTGGTTTCAACTGTTGTAGAGATAGCATTGTCAAGGAGAACAACTTTCAACGATGCAAGGGAGTTGAAATATTCACAGCGCAACTGTGGCAGAAACATATTCAGCGAAGTAAATACCTTTTCATGGTGCGATGCAATGTGGTTTTTCAGTTTGTACTCGTGAGCATATCTCTTCCCACAATCTGTGTAAGGGCAGATATGGTAGTTTTCTTGTGAATGCGTTTTCATGTGTGATCTCAAGTTGAAATCCAAAGAAAAGGCCTGCAGTTTTCATGACTATTAATAGTAAGGTACTTGCTTTTCTATGTACAAATATGAAGTAAGCATCTCATCTACCCAAGTAATGATGCAAATCCAAGTCCCGACAATGGTAGTAATCCTGACTGATAATCTATCAAGGCTCCATTAAGCCATCAATCAGATTCTGTCAAAACACCCCGGATAATAAATAAATGAAAACCCCCTATTTTAATGACACAAGGTTAAAAAGGGATTACAGCAAACAAGAGTTGGAACAAAAACTACACTTATGAGAGAGAGAAACTTGTAGTATTGCACAAACAATATGTAAGAAATAGAAAAGAGCCAAATCAAGTTTGACATTTGATCCTATAATGGAGCGAGCAAAGCAACAATTTATTCAAAATAGGAAGTTGTGTTGCAGATAAAGGAGAAGTATGGAAGAATGATCATAAAAATAAAGAAATATTCAAGTGTTTGATCTGACCCAGGTCTGTAATCAACATGTAAAGAGGAATATAAAAAGCATAACGAAAATACTGAGCTTAGAGTGATCACCTTGCCACAACCCTGATAAGGACAAATAAAGTCTCTTTCCCCTGTGTGAATTAGGTGGTGCCTTTTCAACTTCGAACTATCCAAAAATTTCTGCAGTGAAGATACAAGATATCAACACCATATGCAAACCTTGAGAAATATCAAACAAAAATTTGAAGAAAGAGAAAGTGACCAATTTTGAGAACTTTTAAACAGAAAAAGGATCAAATAATCCAATGATGTTTATGCCTAAGATAATTTGGTCGCAAATGTTCTGGAAACTTGTATCTACATAACCTAAAATGAACAATATAGCCTTTTCTTTTTTCGAATAAACAATTAGCTAATGTTAACAAAAATATTTTTTAAAATGCGGAGATACAAAACATTAAAGGTCTCATTCAAGTGATATTAATATAGTATTTCACTCAAAACCACAACTTGCAGTTTAAAAGTTATCTCTATAAATTAACCAAGACTATATATACGTGAAATTAAAGTGATATTTAAATTTAATACTATATGTACTTTCTGTACAAATTAGTTAACACTTTTCCAAAAGAAGGGTGAAATTAATTGAACTTTTGAAAGAGTTGGGCATCAAATCATACTGTGTGAAAGTTTTTTTTGGAGAAATCATACTGTGTGAAAGTTGAGAGACTTATTTGACACTTTTCCTTTCTTTTAATAGAATAAAGTTTGAAATTTGGCAAGCAATACTATTTGTACTCGATCATAGACAAATATCCAACATTTTATGCATCTTGCTTTTGCAATATCATCAACGAAATAATGTATTATGAGCTTCACTCTCCCTTTTGCAAATTCAACTCATGATTTGAACCATGATCCCATCATATAAATCATTCAACTTTGCAGAATTCCAGCTTTCCAAGTTATAATCCAACTAATTGCCATACAGATGCACCTTTGACATTTTAATCTCTTATACTGGTTGATTGGCTATCCAACATTGGATTTTGAAATTGAAGTCCTATACAGACGGCTAGTGACCATAAGAAGTTCGAGGAGTTTTAAGATCATGCTTAAACATGACTGAATATCGATTACAAAAACACACACAGGTACAGGCATCTCCATCAGGCACTAACAACTAGAGAAAAATTGCATGACGTCTGTCACATAAGAATGACCATCTTACAGCAACAAATGTAAGCTACAAGCCACTTATTAACAGGTGCTATATACTCATGCAATCATGCACTAATCATCAAAACTCACAAAAACATGAATATGAGATTATGTACATGGATATGCTTGAAATATCAATGAAATGTCACAGATATCCCAACTATATTTTTCATTAATATGTAAGACTATGTTAGGCATCATCATGAAAATATTAAGAGTACCTATAACCAGCTACAACCAGCCACAATCTATTCACAACCGGACTCATCACAAAGAATAACTTCATTCCATCTTTCGTACTTCCGAAACCAACTTCCTCAAGGGAAAAAACAGCAGAAGTATACACAGCACAAGGCAAAAATAAACCAGATACAATAAATTGACTAACTACTACATAAATCACATATTTAGGCCCCCCTTTCAATTATCTTTCTAAACAATTAAAAGGATACCCCACTTGCAAGATCATGCAAAAGAGTATGCTAGAATCCATCTCAGAGACTTTTAATAGCTATGTCCACAGCAATCAAGAAAGAAAAGATGATGTCACTATGTCCCTCAGAAAATGCAAATCTCCTGGTTCACCAACATCATATGTCTAGTTTTAAGGAAATTAAAAAATGAACAGTATGAGTTCAAAATGATCAAAAATGCTATAGCTACTTACCCTTCATTGCTACCAAAACAGAAATTTGAAATTTTTTGTGATCCATCGAAACTTGTTTTAATTATTCCATACATATCAACTTACAACAGTTTTCTAATCTTAACTGTATTTAAATCCTCAAAATCTCCAAATTACCAGATCCCGAAAGAATCGGATTGAAAAGTTTTAAAGAAATCCACCGTTACCTTTCCACAACCTTCAAACTGACATACAAATTGCCTCTCCCCATGAATATGAGAATGTTTTCTCAAAGCCCCAGCATCCGTAAAGGTTTTTCCGCAACCTTCAAAACTGCAAAGGAACAGAACTTCTGTAGTTGGTTCAGGTTCTGGCTCAGGAGCTGGAGTATTTTTTGCCTTCTCCCTCAAGACCTTCAATTGGTTCTCTACAGATAGCAGAATGAAAAATAATTTTAACAAATTTTCAGAATTGGTCTTCAATTGAAACCAATAAGAAGTCCAATTACAACAACTGGATTGAAAACAAGAACAATACGTTAGAAAAAAGAAAAAAGAAAAACCCCACAAGTTTTTACATAAAATGAAGAAAATAAGGATTTCCCTTGGTGAAACTACATGCAACTAGGTTATAAGCTCACTAGACAAATGAACTGCTAACAGCAATTATGAACAGAATCTCCATTTTTGTAAATTTTAAAGTAAGGGGCAAAAGGGAAAGCAGAGTTATATACCTTCGGTATTCACCTATACATGCAAAAGGATACTACTTTCTTGACTTAAACACTAAATTTAAAATGAAAAAGTATTAGGGAGCTCAAATATATCAGTTTGATATATGATATAGTGATTTATATGGAATATATATAGAATCTTTGAAAAGGACTTTTCTTAATAAGAAAAACAAGGCAAACATGATATGTTAAATGTCCCTAAATAGCTGCCTGTAAGAAGTTCGAAAAGGTACCGATGGAAAATGAGAAACATTTAGTTAGTAAACAAAGAAGCTGTTTTCCTTGTCCAACTAGGAAACCTTTTCTAGATTTGGGTTTTCCTATTAAGAACAAATAAGATAAATTGTTACTCGTTACCTTACTAGGATTAGGTTGCCAAGTCTAGAGTTGCAAAGTTCAGTTTATGAATAAGGGGGAATAGACTTTTTTTTTTTTTCTGGGGCAAAATTCTGAAAGTTTCAGCTTTGAGGAGTGTTATGCTCTCTCTAAGAGTGATTATCAAACTTGTGATACCAACGGCTCAGTTATTGATTTTTAAGGAGCCTAATGTAGTTACATTAATAGCTATTTTCGTTACAAGCTCTAGGAGGGATTCTTAGTTCTTATACAAATTTTAAGTGATTCCTAGACCTATCATTTCGATTTTAATTCCTATCCCCAAATTCCAGCCTCAATCCCGAGTGTCAACAAACAAAGAACATACATAAAGTTCAGCAGCTCTATTGATCAAAAGAAACTAGCATCTCAAGATGAAAATCACAATATAGAGAAAGTATGTCTCTGTAATCATTCACGAAACAAAGCTAAGAAGTCTTACAATAACATTATCTCCAACCCATAGATTAAAATGTACATCTAGGTTATTCATCTAAACAAATTTATAGGTATACGTTACCATCAACGTGCTTGAAACAGTGCAGTTCAAAATAAGAAGAAGAAACAATATGTTATGGAATGTTTCAACGAATTATGTTTAGAAAATTAATAATAGGTGAAAAGAAACATTAAAACCAAGACAATGTTACCTGTTACCCACTTCAAAAGATAACACTTGCCACCAGTTGCCACAACATCCTGAGGCACCCTGAAACAAGTACATAAAAAAAGATCAATAATGCCTGTATAATCGAAGCAAATTAATTCCACCAAAACTAACAAAGAATTTTATAGATACCTCGCAATTCCGAAAATTGAACCAAATTGAACAAAGAAAGAGCATGATGATACGGAATACGAGAAGTAATGAAAAATATGATTACCATTCCCTGAACCATTTAACGGCGGGAATCTTGGATTTGACAAAGGGCCGCCTCTCAAATAGATTGTGAGTGAACTGAGGGTCCATAATTTCTTGTATTAGGGTTTAGAGAAACTGCAAAGCCTACCTAAGCAAACAATGGGAAATCTTATCTGCTATATGTGTGTTTGTGCGTGTATGTGAGAGAGAGAGAGAGAGACGAGGAGACGCAGCGAATGAGAAGGACAAAGGGATGCTTGATTTCTTCTTTAGATAGATTGACAAGCCATTGTACCAATCGAAGGAAGAATTGAGTAACCACTTGAAACTAATCAACTCTTTCTATAAAGTCACTGAGTAGATCGTCGAACTGGACTCTTAAGCAAGAAATTGATTTAATTGGATTAGTTAAATTCTTCCGAAACGATTTACTTTATTAGCTTACTAAAAATAAAATCAGTTGCTACCCATTAATGGCAATATCAGCATATGCCTTACAAAATTAAATTGACGAAAAGAATTATTTAAATAATTTTCCTCTAAATTTATTATTTTAATTTTAAAAACTAAAATAATTCTAACTTTTATTTTGTTTTTGATATAATATTTAATTTAGTTAAATGCAACTATTCAATTCTATTTTAAACATTAAAATAACTCTATCTTTCAAAATAATCATATCCAACATTTTACTTTTTATTTTATGTTGACAAAAGATAACGTCATATGCGATTGTTAGTATGAGAAATTTTAGTTTAGTTATAAATGAAAACTTTCACTCACGGGCTAATTTTCGTATTTAATATTATTTTAAAGAATTCTTAAACCATTGATTAGATAGTTAATAACTCTCTTTATAATTTTAATTTAGGATTCAAACTACAAACTTAATTATTAAAAAAGGAACAGATAAGAGTTAAGTTATTTATTTATATTGGTCATTGAATGAATAAATCACAAAACGAAATATGGAATAAAATAATAAAAAAATCACTTAAGTAAGCATATTGATTGCTCAATATAGAAGTTCAGTGAGTTGAGTATAAAGATGGCAATAGGACTCGAGCTTATGCTGACCTTTGACTATTAGGCTTTTTTTTTTTAAATTTTGAGTCTCGAGTTTTCTGAACAAGTAATAGCAAAATGATGCCATTTTCACATTTTAATTTTAAAATCGAGCCCACCTATTGCCAATTCTAGTTGGGTATCATTGCCACAGGAATTATAATTGCCAATATTGATTGCCTTTATATTATCTAATCTAATAAAGCAAGTAATTAAATTAGAAAAGGAAAAGGAACAAAATTAAAATAATGAATAAAAGATAAACAATTAAGGTGATAGATAAGAATTAATCAACTAATAGATAAATAAGATATAGATGATGAATCCCTAAAAATATTTCTTATGCTTAAATTTATCTTAATTCAATAATTAACCATAGTTACTTACACCAATAAGAATTTCAAACTTGCTACTATATTCTTTCTTAAAATGTATAACCTATATCCTTAAGTTGATCAACCGAAATCTCTTTCTAATTAAAATCCCTAAGAACACATTAATCATTTTGTAAATTCTCATGATAAATTTATCCTAATCTCGGAGATTTGTATGACGTTATCTCTAAGGTTCAGGCAACTCTCATTATCCATGCTTTGACCCTAATCATATTATTGATAGCTTGAGTGAAATTCAACCCATTTGGCCCAAAGATGAAAAGGCCTAGTTATTAAGATTTTCAAAAGACAATTGTTTAGGAAATCCTTCGACACAGGAATCAGTAAAGAACTCTAAGATTTAGGAGTCATGACAGTTGAAACATGATTAACATGTACTTTAAAAACAATTGTGTATTTATGAGCAGTTAGTAAGGATGTGGCCAATATTGGAGGATAATTAAAGTTAAACAGTTACATGAGAACTATTTAAGGTGGTTGAATCTAAGAGGGATGTATAAACACGCTAGTATCACAATAAACCTTATCATTGTTTAGCTTTCTTAGCACTTTCTACTGATCCTTTACTTAAATAAAGTTATTTTTTAATTTAAAATTTAAGCCTCAACACTCTGTAGCTTTTAACAATTTGGTAACCTAAAAACTCTATTATCTAAGTTTTCCGAAGCCCACTTATATCGCCAATTAAAAGTTAGGTGTATTTTTTAGAGAATTGCTCCCTGGCATGCTTGAATTCTTGATCATAGAAAGTGATAAACAATTTGGCAGGCCTAATGGGACAACGATGTCATATACAAAGAATGCAAAAAAAGTTGTCATGCTTCCAGCCATAGAGGAAGAAATCCCTACTACAGTAAAGAACAAAAGGTTTGTATCTTGAATAATTGAAAATCTGGAAAAGGTAACATTACCTCTGGCTACATCTCTAGTTAACAAGAATTTGAAATCACCATAACTATCAAAAAGAAATGATGTTAATTATGAAAATGATATTTTATAGTTGAAAGCCAATTTGGCCACTACAATTGAATTCATTAAGATGTTAAACAGAGAATATGGAAAGACTTTCTACTACTTTGGTATAGGTCATTGGGTAGATTTTCCCTTCTCTAACAAGATAGATTTTTGAAGAGCTTGGGGATAGCTTACACCAAATGTGATGAAAGTTGGTGAGTCTAGCCGTCCTTCGGTTTCTTCCTCTATAGAAGAAAGATACGTTCATCCTAAAAAAAAGGGATATTCTTGTTGTGTCTCCATGTGCTAATTTTAGAAATGGGTAATAGATTGTTAGGCCCCGGGCTTCTAAAACGTAAGGATTTTGTTTTGAAGTTAAAGCTAATGGGTAAAATTAAGACTTAGGAGGCAACGTTTTTGCTATAAACTATAATCTTGTTCCTATTATTGCTCGTCCACAGATGAGATTTCAAGTTGATATTGAAGTTATTATAGAATTTGTTCAAGAACTATATGGGCTTGGTCTTGAGATAGATTGGCAGCTTATAATTCTATTAACTTTATTTGGATCATATTGACCAAGATGATTCCTTATCCTCATGATTACAAAATTCTTGAGTTTACTATGTTTTCTAGTGAAGATGGCTAGTCAACTATCAAGCATGTGTCATATTCACTATTCAATGCAATAAATTGGCTCAATATGAAAATTTCAACAATTTCAAGCTTAGGTTGCTTCCAAATTCTTTGATAAGTGAGGATTTTTCTTGGTATGCTTTATTGCCCATGAATTTTGTCCTTATATTGACAAAAATAGAAAGATTACTTAGTTTTTCAAAACTAAACATGAAATCAGTATAGCCAAACTACCTAAAATTACTCAAAAAAGTGATGATAATGCAAATATGTTTATTACTCAATTTAAAAGAATAAGGGGTCTAAGCCAAATTACACTCATGGACATCAAGTATATAAAGTTGGCTCAAAGGGTTATCGACGCTAAACTTTCAAAAGAATTTCAAGGTATGGAATTTCGTGATTTTTATGAGTTAATAACTAAAGTTTTTTAATATAAAGAGCTTCTTAGGGAAGAAGGACATATTAAAAAGATGTACTTTTTATGAAATAAGTCTATATGATTAGGCAATGGCTAAGCTTAGTTTCCATGAAACTTGTGCTTACCCTACTCTAAAATGGAAATCATTTGAAGCCAAAAGGAAAGTACAATCACCACTACTTCGATGCAATGCACTTGTTATCTCCAAAATAGGGGAAATATTTTGTTTTTTTTTTGGTAAGAGAAGTTTATTACTTTGTTGTCAAAACACAAGATTCTCATAAATGAAGAGATTCGAGGGAAGAACTACTATAAGTACCACAATACATAGAGTCACTCTACGAATTCATGGTGGAGGGTTCAAGAATGCTATTCAAGATCAGATCAACAAGGGAATTCTATTATTTGCTTAAGCTTATCAGACCATATTGATAGATGAGGATCCATTTCTACCAGTTGCAACTATTATTGCAACTAAGTTTGACTTACAGTTTTTGTTGCATGTCAAAAGGAAGCTAAAGATCTTAGAGGATTCTTTGGCAATGGCCACATTTTTTGTTCTGGTTTTTTTCCTAATTATACTTTAAATGTTTGAATAAGAATTAGATCATTACTATATGCCAATAAAAAGTAGAGATTACAAATCAAAATCGTAAGACAGAATTCACTAAAATTTTTAAGCAAATATATATTGCTTGAATTCCAATCTTTCAGCACAGGTAACTTTAGTTTGTAATACTAACTAAAATGCCTCCATCTTATCAATAGCATCGAGTGAAGCATCGTAAGAATCCAATACCGTTAACTAGGACTCAAAAATTATGACTTCAATAGTAGAGAGCTAGTTTCAAGTTCAAAGGAAGTAAATTATTACATTTTGAGAAGCCTATCCCAAAAAAGTTGCCTTCAACAAGATCCATTCCTTCTAAGGAAAGTCCTTTAGACCCAAAGAAGAAGAAAGAACGTGTAGAAGCTATTGATAAAGAGCATAACAAGGAAAGGAAAGACGCAATCCTAGATTTTATAAGAATTTCTTCGATCTAAGAGATAAGATGAAAGTCCCAATGAATTCTTTATAGTAAGAGAAATTCCTATTCAGTTGCCATGTTGTATTTCTTCTATGACGCTTCTTGCTTCTATTAGCAAAACTTTTTAGAAGAAAGTAGAGCCTTTACATGAGAAGATAGAATATAAAATATTTATGTTGGTTATCATTTTAGGAATTCTAAAAAAGGTAGATTTAGAGAAATCAGTTGATAATATGGCTCAATATGTAAGACCTTTGTACATTAAAGCCCATATTAATAGCATACTAACCTCAAGAAAGTTGGATGATAATAGGTCAGCTGTAAATATTATGTCAACTAAAATGATAGAAGTTTTGGACCAATATGAAAAAAAATTGATCCTAAGTGAGGTGTCTGTTGATATATTTACTGTAGAGACAACTAAGGAATATGAAATTCTCCCTACAAATATCACAGTATGGGGTAAGTCTTCGTTGACGCTGTGGAAACATATGCAAATTATCAAGTTTTTTAGGGATAGATTGGATTCATCCCAATTTCTATTTTCTTCATCTCTTCATCAACTTTTGCTTTTGTAGACAAATGATAAGGAGGAAACCGTTTGGATTGATTCTCAGCCTTTCCATTTTAAATTGGATGCAATAAAGGAAAAATTATATGATGATCGAGCAAGGCTAGTTCTTATTCGGAAGTCATCTCAGCCTTTCCATTTCCAATTATGCATGTTCCTGTGCATGGCTGTGCACACGACCGTGCATAACCTAAAAAACCTAGATTTTCATATTAAAAACAACATTTTGGAGGCAAATCAGAGGAGGAGACTTTAAAAGCTGATTTCTAGACTTGGAGAACATCCAAAAGGTACGATTTTGGTCTAGGGAAGTGGAAACATGAAGAAATCGTCTAAAGATCCATCGAACTTCAAGATCAAGCTTTTATATCACAAGAACATTTGATAGAAGATAATCAGGAAGATTTAGAATTACAAACCCATTATTTTCGATTCGTTTTTCCTTTATTATATGTTTGATTTCGTATTTGATCAAGTGTAATTAAACATCCAATTAGTATTTAGGTTAGATGAACCTTATGTTAATACTTTGATATGATTTAATTCCTTTATTAATGTAATTGGTTCAATTGATTATTGTGATCTGATTACGTGTTTTATTGATAATCTGATTTCATATGTAGAGATTGAGAAATCCTAGTGTGAATAGATCTACCGTAATTAGAAGGAATTGATTGCAACCATAGAGATAGGATGAAACAAATCTTCCGAATTAAGATCAAAGTTAATAGAGGGACTCATAAATTGGTAATGCAATCCTATAAGATTTAACCTGAATAATGCGGTTAGAGACCTTAAGATTATTTGTAGAAGTCTCAAGGTCAGCTGTTAGCATAACATCGGAGTCTCCATAGTCTAATACATCAACGAAGCAATTGCATGATAAAAGATCAATTTGTTAAGGGTTTAAAGGGATTCGAACTTAGATACTAATTTATGATAATGATAGTTTTCCAAGTGAATTCCACTATTTTTATTCCAAGTGAATTCCACTATTTTTATGTTCATTATTGTTTCCTATTTCTTTAATTTTTTAGATTTTATTTTCTTTTTATTAAAAATAAAAAATCAATCCTTAAGCTAGATAACAAGGGATGGGTGATTACTAATATTCGTAGTCTTTGTGGGATTGACTCGTACTTACTGGTACTAGCTACAGCTACTCCATGCACTTATGATTTATTACAATATTGACTATTACGAAATAGATTAATCAAATTTTTGGCACCGTTGTTAGGGACTTTGATATTAGAAATGCCTGAATGTTATTACTCTAGTCATTTTATTATAGTTTGTTTTATCTTTTTTATATTTCTTTTATTTTAATTTTCATTTGTATTTATTTCTTTTATTTCTTTTATTTTATTTTATTTTATTACATATTATTGTATTTTTGGCTTATCAATTTAATTAACTTTGGAATTTTTCTACTTGATCTTGAGTTTATGGTTTATTGTATGAATTATGATTCATTGTCATAGCCACAGCTCACAATGGAAGAATGAAGAGGACAGTATTTTTATGGGAGCTAGAATATGTCTTCACAAATTATTGCATCACTATAACCGAGACTGAACATGTGCTATCAACCTGATGGTGCAGCTTACGGGAACAACTACAATTCAGAATGGAGCAATTATTATACTTATGGATGGAATAATCATGCTTCAACTGAATACTTACAAAACCAAACATCTCCAGTTAACGAGCCAACTCGGGAAGATAAATTAATGGAGATTCTTGCTGAAATGAAAGGTAACTGGCACAAATTCGAGATTGAAGAAAAGACAAGTGTTGGCTTCATGAATAGAGGGACAATTAAAAAAAGAGCTTCTAGAAGAAAAAGAAAGCATTGCAGATAAACTAATGGAATTCCTTATCGAGAGAGTAGCTAGTCAACGTGGATTGGATGAGAGATTTTCTTTACCTACATATGATGAGTATAATTTGAGTTTCCAACTATTTCAGAGCGAAGAAGAGACAATAGTCGATTTCATGAATGAACGTATATTTCAAGAAGGCGAGGAGGTAACTGCTACTTTGAAAAATGTGATGACTAAGCTTATTCTAGAATCAAACATGAGGCATCAGGAAAGAGAGGCTTATATACAAAACATGGTGAATCAAATCGATTAGCTAGCGAACATATTATCCAATGAACAACTGGGGAGTTTGCTTAGTCCTAATGAAACAGATCCTGATGAATTTGTAATAGCAATCACCCTTAGTAGTGAAGATAAGTTTTTAGAAGAAGAAGAGGAAGAGGAAGCAAGTATTATAAATAAATTAATGGAACTCCTTGTTGACATAAAAGTTGAGCGACGTGAATTCGAGAGAGAAGAAAAGGTAATGATTGTCTTCATGATTGGAGTGACATTATAAGAAGAGCTTTTAGATAAACAAGAAGTCTCTATCTAAGAAGAGAAAGTAGAGGAGCATCAGAAGGTAGTTTACTCATGTTAACTTAATAGCTACTATATAACATCTAAAGGTTCATTTTGGAACATAGATCTTGAATGCATAAACACGAGACTATGTTCTACCCATAATCTGAAAACATTAGTCTTTGTTGGACTTCCTCTAAAATCCAATAAAATCTTTTTCAACTTAGCTTTAACTTATCCTAATTCATTCTTCTTCTTTCTTTATTGGAGAGTTAAAACAAGGTCTATAAATAAAATATAAGGCATATTAAATGCCAAATCTTATAGAAATTATATATATATATATAAAGTCTAATGCTCTCAAAATCATGCTAAAAACATAAACTAATTAGCACTTATCAAGTGATCAATCAAGATATTTTAATCCAATATCAAGTTAAAGAAGATTAACTCATTAATCTAACTCACAAGATACAATAAGAGAGGTAAAAAAAGAGAAGATGCAGTAGCTAAATACGTTATGTCATATGAAGAGTTGTTAATGTATGCTAGACATATACTATTCATAACATTATTTTCATTTTTTACTGCTCATGTTTTAAATGGTTTTATAGGATTTGATACTTAATTTTAGGATTTTATCATTTTAGATCTTATTTTTGTCTATAAATAAAAGTATGCAAAGTTGGAGAAGAATTAGAACGAAATGGAGCAATTTTGAAAGATTTAGAGAAGAACCATATAACACAGCATCATACACAAACCCATGATGAGGGCCTTGTACAAATGTAATTGCTTATATTTCTCCAATGCACCCTACATTCCTCGTGTTACCTTCTTGGATGAAGAAAACAATACACTATATGATCTCATGTATATACCTATACTGGTACTGTTATTTATAAAAAAAATTTATAGAGAGCACGACCAACTATATGGACCTGTGTTTAGAAGTGGAAGAAAAGGCAAAAGAAAACATTCAAAAGTCACTTTCAATCTGTTTCGTATTAGTCTTGATCAAGAGTTCACCACTCTTTAGATATAGAGAAAGATTTCAAAAATTCTTTAAAAATTACAAGATTTAAGAACATGACTATTTTATGTTGTTTTCATTATTATTTTTGATATTCTTTATGTGATTATAAACTAAACAGACATTACCTTTAGGTAGGAAGAACCTAGGATGTGATACACTCTAATTCATTCTTTGATTTAATGAAATTCTATTTTTTTTATTTGTGCTTTTATATTGATTAATTTGAAGGAGCAAATGCAAAAAATTCAATACCATATTCATGCATCAAGATTTAAGAGAAGAGACGTATGTTTAGGTCACAACATAGATAAAGAGGGGTAAGAATGAAACAATTCTAGAGAAAGTTGTAAAATCTTTTAAGGTTAAGGTAAAACCTATTAAGAGAGTTCGTAAAACTAATTAAAGAATTCTTAGGTTGTCTAAATTCAAAATAGATTTTTGTTAATTAAGCTATGAATATGATTGTTTGTCTCAAAAAAGAGAATATAATATACGTTAGGAACTATTACTAGTCAAAGAAACTAGACAAATTCACTAATATAGAGTGAAATTGAATATAGTAAATTCCCAGGAGAACTTGACTTAATTCTAGTCAATATATAGTTAGATATATTATTAATCATCATTTTGCATTAGTATCTAGATTTGTTACTTATTTTATTTTACTTATTCATTCATCTATAAAGGTTCATCTTGCCTATGTTAGCTATAACAAGGTTATGCATTTATAATAAAACATATAACCCTTATGCACTAGAGACATATATCAACTTATTTTTTCATATTATTAATTTTATAATGCTCGATTGAAGGATGTATTATTGATTATATAATGTTCATTTCTTTTTTATTATCATTAACTTCGATATTTTCTTTTTGATTCATTACAATACTTGGATATGACCTAGTTAAGTTATTTATTTACAATTTAGAATACAAAGTGTCTAGTGATGTTCATTCTCAAGAAAATCTCATATTCATTTTGTCAATACAAAAAACAAATAACATTTTTTTTCCATTGCACTATCCATTCTTCCACATAAAAAAACACTTAATCAAATTGTCTACTACATAAGTATAACATTTAGATGTAATTCTAAAAAAACATTCGATCAATATATCCATTACAATGTAAAGTACATATTGAAAATATATCATTACATGTATCGTGTTTTAAAACCAACTTTTGGTATTTCTTATTTATTTTTTGAAAACCAAACAACAAATTAAGTTAATCTAAATAATTTGTTATTTTTCATCTTTAATTTTTTATTTTCTTTCACCTTCCTTTAACTTGTTATTTTCTATCTTTAATATTTTATTCACCATATTCAAAGGTATCATCAAGGACTTTCCACCCTCAAATATTCATTCATCTACTTTTTAAAAAAAAAAGCAATATCCACCACCCTATAATACCACAAATTACCATTGTGTAAATGATAAATAAAATAACGAATATAATTATTAATTAATAATTTTTTCATAATTATGACACCTATGAAGATTTCTTCTAAGATTACCATTAGTTTATGAGATCATCAATGGATTTGGCATCCACAATGATCCAACACTTGTCATTTAACTTTGTCATTCATTTCCTTGCACACTTCTTAGTAAAAATGGACAAGTATAATTTACCTTGGCACAATTTTCTAGCATATAAGTGATAAACAAAGAAATATCTAAAAAATTGATAAATCAATTTCAAGTATTATATTTTTCAAACAACAAAAACTAAATGTTAATCAATAATAACAAATACATTTACAAAAAGATAAGTTTCATAAATGAAAAAACTTATAAACACTTCATTTGTGTTCATCATTCTAAAGACACCTACATACAATAGAGTTTAAAGTAATAGAAGAATTCAGTAAAATAAATGAAAGTTAACTTCAATGTAAACAAAAAATGCAATTTACTTTATTATCCAATGATTTCTATAACAATTTCCCTTAATCTAGTTTTAATAATTCTTTCACCATCCTATTAAAATGAAACACAATCACTTCTATTGAGCTTCAATAACTTTTGGTTCTAACCTACAAGTTAATGATGTAATTTTTTGATATATTTTTTAAAATGAAAATTTCATTATCTCTGAAATAGTTACAAGAATGTACAAGAGAATTTCATTTACAATGATAAGAACTAGATAAAAAATAGTATAACTCAATCAAAACAAGTAACCAATACATTTCCATCTATAGACTTGCAACAATATCAATCCAAAACTAGAATCCATCTTATTTTTAATGTTGCATTTATTTTCTCTGAGGCATGAGTTTATAAAAGCTCTTTAATCTAGCAATAAACAAAGTGAGCTAGCTTATATTTATCTAATTTAGTTCCATTAAAAGCCTTTTGCTCCTTTCTTTCCAAATTGAGTAAACTGAGCAATTTATAGCCAAAATCATATCTATATGGTCACCTCCCTTATTTCTAAAAGGTTTATCAACCCAAACAAGCATGTCAAGTGACTCATGGTGAGGACTTATCAATCCCATTACTTGTAGCATTCTGCTTTAAATGACAATGGTATAATCACATTTAAAGAATATATGGTTAATAGAATCACATTGAAAGCTATGATCTAACTGTTTTACTACCTCTAAAATTAATGAGCCAATTATTTTACTGAATAATCACTTTCACTTGAGACTGAGTATGAATTCTAGGGATGAAATGAGAAACTTCTTCCTTTAGAATCAGAGGGCTATGTAAAGACCAGTTATCAAACCAAAACCAATAGGAAAGACAGTTCCTTATATAAGCTTTAATAAGATGGCATATGATCTGCCTCCTTTTAAGCATATGAATGAAGTACTAGGAGTATTCTTTCCTCTCATCTAATTGCTAGAAGCTGGAATACTTGAGGTAAATTTCTCCACTTGGACCAAAGAGATTCCAGTAAAGATGTTCCCATTTGATTTTAGCCCCTTTGAAATATGTCAGCAATACTAGTCCATAAGAAGTTTTTAATACTTTTCATAAGCTCCTTATTAATCCTTCATGGAAAGAATAAATAGGAGCTCCAATGAATGTGAAGGCTTCTCAATATAGAGGAGATGAGTGTTAATCTCCTGCATAAGATAGAGACTTACTTTTTGGAAGAAATAGGAACCCCCAGATACTTAAAAGGTAGGAGTGAACATTCAACCCTATCATCAACCTTAATCTTCCAGTTGAATTAACATCAGATGAAACATACATCATGCTCTTGTTTAAGTTGATATCAAGACCTAAAAGCCTACAAAACACCTTAGTAGAGTTGAAAAGGGTTGATATTTGAAACTGGAGCAATTTTTAGTATTTTCCAAAATCAACCTTATAAAAATTTCCAAAGAAACTAAAAAAAGATAAAAGGAAAGGGACAAAGGGATCCCCTTGCCTAATCCTATTGGTTCCCATGAAATGTGGCGTGGGATTGCCATTAATCAATATGCATAAGGTAATAGTAGAGATATAAGCATTTACCTAGGAAATGAAATTTCTAGGGAAACCGAACGACTCAAGGTAGCTCCTGATCCTATCTAATGGTATCAAAAGCCTTAGAAAATTCAACTTAATGGCATAGTTTTTGATTGATTTGTTTAACTCATACTCCCTGAATAGCTCTTGTATCAGTAAGATGTTATCACAGAGATTGATCTACTGAGAATAAAAGCGTTTTAAGAGTGATGGATAAGATTCTGTAGGAGACTCTTTAGTCTATTCACAAGAAACTTGGAGATTATTTTGTACAGCAAGATCATCGTCGTCGTCGTCGTCGTCGTCACACCTAGTCCGAGTCTTGCATCAAAGTGGGGTCTGAGAAGATCTGATAGTACGTAGCCTTACCCTTACAGAGTAGAGAGGCTATTTTCGGTAGACCCACATGAATATGACAATGAAAAAGTGATGCAGGTTAAAAGAGTATATATGAAAACTAATATGTTAAAAGAATAGGTAAATAAAATAAAATAAATAAATAAAATAAAATAAAATAGAATAAAAAAAGATACCTGATATGGTGTCCACATAATAAGAAATTAAAAGTTTAATTAAATGTTTTTACCACACAATACGAGCATACTAGAGATGACACCATACGTCAATTTTCACTAGCTGAACAGACAACCTAGGGGGAAATAATAACAGAAATAGGCTTGATCTCATAACAGAGAAATGAGAAGTGGGGTTACCTGTTGCATCCACTTGACAAGCTTCTCTATAATATCCAAGGCACCATTTGCAGAATTTTTCACATTTGAGTAAGATTTTGAACATCTCATACTCACAAGTAAGCAAGACAACTAGACTACTATATTATTGTCATTAACTAATATGAACTGTCAGAGGTTTATGGTGCAAGATGAAAACAACATGAAAAGCTAGATAGAGGAAACAAAAGGGTGTTTCAAATTTAAAAATGCAATACCTTGGATATAAGCGAACGAACACTCAGTTGCTAACATGATCAAAAGAGGATTTGTATGACAACAAATAAGAAAATTTTACATTGAATTGCTTCCAGCACAACATAGTTTTAGGAAAATAATTCTCTAAATAAGACAAGATTTTGACAAGACAAGTGTAAAAAACAACCTGACAGTACTAGGGGAAAAATCCTCAAAACCTAATTTCTATTCTCTCTAAAAAAAGCACATAGGAAAAATAAACCAACAAGGCAAGTCAAAAAAATCCCTAGACTTATCACTAAAATCAAAAGAAAAGAACCCTAAAATAGCACCAAACTATATCAAAAACAAAGCATTAATAACCAATTACTACCATTTCCAGAGAAAACTTAAATCTCAAATCTGCAAAACAAGAAAAAGGGTCCCTAAAATATAAAAAGAATTCAGCTCCCTTAACATTCTTCCTGAAGGTAGAAATTCCTGCACCACCTAAACAATTAAATC